>MEHQ01000763.1:262396-632012 GCA_008828725.1 Saccharina japonica | reverse complement strand
TACTACTACTACTACTACTACTACTACTACTACTACTACTACTACTACTACTACTACTACTACTACTACTACTACTACTACTACTACTACTACTACTACTACTACTACTACTACTACTACTACTACTACTACTACTACTACTACTACTACTACTACTACTACTACTACTACTACTACTACTACTACTACTGCTACTACTGCTACTACTGCTACTACTACTACTACTACTACTACTACTACTACTACTACTACTACTACTAGTACAGTACGCGACGTTTGTTAACAATTTGCCCTGTTAAGCTTTTCAGTGTTATATGTTATCGTTTAATATAGTATACAAATTATTTGTACCTAACCCCGGAAGGGGCAAATGATGAATGGAAATCGGGAAATGCAAGTGGGTCGGCCGTTACGAGTCTGCAAGACTACACTGCTACTGCCCAGAACAAAAACAAATGCCCAGCCCCCACCCCCCAAGGCAGCCTTAGGCACCCAATAAAGCTGCCCCCTCTCCCTCTCCAAAATCGACCTCATAGCTGACGTTTTAAAACATTTGATTTGTAGAAAAAATAAAAAGCTGCGACCCTCAGGGCGTCTGGGGGTTTGGATATCATACATCTAACTACCTCCCCCCCCCACGCGCCAGACATAGTTATTTTGCACCGTTTTTCAGTTTGTGTGTGTGGTCGGTGCAAGTCGGTGTGGTGTGTGTGGCAGCACCGGTACCGGAGAGGCATACACCCGCACATGAAGTAAAAAACCCAAACATCAACATCACATATCACATCCTTCGTATAAAGGTACATATTTATACATGTACATACCTGGTATTGTTCTGCTTTGTTTATGCTTGGCTGTACACTGCATGGGTGGCTGGTCTGACACAATCATGACCTGTACTCGCAGTTTAAGTTTAGCGGACTCCTACCGTTTTACGGCTTAGTCAGGCAGTCCATGATGTAATACGTTTGAGTGCCGAAGACTCTTCGGGATTTTTTCGACAGTGGCGTACAGGACGTACATGAACAGAAGTAGGTAGCCTGGCAAGGTGTCAATGGCACCATGCGCGGGCAGCGGTTGATTTTTACCCTTGATGGAATATCGCTGCAAGCGATACCTGGGGTCTATCGATCTACCAGGTATCTGCTAAGGGAAGAACCTACAGTTTGATCCACCCAAGCTCGGCGACCTAATACAATGCCGCAGCAAGAAAGAAAATAACGCACTTGACATTCCATGCCGCGATGTCTCCGTCCCCCATGACCTCTTCTTCAGGCAGTGCTTATCCAGCCAAGCCTGTCGATCTCACGGCTCTTCGGGGCCTTCTCACCCATCACCTTCGAGCGAGCTCATACTCTTAACTCCTTTGTAACGCTCACTTCTGCCGCATGCAGTCGTCGCCAGCACGCAGCTGTAGTCTATAGGTCCCCGCCCAGAGGTGGTATAATACTATAGATGTCTCAGGGGGGGGGGGTCTTTATCGTCCCCTACGTTCAGTTTTATATAGTTATTGTCCAGGCGTAGAGGGAGGGACATTGCCATCTACCCCTCACCCGGTGGAACAAGTCGACGTGAGGTGTCGAAAAACAATTATTCGACCGTCCTCGCATACTGTATGTACCGTTTTTAATAAACATGCAAATACCTATACACTAATTACGCATACAGCGCGGAAGCAGGCACGGCGGTGGATGCGTGGGTTTTGCTCGGGCCAAACGAGGAAGAGCAGGCGGAGGGGGCGGTCGGAGGGGGCGGGCAGACCAGTCAGTTGAAAGGTTTAGCTGAAGCAGGAAAACCCGCGGTCAGCAGTAGTAAGGGGCGAGCCTAACGCTTAACGTACGTAACGTAGATACTGCAGTAGCTTGAATGGCTAATCCGGCTAGGACAGCGGTACAGTTGTACAGCGGCAGTGCTACATACTGCAGTGGTATCGTTGAAAGCGGGCAACATCAGGAGCTTTGATGCCTGCAGTCCTCAAGCTTTATCGTCTAAACATCTTGTGACATTTTTTTTTAATCATGGATAGACGCCGTGTTGTAAATAATACGTCTTGACAACCTGCACTGGAAACTAAAAACAAATAAGCATTGCGCTCCTTTGCAGAATCATAATTTGGAATTTAAGAACTTGGGCGTTCTACATCTCTTGGCACAATGATAAACTGGATACACACGATCGAAGTTTCACGCACAGCTTGCAAACACGAGTGAGTTTCGACGACATCCTCGATCTCACAGCGGTTGTTTTTTCCGTTTTTATAACTAAGAAACTGGATTTACAGTAAAAGCAACTGTGCGAAAATTTCTTAGCCTTTACCGCACCACTGAATTAATATATACAGTAGGATAAAGTATGGAAATCGGGGAATATTTTATTATATACCTTTTAGTGTGGTCGACCAATTTTTCAAAAAAAAAAAAAACGCCTGATTTTTTCGAGACAAAGCTCATGAGGGTCGGGGCGGGGACGGGGTTGGGGTTAGGGTTAGGGTTAGGGTTAGGGATAGGGTCTAAAGTAGTGTTTTCGGCGTTTTTCTAAATTTTCGGTATCATAACACTGGAACCACACGCGGGCCACAACCAAGTCCCCGATTTCTATACTGTATCCTATATAATAATTCAGAATTGCGGTAAAGGCGACTCCCAAAATCGGAGAAAAACAAGTCGCAAGCCTCGGCCGAGCACAAATTCATAACTGCTGTCGCGTACTTCGAAGTATTGTATATACTATTAATGCTGTACTCCTAAAATACTACTACTGAGCTACGTAACTACTCCAGTACTACTACTACACTACTACTGGTGCTACCACTACTGCTACTGCTGTAATCCACTGTGCCGATTTATACTGGTGCACGCTCGTGCATGCAATCCTGCGCACAGTACTCGTAGATACTTAACTCTGGTTTAAAGGTGTACCAGGTACGTAATAAACGCCCTCTATAGCAGTGGGAGCACGGGAACAGCAGTGCTCCATATCTCACGTGTACGCAGTTGATACTTCTGTCTTTCTGCTCTTCTTGCAGCAGGGGGCTCATAGCACCCGCATACCTTTCTTCTGTACGTTGGACAACGGTGCCAACGGTGCCATGCTTTTGGGAGAGGTGGAGATGACGAGATGTCCATGTGTACAACAACTAGATGTCTTTGAAGATCTAGTTGAATCATGTTCGATAGTACGAGATTGGCGTGATAGTATTGCTACAAACAGCAGTGCATAACGGGTAGATTTATTGACGTTACCCCTCCAGACGGCCAGATGGCGAGAGGAGAAGAACAGTACTGCTGTATATTCATGATTACAAGGCCAGAGGAACCGAAAGAAGCATATTATACATCATAAGGGTCCAAGCGTTGAGTTCCGAAGCTCCCACTGCTGTGAACAGTTGAGCAGAGTATACTCCGAAGAATACTGCCAGTCAGATGAAGAATCTCCCAACGCATACACGGAAACAATCCGTTTCTACACCACGTAATGAGTTTACGACATACCAGGTGGTCAGTAGATTCACTTTTAGTACTACTGCAGTACGGAAAGGCAATGCCGTTGGGTTGAAACAACGGTTTGATGTTAACGCAAAGCGAAGATACATGGAAATAAATGTTGTCCCCGGTCGTTATAACAGAAAATCTTCTTTTTTCCTAAAAAATCTCCCGAAAGTATACATACGCATCTCGTATACTTGTTTTCTTCACAACGAACACTATTCGTGCATTCATTACTACTACTGCAGCAGTGTGTGTTGTCTTCACATTAAACCCGTTCTTTCTACTCAACCACATCAGTACACCCAGTGCCTGTCCTGATTCCTAATCCTAAAGAGATACAAATTATGTGGTCACAGACTGTGAAACAGAGAAAAACCAAACAAAGTAAACGCAAATGAATGGGTAAAGCAAGTGAGATGCTAAAACGTACCGGGTACGAGAACACAACGACACGAGCCAAACAAAAAAATAAGCACCAACATACAATATACAAAACGAATTCTGAAATGAAACAGAATACAAATGACGCAGGGAGACAGAATCGCCCCTAGAAGAAAAGCACACGTGCCCAAGAGGAACAGGTAACTGCAGTGTACCATGTATAACTGGGATGACAACATACATACCGTGTATGTCGAAAAAACAGCAGGGGTACTGCTGCTGTAGCTGCAGCACAGCAGGGACCTCGACGTCCGTGTATACATACACTGACAACTCCGACAGACAGCGCCCACACCAGAGTTCCACATTATATCTATTTAGGGGGAGGCTATGTCATATACCGCCAACGCCTCGGACCTATAAGTAAGATGCCCAGTAGCGCGAATCTTCCATGCGTATACCAGGACTGTCTGTGACTCAGTTGCTCCAAAACTGTAGTCCAGCGACGCGCGCTACTATTATAATAGGATAGAGGTATATAGCACCTTTTGGTCAAACCATTTCTGCCTGACTAACACACTCCTAACCTGAGGAACTACTGCACCTATCGTCGTTCGAGCCCCATTTACTCATGTTTCGAGTACACCACAGCACTCTACTGTCCTGCAAAAACAGGCCACCTAATAAGAAATACGTTAGGAAGAAAGCCAGGTTGATATTTAGACGAGCATAAGAAATTAGAGAGTCGTTATCTTGATTTTAATGTAAAAATGCCCCCCTCTCAAATAAGAAACCCAGACTTGGCCAGCTTCCCTGTTTCTTATTAGGTGTCCTGTACTGTACCAGGTACAGCAATAATCGAGTTTGGCCAGTCGTAAAACGTAGAAAGTTTCTTAAAGTGGTATCTCGTGAACCACTGCGAGCTAGGCTATAAAAACGGGAAGCACTAACCCTGACAAACCACTGCTTGTGCAAAAAAACAAACATATATATGTGAAAATATGTATATAGACTTTTTTTCCCGGCTCGATCTGGCAGAGATATCCGCGAAAACTCAAAAACACCAACTTTTTGACACTAAGTTCGTATCAAAAATGCCGTTTTCGACCAAGATGGAATTAGGTGGAGACAGCAGTGCTGATGAGGCATGGAGAAGATCGATGTAATTTTCGTTGCCCAATTCGCCACTCATCCAGAGAGAGAGAGAGTAAACAAAACTAATTTCCATACATAAATCCAAGTAATAAAAAATGGCATTTCTGCGATGTCCCGCTCAATTTTGAGAGTTTTACGCTGATTTTTCAACCCCGCGTGTTTGAACCGTACGTTCGAAGGGATTGAGTGTCAACCCGTTTTTTTTTCTTACAGTAGTTTTGGTCGCTTTTTTTGTATTTTTTCGGATATTGGATCGGTTATGTCTGTCTGGGAAAAATAGAAAGTCCAGAGGGCCGACACTCAAACACGTCGACTATTAATAGTGCATGAACTACACCGCGTCGAAAACTTAAGTCCGAATTCGAAAAATTGATGGGGACATGGCCATTCCGACGTTTAAACATTTTTCTGGCTGGCCCAGCTCGTACATATATAGGTCATGGGGTTGTTGGTCTTGATTTTATCTGTCTGGGAAAAATATAAAGTCCAGAGGGCCGACACTCAATGCGTCAACTACTGTAGTGCGCATGATGAACTGCACTGCGTCAAAAACTCAAGTCCAAATTCGCAAAATTGATGGGGGCATGGCCAGTCCGGCGTTTACATATTCTTATGGCTGGCCCAGCTCGTACATAGGTCCTGGGATTAATGGTCTTAAGTTGGTTTTCTTCAGTTGTTGGGTGAGGTACTGTAAGTGTACTGTAGAGGGCTCCTCTACTACAGTATGCTCGACTGAGGGACGTCATACATTTTAGGAGCTACCCTGACCGTAGCACCCATCGAGCACGGAATTCTGATTCTGTCGTGGTAAAATCTATTATATCAAAATGGCAGAGGTGCCAGTCTACCCCGTACTATCGCTCAGAACGATACAGTCGTACCAACTCATGAACCTGTCAGGATACCGAAGACTACCTTTTGGGCAACAGCCGTCACGCGATGTGTGTTGGAAGGGAGAGATACCTGTTGGGCTCCTTCAGCCCAATTGAAGGCATCACGTCAGGATCAGCACCGCGTACACGTGGCGAGGGGGTGGCCCCCGAGATCAACAACGCTGCCGAGATTGGGTGGTCGAGGGCCCCGTAGGGTGCTGTACACGTCTTGGTTCATTGGAAAAATGGAACTTCAGAGCCTCTTCGGCTACTGAAGTGACGTGTGACGGAAGTGCCGGCTTAGCAGAACAGACAGTTCCTTCTATTACTAGTTAATAAAAGCTTTATAAGGGTGGCGGCTTATTTTCTGAGCTCTTCACATGATGAGGATCCCAATATCTCACCCGGATGATGACTTCGAAGAAGGTTGTCCGCGCAACCCAAGCAACATTTACAGGAGGTACAGTAGTTCTAAAATATATTGTACTAATGCAGCAACATTGTCATTCTAACCGGTAGTTACTCACTTGAAGAGCATACTAATAGTCAGTTACAACAATACTGCGTCAGAAAGCAACCACTAACTGCTACCCTTATACATACCTACAGTGGGATGAGTCACTACTATAACTACTGTAACAGCGAACGAAAACGAACAGGAAACACACATCCAGACCCACCCATCCAGGAGCGCCACCTTCTTTGTTCTCGGGGGCTGTATTTGCCAAATAATGTAGAAATGACGCTGTGGGTTGTTCCACGTGTCGTGCGTCGGCAGCAGGGATGGTTAGAGCATCGCCTTTGGGTCTTTGGGCTACCACTACACCACCTCACAGCCGCGATAGAGGACCGCCCCTGAGGCAGTAGGCCAACCCGCCCGACTCACCTTAGGGTTTTTGGGCCGTCCTTCCGCCGCGCTAGATGAGTCCTGCTACGGTAGGGGGGGGGGTAACTTGTGCGTCCTTTTATTCCAGCCGCTCAGAGCCACACGGACGAGTGACCACCGGATTGCTTTGCAGCCTTAAGCTTTCAGAATTTTGTGGCTCTGCGATTTGCACCGGCATCGTATCACTGCGTCAACAAAAGAACAGACGCCCTTCTTTACTGCGATACAGTACAGAGACTCTACCGAGTGTGGCAGCTATACACGGTTGTGAATACAATGACATCATACCCATCATACCCATCGTAGCATGCGTCATATGACCCCTTTTAAGTCGGGATACAGGGCCGCCACGTTAGCGGAAGGTCTCGAGGTTTCGGCTAGAGCGCCGCATGCCGATTTCCGGTATTTCGTAGGCACCTGCAATTCGTATTGACGTTTCAACCCTGCCCAATATTTTGGTGCCTGGTATGTACGCACGACGGAGTATGTGTTATCATATACGTGTACTAGGTAGCAGGTATTAATGGTGACATCGGGTTCAATATACGTTTGCCTCGACGCGTCTATGCGGGAACGAACGAGGGTGCTTTATCACACATGAAACCCGCCCATGACCAGCCTGCTGTTGCTTACAAGCACAACTAATCTGAGGCCACCTTACTTTTTGTAAGCACTGTGTTGCGTGAGCGTTTACTTTCCTCACATCCGCTCACAAAGCAAAAACTTCTCTCTCCGTCTCTGACTCCCGAGAATACACATATTACAGTACATTCCGTATATATTCTTGTCAGAGTACGGACCAGCTAGCGCGCCGAGTATAAATCGTACTTATTTCTATTCACAACGAGCGACACGACCAGGTGCCAACCACCCACGTTCATACATGGATTCCCCATGAAGTACGCTTTGGGTCGTTCCATGGAGGGTGTCCGTGGGTTGTCCCATGGTTGGCCGTAATATTTACCACGATTAATCAAGGTTTGAGCCATGGATTGGTGTATGGGCCGCCCAAGTGATGCTGCAGATCATTGGCACGTACCGGCCATCCGGCCATCATGCGCGACCCCGCACTACCGCCTTTGTTACTGCTGTAGTGGTGACTGTATTTACCAAATAACGCAGGAACGATTGGGTTTCTCCCATTCATTACTGAACCAAGTGTAAACGACACAAAAAAAGGCTTTGGTTGCTTCTGCTAATCATGACAAGGACGCATGCCTCGTACTATAAGGATGGCACTGACGAGAAGTGTCGCCATTTGACACTCTGTACCTATCAAGCAGCGTTGACCCCCCCCAGCCGTCTGTATTCAAGATTTTGATATATTTAGTTGTTACATTCTGGGGGAGTCAGTAAACGTATACACCGTCGGCCTTTCCCTCAAGATATCATATGCTATTTGTTCCCGAACTCCGCCATCTGGTGCCTTCTTTTGGATCCGTGGTAACGCTCGCCCGCTGGGTGGTTCTGGTATGTATTTCTGGCGGGCGCCACGCGTCGTCACGGAGCGAACAGATGGCCTTTTAGTAGGCATATATGAGGTGTATTGTCCACCAGGTCTTGCCACGGATCTACATTATTTCGCTTTTTCGTGGTTCGTGTCGCGACACGTATCGCGACACGTGCCGCGGCACAGGGTTAGGGTTAGGGTTAGGGTTAGCGATACTCGCCGCGACACGTGTCGCGACACTCGCCGCGACACGTGTCGCGACAAAAAGTCAAATAATGTACATCCCTCGGTTGCGGGCCCGGCCGCGCGATCGGCCACATGTGGTCACTTTATTTCGCCCACTGTAGAGCGGGTGTATGTGAGAGCCGTACTTCCCCCTTGTGAGTGGATGTTTGCGGTGACCAAACAGATTGTGGGGGGTGCAAGCCTGCGGCAGGGTGGTTGTGGAGGCCCCGGCGGACGCTGCGCCGGGGTAGGGTTTTCCACACAACAACGAGGGGGACATAGGAAAGTTGAAAAATAAACTACCGTGTGTAGTTTGAAGCATTTCCTTAACGAGGGTTACAACCTCCACCGATGATTCGTTTACAGAGTACCGTCCTTTTCGAACACCAAAGCAGGGGAGTTGGCGGGCTACAGAGAGGATGTCTTTTACAGTGTTATACAGTTAATTGAGGTGTGGTCGTAGGGCCCCTGGCTTAGTTTATGAAGTGTACTCGATCGCATACGACAACCGCAGGGAGACGGTACGTGTTTATGCACACGAAGCAATATCACATGGCTGGTTTTGCGGATAACTGTTGTAAAAGTGATGCACCAAACTGCCGAACAAAATGGAAGCACTGCAAGGAGCGGCAGTCGTTAGCACCACCCATTGTATTACTTTCAATACGCTCACGATGAACTCCACTGTTTGGCGTTTTGTTGTTCGAGCAAAATCTCTTCAACTACCGCGTCATTGTGGCCGGCTTCTTCAGCACGCAGTTTTTGATCGGCACCCTTCCCGACACTTTTAGGACCCGGTCCCAAATGAAGCTGTTTTCTTGCCTCCCCCCTGGTCATATTGCGGGTTAGCAGATAAGAGATACGGAGGCAGGAATAGACGGACAGGAGAGCCGGTGCGATGTGCAGCAATAATACTGAACAATGATTTGCTCACCACATGGGGTATGATCCAGAACCTCGTGGGTGATATATACACGCCAGGGGGGTATTGAGCGACTACTATAGTACACATTACGCGGGAAATGGTCGCACTTTGCTCGCGCAAACGCCAAAGGAACCAACTGCACGAGCAAGGGAAGGGACCGGTTCCTACTACAGTACCGTCGTGTGGGAGGAGGCCCAATCTTGCTGTAAAGGAGGGGAGCCCCCGCGACAAGGTCACAATAGCCTGCCGAGGTATGTTGCTACATTATGCGGCACATCGATATCGAGGCGCACACGGAAGATGCAGGCAGAGCCACCATAAGGTCACAGAACACGTGCACACCACACCTAACAAAAAGAGCAAACGCCACGGATCACGGCCACAGCAGACCTATACAGTGTGGTTTGGAGACAACCCCCCTCCCAAGGCACATGCGGCGTCCACGTCAAACCGGATCCTGCACTATACCGTGTATGGATTGTGAACTGCCTTCCCGCGAAGTAGCACGCTGGGAATGCATTTGCTGCAGTACGTGTTTCCGCAAAGCGCGACGGCAAGCGTCACAGACATTCGCGGAAGCAGCCGTCAGTATGCAGAAGCTCGTGCCTTGAGCTGCAGCATGCCGCATACCTCGAAGGGGCAAACCCCCCCCCAGATAAGTACTCTGCGACAATACCCTCGAGGAACATAGCTACGAATCCAATAGTGGCTTGTCAATTCCACCAGGGAAAGTGACTGCCAGTAGTGTATACACAATACATAATATTTCATGTCTGCACTGCGAAATTGTTCATCGTGCACGGGGGATGGATGGATGGATGGATGGATGGATGGATCTGGATGCTGTGGTATGTAGTACAAGGCACGATGCTGTGCGTTTGTATTCATGGGTGCGTAGACGCGTGCATCCTCTCTATGTAATGTAATAGGATATGGATGGGTGGGTGGGTGGGTGAGTGGGTGGATGGAATCAAGTAATGGTTCGGTTTTAGAAGACGATACGGCTAAACACGATGGCTGTGTCAAGGGCCCTGCGAGATGTTAATATTCTAACAGTCGTGTCGAACAGGTACAGAGCTGGACTCAACTGCTAAGACGATGAACACTACTGCAAGAACGGCGGGCCAGGACTCGCAGGGAAATTGTAAATTCGTGAGACGTTGTACTAAAGTTAGTTTAGAACGTACCCTTCCTTACACGAAAACGATCAATCCATCCTGGGCCACCATTCTGTTTTTCGCTACGTAAACGTCCTGTATATTCCTTTGGCGAGACACTATACTCTTGAACTCCCCGGACGATTGTCCTTGGGCGTCATCGGAAAGTAAATATGTATGCGACGCGCCCATAAGTGGCGATTGCGGGACGACCGCGTCCACGTCTTGAAGCGCGGTACCACCCAAGAGCACCAGACAAGCCCGAAGGCCCAGGCCAACAGGGATATGTGTGCTTGCAAGTCGGTAGCGGGACCTGTGTGCGGCGGCCGGGTGTATTGTTCGGAGCCATCAAGTTGGCGCCTGGCTCGAGAGCGGGTAATTTCCGTGAGAGGTTGCAACTTTCAAGACTTACGACAACAGCACAACAGACTGGAGCACCTGCAGGTTTTTTCTCACGCCTCTTTACCTACCACGACGCTCCCTTGTCGAGCCTACCCCAAACGGTTGTCTCCACAGCTGTCTTGGTGCCACACCAAGCCGTTGGTAGCCGCGGCCCGGCAAAAACTTGGGGAGGAAGGGAGTCCGCACCTGGCGAGAACGAACGCCTGTATGAATATCGAGACAAGCCGGCGTGGAGGGCATGGGCCCTAGGGGGTTAGGATGGTTCTTATCGGCAACGACGATATCGACCTACAGCCTACAGCAGCAACGCTACGTCTATGTTGGAGACCGTACATACGCAATGCTTGGTGTCTATGTTGTACCGTAGATCTAAAGAACCTACTTGTATGTTACTGTACAGTAGTTTTTCCGCAAGTCCAGGGCTCCCCACACACGCTGTCAAAATCCACAATATGTTCTGGCATGCTGCGCAATCCGTTTCAATCGTTCGGCCATGCGCCATTCAAACCGTGGGTATTCACTCGCCTTCCGGGCCGCAACCCTCGAGACTCACGGCGTTGATCGGGCGACCTCTTCTTGCCTGCCTTTGCAGTGCTGGAAGGTATGACATCGCCTCCATCCCGCCTCCGCCACGGCGTTCCCACCAGGGCATTAATTAGGTGTTGCGCATGCCCTCGTTCCCACCTCGTAGAACCCAGCCAGGGCTCCCCGATCCATGCGCCCGACGGGCGTTGTAGTAGCGAAATGAGACGGGGCGCGCTGTTGCCCTCTCGAGTAGACAGCTCTACAGCACAGCGCTTTTGCAGTCGATGGTTCATGGATAGTGGACTGTGGATCGTTACATTATGATACGCTTATTACGTGTCTTTAGTGGGGTTTCGTAAACATATGTTTGCATTTATTGTTCGGGACAACCTCAGAGGACACCATAGGCACTGCTGTGAACTGTAAGTTGGTGGCCCGCCGTTGACCGTGCCATAGCGCTAGTTACCCCGGCTCGGAAATGGAAGGTATTTACTAGTGCGATGCGGTGCACGTACCCCAGGCGAAATTCTCCTAATCAACAAAAACAGTTTATGCTTGGTATAGTTGCGACGAGCGTGAAACTCGCTCGTCTGAGTCTGTGGCTGTGAAGATACCGGGCGAGGAAAGGTGAGGAGGTTGGTGCACTGGATTCGGCTTCGATGTGATATACGCCTGACGTGTCATTCGCACTCTGGATGTGCAATCAGCGTGCCGGGTGTTGTATAGTGGGGAACAGCAAGGGTCGGGCCGTGTGATGGCCCCGCTCACCAGAGGGCTGTGGCTGGCTAGCGTCAAGCACTCATATATGTCTTGTACAGAACTTGAAGGTCCAGCCATACAAGCAAAAACAAAGTTGCTGGCTGGCTGGCTGACTGGATGGCGAATAGTACACGACAGGAGGGCGCCAAGGAAGATTCTGGTCGGATCAAGACATAACTTTGTTCTGAAAGTATGGCGAACGCTTCTCGCGAGTTCGCCGGAACGGTTGAAACATCTACCCTGGTAAGCCTCGACCATAACACCTGGTGGAGGCCCGGGGACCTATTACGTACCTTGTATGATATTATTCACGGCACACGATGCATTCTACGACAGAGGTGCACCTGCGATTTGTTGAGCCTCCTCACGTACGGAGGTACCCCTCTGACTATATACAGCAGTACCCCGCCCAACACCTGACGTCGAGGAAAATGAAAGAGCTACGCGATGAACAAGGTAATGGCCTACAAGTGGATATCATCGAAAAATATGGTGAAACACAAATGATATTGGGCACTCTAATTTTTTAGTTGAGGAGTATACCACTATAACAGTCAGTCACAAATATTTGGTAGTACATAAACTGCTACGTCCCCCTACCGTAGCCAGCGTGGCACAACTAGCTCCACAGCGCCACTACCGCACATATTGCCTCGTACATAGGGATCGACCGTGCTCAAGGACGATCTACAGGACGGTTTCCTGCCGACATTCCACCCCCCGGAGGGCACAGCAGTGTTCCAGGCCTCGTACCTTAGAAGGCAGACTGAACCTCCCCCGTGGCATTTGTATGCGTCAATCCTCTCAATTCATGGGGTAAACCGTGGGGCAATACCACGGGGTTGACGATTTAACAGCTGGCAGGGTGTGCCTATACCACGCGCGGTCTAAGGCTACTGTTCACCCAGGACGGAACATGTCAGACACAGTCTGCGTGATGTCGATGTGCTTGTTGGGTGGAGGATCGCCCCGGACACCTACTCGTACAGCGGGTTTGTACCGACCCTGTGCATGAACTTCATGCGGCCAACACGTAGGCTGAAGGTTTATAAACAGTGAGAAAGTGTGACGATGTTTCTTTGGTTTGGACCCACCGGGGTCAATCGCTTTTTGCTGCTCAGACTTGGCTCAGACGAAAATGTCGGCAATTTCCACACCGTTACTCCGAGTAGCACCCCTTCGCTTACTGCTTCGGCAAACCTTTGAAATCCCCCACCATCGTCATTACGTGCTGAAGGCCGCGCGCACGCATTGCAAACTTGGCATAGGCGCATCTCCATCACTATGTGACTGCGAGAGAAGTCGTGAATTACGTAGCCAGCGTCTGCCTTCCGAAAAGTGACAGCCAGTTGTTAGGCACCGACGTCTTGCATATAACGCTACTGCTGTAGAACTATGCCACAAAATGCAGGTATTCACCGTATGTCCTTGGTGCAAGGCATACCTTCTTCCGAAACAACTCTAATGTATAAACCTGGTAAATAGTATGGTAAGCTCTTCGTCTCTCGTCTTTAGTATATTTGCAATTGCTGCAAGCCTTCGCAAAAAGCGTACCAAATAATGGATGGCACTAGATATCGAGAGAACCGCGAATCCAACCATCGCAAACCGCAGTAGTCTCCTTGCCCCCGGTTGGTTCCTAATTATTTGGGTACGTCGCGATATACCGGTGCAGCAGCAAAATGTCGCCTACTGCGTCAGACAGATGGAGCGGATACGCCATATTCGCTTATTTCGGGAATTGGTTGAGCTCAAAAGGCAGGCGGGCCAGCATGTTCTCCTTCCTCTTGCGACCCGGTCGTGCGCGCACCCCAGAGGGCTGTAGTGCCGGACGGAGTCGCGATATAGTGGTACTACTGCTGTAGGTAACGCGTTTCATAGACAGCGTTCTCTGTTCGGAACTTCCCTTGTTCGCGACTCGCGAGAATTGCAACCCCCCCCAGCTGGGCCAGGATCGCCTAGAGCTCTCGTAGTCATTTGCCAGGTTTTGTTGGCAAGACGGCAGTTGTATGCAGTTGCTGTTTCTGCAGTAGATGTTCAACCATTGCTTATACCAGACACAACCATTTCACTCGGCTTTCTAGAAAAAAAAAATGCGACGTTATGGCCTCACTCTAAACGAACTGGACACATGTGTGCATGTATGCCGTTTGGCGACGTTGATGGGTCGCGCTTGCGCGATGTGAGACACGGCGCCGAACCGAGTGCGTCCGTGACGGTGAGCACGGCTACGTGTATGTACCTGATATATTGTGCTAGCCTCGGGATGTTTGCCGGTTGGTGACGAAAGGACGAAGAACACTTTTTTTTGAGGAATATCGACTGATGCTATCCGAATAGATATAATAGTACTATTAATAGATACGGATTATCAGGAGGGTAGATGAAGTGCCATCAAAGGGAACTTGAGCGATCGATGAGAGCGAGAGAAGGCTGCTCGACCGAAGACGGAACCAAGTAATTCGGCTCATGTGGGTTTGGGGTGTGCTCTGTTAGAGGCGAACGGCCGAAATTTACAGTTATTATCTCTTGGCTCTTAGCCTGCGTCGAAGGAAAGGCAAGGTCATATCATGAACGAAAAACACCACTCGTTTGTGAGATGCGGGCCTCTCGGATGATGTCCAAACCGTTTGGAAATAAAGAACATGCAATACGGTGGGCTTCGCTCGATTACTGATGTACGCAGCACGCGCCGTTGCCACACCGCTGTGTTTGGTCAAGAAGCGACGAGGGTGCGTAAACACTTCTGCTGTAGTCGTGTCTCAGGGTGATGCGTGGCGCCTCTCCTCATTACTCGCAAAAACGCTTGTGCTCATGTATATTTTGGTAGGAAGAGAACGCCCTGGAGCAGTCCACAGTAGGTTTGTTAGCGGGCACGATATTAGAGTACAGAATACTGAAAAAAGTGCGACGAATGTAGTCTGACGAATGTGTCACGAGTAGCTGCATACTACCAAGGCATGCCCCCTGATGGGTGGGGAGACTAGAGCGTGGAGCATCGAAAATATACCCGTCTACCATACGTGGTCCACGCAAGATTAACCGCGCGCTTCGAGCGAGGGGTTCATCGTTACCACCACCACCACGACAGGCCGGAGGTCCTGAATACGCAATTAAACGACGAGTTTCAAGCCCTGTAGATGGGCATCAAAGGAGGCACTTAGAGCTGGGGGGCGGTAACTCGGATAATGTGCTGCTGCTGGTAGGAAACGGTCACGAGGTGCGCTATGTATGCAGCAAGTACCAGTCACTGGGGCAAGCTCTGTCAAAGGCGTATCGCTCTCCCGTTGTAATCCGCGAGAAACATCGTTCCCGCGCTCAAGAACGCACGAAGCAAAGCTACGCGGGACTGCGCGTTTTAGACATAGCGCTCACCACGACGTCCCATACTATCCGCCCTCGATGCGTTGAAGATCGACCACAGTATCCAGGAGATTGTAAATTGGGACGGGTGATGATGTGCTGACCAACTGCAGCGGGAAACAAAACATTTTGGCCAATGTAGTCATACGGAGACAAGCCGGAGTGCCACTAACGCCAAATATGTTTCAACGATCCACGACGCATGCGGAGGAGGAATACTACAGCCGTAGCGATTCTACGGGTAGCGTATCGGTTGAAGAAGTCGTAGCGAGAACGCAATGCGGGGTCTTAACGAAGGCGATGCAACCACAAGCCATAATGCGCATAACATGTAATGTATGGGAGCACGAGACGCTTAGTGCAGCAGTCTGTGAGACGTATGCCAAACCTACGTCATTATATGTAGGTCCATGAAACGCGCCTACTGCGATATGGAGCCCTTCAAGGGCTGTTCATCATGTGGTTCCTTCCGGTCCTCATCACGTGTACTACTGCAGTGAACTTTGAGCCTGACCGAATAATTAAAGGCTGCGCCATCATGCCCGGTACACGTTTCATTGTGCCCTCGGGGGTGGAAACTAACGAAGAGCCAGCTTGTCTAGAGTCTTGCCGAGCAGTCCATTTCATCTACAGCACACAAAAATTGATCCACAGAAGAGCATCAGAGCATTTTCCATCATCCTCAACATGCAATGCATTTTCAATGTATTAACAGCACTGCTGCAGCTGTTCCATAAACGACAGCCTTCTCACGTACGTATCCATTGACTTTGAGGCCCCCTCTCATATACACAGTCTCGCACTCCTTCTGCCCCTCTAGTACATCATTGAACGCGCCTACCAAACACACTGAAAATAATCAAACTTTACTCGAGCAAGCATGTTCCTCCTTTAATGAGATGTGTGGACTTGGTAACTAACGCTTCCTCTGCCATACATTCTTGAACAGGTTTTATACGTCGAAGGAACACTCGCACACACACACATGACGGCTACAGCCATACCCCTTCCGCCGATACGAGCGTGTGGGTTACCGCCGGCACTTTTTTATCCTTACCTTAACTACTATACTGTACGTGTGATCGGTGCGGCTGCACACAGTCTCGAGCGGGCAAGTCTCCAAAAATGGCACTACACTACCGTTGAACTCGTCCCCTCCCCTGACTCTTTCGTTACCAATCACTCATCTCGCGGATGAAAGTATCACGATGCATACCTCGAGAAGCATGTATGTATACTACAGTACGTACGTACGTACGTGTGCTTGCTTTCTGGCCTCAGACCTTCGAAATAAACGGAGGCGAGTGGTCAGGAGTAAAGCACAAACCAAACCGGCCCGTTAACAATGTTCTGCGTATTGCCTCCAGCCTTCCTTCACTTCACATCACTTAATCTTCTACGTGCTGGCATGCAGTCCCTATGGGCTACGCAAATCGAACAGAAATATAACTCAACCCAGCCACGGAAAAACTCCAATCTCTCATCAACACACCGTTCTCACATAACACAGATGTGTATCACGGACAACCACTCCCAATATCACTCACAACAAAAACCCAGACTAGGTATTCTCCCCAATCTTCCCCTCCACGACGGCACTCACACGTGTCTATCTACCTAAATTATTACTCCCTTTCTACCAGGTATTTATGTATCATCACGCCTTAGTCGCCCCTCATGTATATCATGGGGGGCGACAACCAAAGACGCTGATTATAACCTGTAACTCGAGTAAACGTAACATGCCGTTCTAGGGGCTGTATGGCACCCACTGCCCTATCTATTATCAGCCTTCATAGCCAAGTCTCACCGAAAAATTGCGCACGCGATCACCTTCATCAACCAACGTCACATCCGACGTCATATCTGGCACAGATGTTGACGGCCACTTCCTTGCCAGGGCCCGTTTTTGTTTTTTCAGCCGGGCTCAAGGCGCATACAACACACACACCAACACCGAACAAGACGTGCCTAACGGCGTGGAGCTAGCTCTCGTTACAGGAGATGCTAGGCTGCACGACCGGAGTGGTCAGCTGGGGCATGCACGCCACCACACCGGACTGGCAGAAAACAGGAATCAACACGAAACTTGTGTGCACAACCAACCTACTCCGCCCCCCAAAAAGGCAAACACCAGGGTACACACGCACTAGGTACTTTACCCCGTAGGCAATACACACGATTCGGGTGCATGGCCCCGGAGGCAACATACACGAACTAGGTATTTTTAGCCCGAAGGCAATACACACGGTTCAGGTAGTTTATCTCGAAGGCAATACACACGAACCAGCTATTATGCTCGACCACGAAGGCAGTGCACACGAACTACGTTCTTGTGAGGCCATTGACTTCATGGTTTCTCTCGGGGGGCATACCTTACGAAGAGAGAGCCTAACCGCGACGGTGATATACAAAAACAAAACGACGGACCACTTGTCCACCGAACAGGCTGCGGTAATATCTGTCAGCTCCCGAAAACAATCGGCATGCTTGGGTCCCTTCCACGAGCCCCAGCTTCTCGACTCGTCTGCCGTCTGTTGGCTTTGTCTACACCAACATCCAATACGACCGCCAGCACTCGCGTACCAAAACAACATGCCGAGTAAGCTGTCAGTTAGCCACCCCCTCTCCAGCGTTCTTTGGTGGCGTCTCACGCTGCGCATAAAGAACGTGAACTGTCTCAATACATGATGCTTGCTGTCACTTCGTCGGCAACCTGTAGAGCGTCGATCTCTTTCAAGCCACGGTACAGCTGTCGGTAGAACGGATTGCCGCTGTGCCTGTATACGGGACAAACAAGCAGAGCGAATAATTCTTAGTTGCATAGCCATTTGGTTGGTCAGCTCCTGGGTAAACGGTGTCCCAGCCAATGGAAACACATGCACAACGAATTGCGGTTACAGCGTCTGCCCAAAACCTGTCGACATCGATATTACAAGGGTCGCGGTCAGGTTCAACATGTATTTCATATGCCTCACCTGATCTTATTGTTGTAGAACGGGTGTAGCGTCGGAGCCATCCACATAAAGCTCCAGCTGGCGCTTTCGCAATGGTCACCCCTGATAAAGTAGAGGCGGTTTGCAACAGATGAACAGATGAACAGATGAATCGTAGGACCGCGAACCGTGGGGCAGGTGGAGCGTCGAAAAGAGGGGGGGGAAAAGGGGGGGGGGGGGGGGGTGAGTCAAGCATCCTCTATATGTAGAGAGGGCATTGTAATTTCGAAGGCAGTTCACTGACAAGGCAACACCCCTATCATTTCAAGGTAGACCCCTACGGCCAAGGTGTCCTCTCCACCCATCATAGCAGCAAACAGTTCCACCGCAAACTGAAGGCAATCGTCCCAATCCTGCAATAGGTGTATATCGCTGACAATCGTCGACACTCACCACGTTGTGCTCTCGCTGTTGAAGTCGATTTTGTACTTGATGCCCCAGAGAATCCTTGCGCCGAGCACGTGGTCTATCGCGTGCATGATGCAAGACAGGAAGATGCCTTCTTGTAAGTCGAGCGGGATGCCGTTGTCGCGCATGGCCCTGCAATGGCAGATATGTAAGCGAAAGGGATTCGGCAATAACAATATGTACGGGCGTAGGGTGAATGTATGCCGCAAATCGCGACATGCATCATTCCGAAATAGCAAATAACGTTCGCTTCACGCATGGTTCGTTCATTGCCGCGTCATAACTCTACGAAATCATCGCCATCACGTCGGCGTTTGCTGGCGTTTTCTGTACTGGATAGTGGGTTTGCCGCACGCAGATGTTTTCCATAACCAAATACGCCAGTACGGCGTCCCCCTCATGCACGCGCGGCCGCGGCACCGCACCGTCTCGCACGCAGGTGGTGGTGTTCGCATAAATTCCGTCAAAGCGGGTAGAGTGGTATATCTTGCTGGGCTTCGATTATCAAACCTATGTACCATACACGGTTCTTCGTGCCCCTGTTGTGAAAGAAGCCAGCAAGGGAAATCCTCCGACATCACACAAAAACTGTACTATTATTTTACTTGCTGTCGCTCCCGCGATACGCTAGGGGTCGCCGTGGGAGCAGCTCACCTTCGCAGAACGTGCCGTGCCCCCATCATGAAGTCAGACAGAGGGAGCTCCAACTCGCTCCAACGTTCAGTTCGCGCGTGGTCAACGCCGCCGAGGGGGGTCATGTTGCGAGATTCGGCCAAAAGGGAGTCCCTCTTCGTCGGCGATCCCAGTCCCATCCACTTGTTGCCCTCCGTCCTGAAAACAAAAAAGCGCGCGCCCCAGACATTCGGGTTAATGGTAGCCAGTATTCGCTACGTAACATAGAGCATGTTGACACGCCCGGGTGGTTTTCAGATTCTTCAACCATAATATCGGGGAGATACAATGTAGTATCGTCGAAGGGGAAGGGCTGATTGTGAAACGAACAGTCACGACGATCACACATCTTGAATTTGAAGTTTGGTCACCTACCCCCCCTCCCTGGGCACGGGTGAGTTGTACACTTCGAGTTGTCCGCTACAGGGAAGCACTATTATTTGCAGAAATAATTAAAAAACATGACAATAATCGAGATGTTCGTTTTACTTTCTGGTATTATTTACTTACGAATCTGCATATTGCAACAGGCACATGATATCATCAAAATCAGGGGAAAAAAATATTCGGTGCAACCCTTTTACCACTGTAACAAAAAGTCTAGTCTAATTCCAAGTAATTTGTGGTCCACACGCGAGTGCAACCTCTAGAGGGGGGTAACCCTCATATCACTGCAACAGAGTGTCCCCTCTAACTCCAAGCAGCGTGCTCCCGAATAACGTGGAAACCTCTAAAGGGGATGTAGGTGTACTGCGCGTACGTCCTGGCAACCGCATCGGGATAGCTGCGTGCGCACCACTTCTATTTGGTTCCCACGCAAGTCGAGGGGAACAAGTATTCGCCATGCGCTGCGAGTGCTCTTTCTTCGTACCTGACAGACGTCAAGGGCCCCAAGCTACCGTGAAGGAGCCCGTGGTGTAGCCATGTTGTCGTCCACGTCGACTCCATCAACTTGGTCTTCAGGCTGTCATCCGATACGATGCGTTCGACCAGTGCGTTGCCAAGCGCGTGACACTTAGTGTGAGCTGCCGTCGTCCAGTAAAAGTGGAGGAATGAAACCTGGCTTTCTGAGTCGGCCACCGGCTGTCCGTTGACGAGGAACGACGTGACCTTCACTGCCCACTTTCCGTCTTCTCCGCCGCACCTGGTCTTGGTGTACTTCATGCTCCACGACTTGATGGGGGTGACTGTCCCTTCGTTGTACTTGCTGCCGCGTTCGCGAGTGACGTGTTCCAGCATGCATTCGTCGACACGGATGTAGTAGTGACGCTCCTCGCACGCGCGCTGCTGCGCGCGGTCGATTTCCCCTGAAGAGGCTAGTGCGGCGCGCTCGGACGCCCGATCACGACGAAGGACGGTGACGAGACTGGTGCCTTCGACGAACGTCACTACATCTTCAGCCGTGGGTGGACGCCAGAAGAGGGCGCTCCAAATACCTAGCAAAACTGCAAAGGGGAATTTGATGAAGTACCTGGCGTTGGGAGTACGAGGAGCGAGACCCGGGGGAGGAGAGGGGGGGGGTGGGGGTAGGATATTAAGAGGGTCGTCGTTTGGTACGTTTGAAGTCGCGTTCACACGTATAACCCATACAGCGTCCTTGGAACGCGCGCTGCGCATAACACCACAAATAAATCTAGATGGAAAGTACGCCATGATCCCCGTATTCGATATATCTACAGGGAGGACGCCATAACCGAATGACTAGCGGCTTCATGTGGGAGGTATTATCGGGGGAGGAAACCAACGTCACAAACGCTACCAAACAAACATATTTTGTAGCTGTAAAACACACGTGTGCACGACAAAAAGAGACACCGATTTATTGGTGGACCAAGAGTTTTCGCGAGGATATTCTTCCGCTTGGATCGATGAGGTAAGCATAGTTTCACGAGCGCGAAGTGAAACTGTTGGATGACTCAGTACACTCGTGCTACTGTAGCTATTTTGGGCGATGTGAAACGGCCTGAGGGTGCATCCGACGCATTCAGCGTGACCGCTCGTACTGTCTGAGAAAACGCGACTGTTTTTGGACTTGGCCCGGAAAATTACGTCGATCTCATACAATACATACATTGGGATTTGTAGACAGTAGTGGGCCAGATATCGCAAAACGGGCTGCTTGAAGCTGTCCAGGTCAACATCGATGTTGGCGCTGATGGGCTTGGCCAATGACTTTTTCGCGTTAGAAACCTATGACGAGAAGCAAACGGAGAGGGAGACGGGTTGCACGGGGCGGTCAGATCGGTAGTCGGTGGTTGAAACGGTTTGCAGATAGGGTTATGTACGGTTACAACAGTATTTTTCAGCGGCGGGTTCATGCCTGATGCCGGTCTAGGATATTACCAACGGACATGTGAAAAACTATGAACACGCCATTTCAAGCGGGATACGTCACATGCAACTATCGACATTCACACCCCGCTTGCTGACCCGTTTAAAGTACACAGCACGGCGTTTTCATCCTCGGGGCTAACAAATCGAGACGCGACCCCCCCCCCCCTCCCCGCCGCCCGCCTGCCAAGCGAAGGTTTGGTCGCCAAGGTTGAAGTACACATCTGAGCCTTCATAAGTTGAATGACACCGTGAGTATTAAAATGTTAGCTCGACAGTATTGCATTCGAAAACGTAATAGGTATTGTATGGGTGCCGATAGTGTAGCCAAATCATGGACATGCCAACGCTCTGGATATGGGGGATTGGATCGTGGTGAAATTTTACAGCAACATACCTGGTACACTAATATCCACATGTTGCTTGGCATAACTTCATGTTGAAGTTAGAGCGCAGGTTTGACGATGATTCTACCGTTACTATTTCGACGCGAATAATTAGAAAGGCCAGGCAGGAGGGGAGGTCTAACGCCTACTTCAAGCTCCGGGGGAGAGTTTGACACTGGCTTAAACGCACAACTGCATAGTATTAAAGTATTGGTGTAGAGCCTGGTGGGATGCCTGGTTCATCGCAAACTCAAATTAAAAATAAACTTTAGTTGATGCTAATGTCGTCGTGTCATGCACAATTTGCGTCTCTTGCGACTAGACAATAACTTCCAAAGGCAATCGCGGAGTGCACGTTTATCCGCTGTCTTCTGCATTTATAAAATGGGGGCGGGGAGGGGGCTGTGCATATCATGAACACCTAGGTTTCATCAGCAATGCGTGCCGAAGCCGGTCCGTTATGGGTCCGCGTCCGGAGGGACTTACCAGGCTATTGTACAATACACGCAACAATAAACATCACATGTCGCGCCGGCATCACAACCCCTCGCCTACGTCTACGAGTAGTAATGCCTGGTTAATCCCTGGTACATTTTGGGTGCTCTACAGCAAATGCAACAGCCTGATCATGCGGCTTCGTTCGACTCGTGAGCCCCTTTTTGCTGGCAACCTGACCCAACTCATGCGATGCTGCCGTGATATTTCTGCTACCTCAGCTTGTGTTACCGACGCATGTAGCGTGTGGCGTACGCCTTGCATCATGAATGTGTCGAGCTTACTCCTAGGTCAACATGAGTTAGTGGCCATGCGTCTTCAACATCATGTTTTGTGCCGGGTTAGGCAAGGAATGGCTTGGTGCTTGCCTCGCGCCGGTGGGGGTCGATGCGCGCCGCACGATAACACCGCTTGGACGACGAATCGTTGCTTCCCAAACGAACGCTATGGACACATCTCGAGCAAAAGGCGAGCCAGGGGAAATTCGACCATCGTGCAATAAGCACAGGCCGAAATAGAGCGAGGGGGTGTTTGTTGTCTACGAAAACATTTATTGTTCGATTTGAACGGTCAGTCGCCCGGCGTGCAACGTGGCTCCCCACCCCTTGGTCCTGTCGCCACGGGCTCGTATACTGACTGTCTCGCCGAACAAAGCAGACGCGGTTGTCATGCTGTTGGCGATTCGAGGGCGTGTCTAAGGAGTCTGCACGTTGTTGGCCTTCTGGGTCTGTCCCACAATACCCCCACTACAAAACATATAATTCAGGGCCGACTCTCTGGAAACGCCCGCGATATTTCAGGCATATTATGTCATCATCATGATATCTCGCCGAGGTCTCACTCATACGTTTCAACCTTGACACACTCGGCATACCAGGTATGCATGTATTGCATCTACGGTGTTCTTGTATCATACGAGGGTGCGCCTTCCTTGTCCTTTTGTCCGCTATCGAAGTTTCTTGTCTTGTGTTTCAACGAAGACGACAGAGAGAGAGAGAGAGAGCCGGCGTTCCCTTCTCGGAGACGGAGAGCGCTTTTAATCGCTTGTTTCTATGCGTCAATCTTGATATCCATGCACAATATATATTCCATTATCATTTTATATTCCATTATTTGTATTTTATTGCATTAATAGCTATCTTGTGCCTCGGAAAGAAATTCATGTCTTGTATTGATACTCATATCATATCAATATACAGTAATTTGACTTGAATACGCGTGTAGCGCTGGATTTAGACTACTATTGCTCGAGTTACAGTATATCCAACGACAGCAACAAACACACGTACGTGCGGTGAGCCAAAGGTTGTAGCAACTAATTAATTGTTGAGCGGAACGAAACCCTGATTTCCGCTGTGTAACAGTTACACCGACCACTCGTACTCGTTCGTGTCGCACTCTCGCGATCTCGCGATGTCGATATAGATTCGAAACAAAAAAAACAATATCAACGAAACGACGTAAGCTTTATTTTGACCCATCCGCCGGAGGATAAAAAAAAAAAAAAAAAAAAAAAAAATCAAGGAAACGACAGGTATTCATATACAGTAGGCCGTACGCAGTGATTCGTAGTGAGGTGAATACAGCTATTATGTGGTCACCGTTTACTCTTGTTGTGCTGTGCGCATTGCCTGTTGGCATGTGTCACACTAATAATCAGTGAAGCCCGTCGTTATGATCGACACTGGATAGTTTCACGCATCGACACCGGACGGCCAACAAACATGATTACAATGGTCAATGGTGGTACCATACGTACTGCTGTGTGTGATGTATTATTCATACCAGTACGTACGTACGTAGAGTTCTGAAGTTCGTCACGTGCATGCCCCATGGATCGCGTTTGTCCTGGAAGATCCACATCCGCCCGGTTATCGGTTCGAAAAGTCAAGTAGGTTGATTCGAGGAGCGAAACCAGGCTGTGGGTCAAATAACTAAAACCAGCGAGGGCATGTATCTCTCTCGTTTCCGTGATCAGGTATGAATTGAATGTAAGCGCACTTCTCTTGTTATTATATCGTTTCCTACACCGATGGCATCCGCTTACAGTAGTAGTAGTACTTTCAAGTGTCGTAGTGTTATCATACAAGCAATCGGTATGTATACGGCCCTACACAACTACCGTGCGTAGTCGCTGTGTCTACAGTATCTACGGCTACGGTGTGCATGTAGGACAAGCACTAATACAAGACGTGTGGCAACGCGGGCGTCTATTCGCCATATTATACTGCTGTGCTGTACGTAGTACGCACTGGAATTCATAGCACCAATCGGGCATTTCTGGTATACACCGGGTATAAAAATACCTGGTATGATGTTGACCGTATGCAACAACACTAAATAAACCGAGAGTTAATAATGGTGCTCCATTTCGCGTCCGAGATATCGCACACATTTTTTGTATACTGTACAAAAAACACTACTTAATGGTGTGTTGCCACCCCTTTTGCGTGGAACCGTTAAATATAGCTAAACTAGACTACATGCTTCGAAAACAGTTATTATTATCGTCGGGATCGGGATGATGATGCTGGAGGAAATTGTTCTATCTGGACATTAGGCTACACATGCATGCACGAATCTTGACGGGACGAGATAACATCCAATCGGGGTGCGAGGGAAAATTGCAGAGGTACGAGGCATGCCGTCAGGAACGCGATGCGTCTCGGGTCTGCAGGCCGGACGTATGAACGTATTATGCTTTAAATAGCAGTATTTGTGTGGGGCGGTAAAGGGTCACACACCGAATGTAGGCACTACATATACTCGTAGACTGTGAATGTTGATATTCTACCTTTCTGTTAGCAGATGGTACCTGGCTCTAGGTGATCAGGGGCAAGAGTATATCGTATCCGAGATAGCAGAGTTGTTGCGCTGATAGTAGCCATGATAATAGCCGAATCTAAAATATGACGTATACTCGTATCAGCGCGGTTCGTAGTGCATACACGTCATACGCACATATTATACTACAGTACGGAGGAGTACCTCGGCACGCACATAGTGCGCGCCCTTTTCCTGCTGCCCGTGGACCGGCTTGGGGAGAGATGTCCGGTGCAGTCGGGCACAGTGCGACACTGACCGCTGCATCCATCCAACACGCTTGCTTATATATGTTGCTGTCTGACGTGTCCTGTAGTATTTAGACCATCTGAAAACTGTGTATAACCGTATACACAACATAAACGGAATAATGAGTATATACGAACCGACCGCGGGGGGGTGCAAAAAAAAATGATTGCTGCGCACTATTAATACTACGGTACACTGTGCCTCTATGTACTCACAGGCTTTATTTGCGTATGTCTTACTGAAGAAGGGGGTCTTTTTATAGTTCATAGGTACTACTGTGAATACCTCGTATAAGTCCATGCACGGAGATGTGTCCATGACGGTTCAATGCACTTTTTTCATGTCTGTCTATGGTTCTCACTGCGGCAACCCATCCCCGACCTTGCTCGACGCAGTCGGCATATCCCGTGTGTTCTCCCACACAAACAAGGACTCTACACCGGTTCGCAGGTTGCTGCGCGGCGATGATTCCCAACTGGAGCCTAAGCATATATCCGGTAGCTAAGATTCACCAAGATAGCAACACCTACGTATGTATGGTATGTATACTTCGAAGTATATGATAGAGGAGCTACGTACGAGTATCTGTGCGAAGTTCGAGGACAATTACCCGACAGAAAAAATACCTGGTGTCAGGCAGTCTATTAATAACATTAATATTCTTTGGAACCAAACCTGGTGTGTGTCCTCTGCAACCATACACTCATCTGCGGCTTAGGAAAATGAATATATTGCAGTGCAACTGCTTCCATTTCTTTTGTTTAGTTTTGACGAAACACGAACAAGAAGCATAGGCGCCCCATGACACACGACGCTCGACGTACGCACCCCTCTCCCTGCGGCCGCGACGTGAGTCTGAGTTGTGCGTTTATATTGCGCGACAATTTCTCCGTTCTGTACATACCAGCAAAAAGAAACGCTTCATTCATCGTTGACTGCATGTATCCTGTGCGCTCGATCGTTTTCGTCGCCGAATACGCCCTCCCTTTAGTTACTGCAACGTGCGACCTTGTGCACCGTTGTTACTGCTGTAAGCTCTGTTGTTCGGTACTCCCGATTTTTTTCATAATTGTTCTTCCTTAGAAAAAAGAACACTTTCCACTCGTCGTCTGCCGCCACATTCATCTCTCGAGAAACTGCTATTTTTATATATTGTATACCATTTTATGTCTACATCTTACATAACATACATATCACAATACAAACGGTATGTAGTAAATAAATGTCAGAGAGGATGTATCGTGCGTAGACAATATATATATATACATTGCGCGAGCGACGCGCTTGCAGGTGACAAATAGGATCCTCCTCTGGTCTCGTTATCTTCTTGTTGCGTTGTGATGGCGACAGAGCCAGACACACACCGCACCTTTTGGGTTCAACTAGCAGGACACTAACCACCACATACATATACCTCCTAGGGAAGGCTGTATCCTATTCCATCTTGACCACCAACAACTCAGAAACATTGTTCAAGCACCCACGGTTCTCACCTTCGTACATACGAGGTACATGCTGCCTGGTACCTGGTGTCATACATACGGTGTTTTACGTACGTACATGAGCGGTGTTTGTCCCTT
This sequence comes from Saccharina japonica, assembly GCA_008828725.1. Taxonomy (NCBI): domain Eukaryota; class Phaeophyceae; order Laminariales; family Laminariaceae; genus Saccharina; species Saccharina japonica. Next base: position 604,484 of record MEHQ01000763.1, on the reverse strand, counting down.
GTGTTGTACTCTACTGTATAGTAGGTATATTATAGGCGCCTTCCGGCTGCAGATTTTGTCACGAGCGCTGGAAAAAACCCCGATCGATGCTCACCAAGGCACTACCAAGAGAGTGAAAAAGCAACAACAGCCGTACACAATAGATACATAGCTCTGGCACGTGCGGCGAGGAATTGTCGTGCTCGCACACGCTTCCTCGACACATCCAGCTGCTTTGAAGGTGGTACTATTTATCTGTCTATCTACAGTACATCTTACGGCGCCGGATTCAAGCCGTCTGAATTGAAGTCTCATGGACCGTTCACGTACTTGTTGCGGTAAAATTCTCAAAATTGGAGAGGACTGCCTCTTTCTCCCTCTCTCTCGCTCTTTTTCTTTTTCTCCTTCCGGTCCATGCACTCCTAGCTAGGTGTAAGCAGCGTAAGGTTGCACATGTATACGGCAGTACACATATATAGCGATAACGGGCGTCATAGGTGCTCACCATTTGGTATACGGCACCCTGAAGTCCAACCAGAGATCCAGCTGTGGACAAGTCTTGTCGTTGTGAGCAAGTGGGTGCGTGCGTGCGTCGCTCTGTCGAGACTGTCGCAATGCAGGGGGTCAAGGACAGCAAACGAATGACTAGGTGAGGTGAGGTGTGTCTGTGCTTGTGCGTGACCCCCCCAACCTTACCGGTCTAAAAACCACACCCAAAAGTTTCGCTCCGGCAGTTGTACAAAAAAAACAGAGTGACAAAACACCAATCCGTACGAAATTTTGACGATTTGATCCTCCCAGCGACTACTTGCTTGCAACACGCTACGCCAGCTCAGTATATTGTCATGATACATGTTGCCCTTGCCGCGTGTCTTGCATGTCCCTTCGTCTGTTATTATTGCATTGAATATTCTATAGATTACCCCCAGGTATATATGACTCAGATGCCGCTCTATTGTCGGCATTTCGCGAGATAATTTAGCGCAGCTATACGGCGTCGACATGTTACCACGCTCGCACGCCAGGAAAGGGCAAGCCGCGGCGAGATAAGACGAAAGGAGCCGGGGAAAGCGAGCTCATCAACGTGATGAGAGTGTCTTGGCCTACGTGCGATTTCTTGTGTTGGCAGCGCTTTCAAATCGCTTAGTCCTATCACACCTCCTGCCTCCATATCATTAGACAATACAACGCACTCATCACGCCCATCGCGCCCATCGCGCAAGGCGACATCCTCCTCTACTGCACACTGATGATGATGGCTTCGAACAAACAATACCGATTGTATCGACAAACAACGCTGTGATACGAGTACTACAGCAATAGTAACAAACAACACTACCGATATAGTAGACACATATTATTATACGTATGATTACCTAGATAGAGTGCCGTGAGTGCGTGAGTGCGTGAGTGGGGTTTACTTCCCAACTCGAGATGACGTGAGGTTGACGATCAAGCATTTCCACGCTCGTCTGCCGATCTTGTTGTTGATGGGTGAAGAGCGCCCAGGAAAATTCTCTGTGAGTGTGAGCAAATGCGAGGAAAAAAGGCCGGAAAATACTGCGCCTTTCTCGCGGCTCGAAACAACCGTGGGCAGCAAATAACCAACAGTCCTGGGCATTTGCAGCCTTTCAAGGGGACGAAAAACCCGCACCGTTGATTTTTTGCGGGCCGTTGGTTGTTTTGTGCGTTGGTAGTGGATATCGGACGAGGCTCGAGCTCGATGCGATAATACCGAAAGAAAAACGAGACAATTAATTAATCGATACGCGATTTTGATCGGCGATACGTCGAAACTGTTCGTTCAGTAATATATACTGCGATGAATCAGCCGCCCAAACATACGAGGATGCCAGAGAGGTTGACTGGCTGAACGCGCTTGGTAGCTTTTAATATCAATACGTATATACGTAGCATATATTATATTGAAATATCGATATATATAATACCCATATATTACACATATATAGAATGGTTCGAGACGATATTCAACGTTAATGATGGAGTAAAATCTGCTTAGGCTTTCATCACGCGCTGTGTTTACGGCCGTTCATTGCTATATATACACGTATATGTATACTTGTATACCATGTATCATATGTTTATAGATGTATTTCCACGCGCTACGAATGAATGCTTAATAATAGTCTAATAATAATATTAACAGTGTTTATTATGTGATCTTTACAGCATATAAACACGTTGGTGTCAAGGGGCACGTTGAGACCAACGTGTCTCGCTGAGCGCGTTTTCACGAGGACGGAGATCGAGTTATGACGCTGACTCTCGAGCTACAGTAGTAGTATTCAGTACTTACTGGAGCTGCCCTGGTGGTGTGGTGCGGGGTGCGGTTGATATTTTCGTCGGGTTTTTTTCTCCAGAAAAAGGCGCAACAAGACGAAACCAGGAACGATCATGAGTCATAGGCCACAAAACAAGCATCCCCCTGCTATTTATTGTACAGTAGTTAATATTATCAGCAGTAAATAAACGACTGTCATGTCGACTAGCGCCATTCTACGTTATCGAGCCGGTGGTTCGCCGAAAGCCTACAATAACTCGAGAAATAATCTGTTGCATATCGTTGAAGTCATCAAAGACGAAGCAGTCTTGGTGCCCTCCTCGGTTGTTGTTGTCGTCATCGAAAAAACGGAGATTTGGACATCAAAGCGAACTGTAAGGCGCGCGCCGGGGGAGGGGGGGGGGGGGGGGGGGGGGGGGGGGGGGGGGGGGGGGGGGGGGGGGGGGCAGGTAGATCACACTCAACTACTATTAATACTACTACTACTTACTGTCAATCATCATACATAGCGTATTACGTGTGCTTGTCCTGTCTGTCCGAGACACATGCTTCAGGCAACGCTCCGTCGAGCACCGTATATTTGTATGTTTGCACGGGCGCCAGCAGGCCCGGTATATACGTGTGTGTAGCCTACTGCGCGCTGTTGCTATGCACCAGGAGCACTCCTCCCTCGAAGAGCATTGAAGGCATCTGCGCTATACGTATGATACGTACGGCGAGTGTAGTTCCTGTTTTATTTGCTGAGCGTATACACGTATGCATATCGTAGACTCGTATAGTAGTAGGTTGGAAATCGCAAGAATTTAAAATGGAAAACACTTGTAGGTGCTGCCTTTTGAACGAAAGAAAGGGGTTTTACTTTAGGTGATGAATTTTCGGCGGACGGTAAATGACAAAGGCTGGTTCCACGTACAGAGCAGTACGTGAAGACCAACAACACATTTTCATATCATACGGTGGACACGGAACTCGGGGGCTTTTAATGTTGGATGATGTTTCAACCAAACCGAACTGTACGGAACAGCAGCAGAAAAAAAAGCCCCCGACCCGCGCTATACTCGTACCGATGTATAAACACTTGCTATGCACGTGCTGTACATACGTGCTGGTATTTCTGCTATTATTATTGTTGTTGGCAGCACAATGTGGTTGTGAGAGTAGGACACACTGTTGTAGTAGTAGTAGTAGTAGCGAACCCGAACCAACTTTAACGAGTAACAATTGTCTGTATGTACCGACTGATGTAGGGATTAGGAAGGCTGTACGAGCGTACTTAAGTACGATTGTATCAACATATTGGCCGAGCTCATCGAGCTTGTCCCACAACCGGAAAATTGTCAGCGGTGTGCGCCGAACGCTAGCACCGCCGTGCAGAGTAATTTGCGAAAGTAAACCGTAATGGATCACACCGTATCCGTGCTGCCGTTCTGGAACACCAAAATTTGCAGTGTGCACCGAACCGCACCGTACAATTATGAGGTTTTAAAAAAAGTCGATGAAGGCAGAACCGAATTTTGAGAGTATTAGGATTGCCGTAAAACCCGCACTGAACCACACACCGGGGGGAAAAGAAACAGACAAAAGCAAGCACAATCACTGCGTGCGGTATCAACACAAACTAGGTAATACAATGTATTGATAGCAAATAAATTGAACCGAATCAAACGGTACTCTACAGTACATTATTAGTTGGACAGACCATGGGGCATTCCATGGACCTAGCCGGGTTTGGTCATGGTATACTCCACGGTACACCCCACCACGGCAAACCCGTGCCCCCCATGGAATTGAGCATGGTACAGTCGTCCATGGGTCCATGGTGTGTACCATGATACGTTCCATGTAACGTGACACGTCGTCTAGTCCATGACCCATGCTACGGTATTATAGAGGTGTAAGCACCATGTTTTTTCTGAGGGTAGGCACTTGAGGACCTCTATACCTGCAGTAGTCAAAAACCGATTTTGAACGAAACTATCAGTTCTAGCCGATGAACAATCTCATGGCCTACTGTACTACTGTAACTGTACAACGAAAAATATTGCAACACAAACAAGCACGTATGTATATATATGACAGTCCGACAATTTTGGGTTAAGGTTCCAGATCATTCAGAAAACGTTTGAGCCAAAAAAAGGCATACCTACCTCTAATGTAGCACACGTCCCATGGTGCACCATGGAGAACGGTATGGTCAACTCCATGCTACCCGACGATGTCACCGTGGTCATGCATGGGTCTACCGTACCCACAAAGCAATGCTTCCATGGCATGCGCCATAGCCACCCATGGCGCATTCCATCGAAAATGCCACATGGCATGTCCCACGGTTGGCCCCCATGGTACATGTACCGCGGCACATTCCGTGAAGAAACGAAACTGTCCATTAGGTATGTAATCATGGTACTGTAGGTTTTCGTGGTGGTGATGTTCGTGGGACACCGGGACACATTCTAAGGTAAAATATGTGCACACTTTTCCGCCAAAGTTCCCCACTTGAGGAGCTCTAAAGTGCCGGCCCTCTCGTAAGGAAGCAAACCACAAGAAAGTCAGCCTGAATCATTGAAACTATTAAGAAAGCTCTCAACCTACCTGTAGTCAGTGCATTCACTTTAAGAAATCGACCCCTTCCTGTGGCTGGCCTGGGCCCAAGCCGCCATTCCTTGAGCAACACTACGTAGGGAAAATGTCTTCGACCTAAATAAGAAAGCATCGCATACGAAAGTGTGATTTCGCGCGCGCCCAGAATAAGAAAGTCAGTCTAAGCCCCATTTCAGGTTTCTTGTGAGAGGGGCGGTACTGCTGTATACTATCAGTAAGTCAAAAAGTGACTTTGGAGGAAAACAAAAGTGGCCACCCGATGAGCAATGCCCTGGCCTATACTGTACTTCAGTAGGAATACAAAAAATAATATCGCAAAAAAACGCATGGAGTGAATTGACACACGACACGAAGTGAGACGTGGAAGTGTGGAGGGCGTAAAGCTTTATTTTTTATTTTTACCCATCCGCCGGAGGACAAAAACAAAACAAAAAAGCGAAAAAGCAAAAAAGCAAGAACGTCATTCCGACGATTTGGGATTAGAGACCCCCGTCATTCAAAACATATTTGAACCAAAAAGTGCTCGTAGAGGGTACAGTGGGTACTCCGATTAAAGAGCGCCCCGTGACAAGCTAAAACAAGCTATACGCAGTTAGTTGCTCTTATCTGTAGTGGGCAATGCAAATATTTTAGTATTGGTGGGACATGCCGATTTCACCGCTCTTAAATTCCGAATGCTCTTGTCTTGGCTTGTCTTGGCGAGCTCTTAAATCGGGGTACCCACTACTGTACTGTACCTCTATCCTAGCACGCGTCCCCGACTGACGGTCCCACGAAACACTCCACGACCTTTCGGACCATGAGAAATTCCATGAACATCATAGCATATATACCATGGTATCCCATGGTGCATACCATAGAGTAGTCCACGGCATGGGAAAAGCCCGACGGGGTGCCCCATCCATGGTGTATACCATGATGTACCGCAAGGATAGTTAGGTGTATGGTGCGTTCCATGGTGAGTTCGGCGGAGAAAGCCATGGGCTAACCCTAACCCTAACCTTAACCCCAACTTTTACCATGGGGAATGCCGCGGTGTGTGCCGTGCTGGAACCATGGCGTCTGTGGTTCAGATCGTGGGGTGAACCATGTGACGCACGCCGTGGCTAATCGCGGCGTACCCCATAGATAGGTTCATCCATGAACCACCCATGAATTGTTCCGGGGGTCGTTCCATGGCGGGTGGGTGTCCGTGGGATATTCCACGGTTGGGTCATGGTATATTCCACGGTTAACTATGCGTTGGATCGTTGGATGGTCCACGACGAGGTGTCCAAGTATTGTATATCATTGAATCAAACGGCGCGTAGAGTTATAGAACACCAAAATCCGCGAAGTACCCCAAACCACACACCATACATTTATGAGAGAATACAAGTCGAACCGGACAGAACCCAGTTCCTTTTTGTAGATAGATGGTGTGTTTAACCCGTACTGAACTGCACCGGAAGAAAACAGGCATACTAAAAGACCAAATCAATACGGTATTAACACCCGGGAATAGTAGACTCTCGAGTTCGGAATTCTAAAATGCCAGAATTCGCAAAGTGTTTCAAACCGCACCATACATATGATACGTAGAATTACACTGAGAGAATGCAAGCCGCACCGGCAATAACCTAAATTTGATATTCTGTTCATTGTAGAACCCGCGCTGGACTGCACCGGAAGAAATCCGACAGACAAATCAAAATCAATTCCAATAATCAGGTGCATATTACATATTACGTACTGGGAGGGAACTCGTAAATCGTATTGATTGTTGCGAACCAAAGCGTACGCGGAGTTCTATAATATATATGATAGAACACGAACATTCGCACAGCAGTTCCCAGAACCGCGTCACACAATCTTGAGAGAACAAGGCCGAACCGGCCAGGGCAAGGCTCTCATTCTGTTGAGAACCGGCACTGAACCCCACCAGATAATAGGAAAGCAGATAAACAGCCATCTGTAAAAAAATGAACACCTTCTTCGTCGTATGATATATATGCCTATAGAAGTATGTTCGTTCGTAGATTCACCGTACCGTTCACGAAATAGCTCTACTGAGAGCTATTAATAGCACACTGAACCACACCGGACAAAAAAAACAGATAAAATTGCCATTAAAAAATGTATACCAGGTACCAGCTACCAGGAATCTACGAGTCTCACACTATTAACAGTACCAGGTATTCTCCAGTAGAATCACGCCGTTTAAGCAAGGAAGCACTTTATTTATTATTACTATGAAGAGGGACTCGCCTTTGGAAACAGAACCGGCGGTATTGCATAATAAGACGACGTGTTCATACTGCTGCTGTGGCGTGAGGTTTTATCTGTCGACGCAGCAAGCAGATTATCCACTATTATTATTCCGAGTACGGACGAGGGTGCGCTAGACCAAGGAGGGAGAAAACGACGCCACGCCCGCTCTCTCACCGTACACTCTGACTCAAAATAAACCAGTAGGTACTGGGACGGACGCCTGCTACGAAAGAAGTGCACCATGTTTTTTTTCGAGGGTGTGGAAAAATGACGAGCGCTATACCCCATGCAAAAAAAACAAATGCTCTACGAAGAGGAAAATAAAATAAAAAATTGCTACCACTCTGAACCTAAATATAGGGGACTTTTGTATACTAACATTCAATTGAAATGGTGATTATATTTCGGGTCAGAGTGGAATTCGATGAACATTTCCATCGCCTAGGTATACAAATACAACGAAAAGTATTGCAACACAAGAAGGACGGAAGTTCGACGGATTTGGTTACGCAAGGAGCCCGACCATCAACAAAACGTTCCAGCCTAAAAGTGCTCGTACCTCTCTCTGTCGTACCACGACGTGTCGATGTGGGATTTCTCTTGGAATGTTTACATATATATTATATACTTGTATATATACGAAGTATGCAGCAAATTTGGTGCATCAGGGGCCCCCTCTATAATGCATTCAGAACTGAAAAAAAATGCTCCACAGTAATTCTAAGTAGTTTGCCTCCCAAATTCGTGGGACCAGTTCTTAAGGGGTTAAATAACAGTGGTGCCTCTGCTTTTAATGCCGGTGAAGTCACTTGGCCCTGGGCAGATGGGATTTTACCCTGAGTGGCCGTGCGTGGAAAAAGGCCGGCGCCCGCTCCATGCCGGTGTCGTATTGGCCTGGTACAGACACACCCGGATTATAGAGGGACCACTGCTGGATATGTATGGCTCGTTTGCTTTATACTTACTGTTAGCATGGTAGGGCCTGTCATGCTAAGGTATAGAGTAAGAGCGAGTGCGGTACCGGCATTTTTATTTCGGGCACCCTCGCTTATACTGACTGGAGTACGTACTGTAATGCTATAGTAGTACGGGGGACCATAGTAAATACCGGTAGTACTTAATGTTGACAGAAAACCCCCCGGGAAATATATAGGTTTATGTGTGTGTCATAGGTCGTATTTACTACGAGTATGGTCCCCCGGAATACTGAAAACAGTGTAAGCTCAAACCGCTTCCACCTCGGAATTATTATTCGAATCTATATTATTTACAGTACTCGTAGTGTTGGTAAGCAACTAAAATATGTATGATATACTTAATCAAACTTGTTTTCGGTGCTTATTCGTAAGCACAATCAAAGCATCTCGGCCTTGCTTATTTGCTTATTTTAGCTGTACGATTTTCGGTATGGTATACTGAATGCCATACAAATAAAGTATACCAGGTACGAGTTTATGCGTGCCCATTACAAACTCTATGCAAACAAAGCGTTTACCAGGTATCGTACATACCAAGCATATATCGTATGTGCTTTATTTTACAAGTACCCGTACAATCGTATACTTCATGGATTTTAGTATGACCACACTAAAATGCCATATGGCTACATATACATCTATGGGTTTCAGTATGTTATACTAAACGTCATACAAACCAAATAAGCAAATAAAGTTATTAACTAAGCAACAAAATAAAATCGATGAAGCAATATACAAAGCAACTCCTATATACCGTTGCTTGCCGACACTACTCGTATATGTTATGCACGAAGTATACCTGAATGCAATAAGTGCGAGTGGTTGGCAGCTGCGAAGGACGATTCGGCCGTGCTTCCAATCTTCGTATATTGCAGGTATACACCAGTGGNTGGGTACTCCGATTAAAGAGCGCCCCGTGACAAGCTAAAACAAGCTATACGCAGTTAGTTGCTCTTATCTGTAGTGGGCAATGCAAATATTTTAGTATTGGTGGGACATGCCGATTTCACCGCTCTTAAATTCCGAATGCTCTTGTCTTGGCTTGTCTTGGCGAGCTCTTAAATCGGGGTACCCACTACTGTACTGTACCTCTATCCTAGCACGCGTCCCCGACTGACGGTCCCACGAAACACTCCACGACCTTTCGGACCATGAGAAATTCCATGAACATCATAGCATATATACCATGGTATCCCATGGTGCATACCATAGAGTAGTCCACGGCATGGGAAAAGCCCGACGGGGTGCCCCATCCATGGTGTATACCATGATGTACCGCAAGGATAGTTAGGTGTATGGTGCGTTCCATGGTGAGTTCGGCGGAGAAAGCCATGGGCTAACCCTAACCCTAACCTTAACCCCAACTTTTACCATGGGGAATGCCGCGGTGTGTGCCGTGCTGGAACCATGGCGTCTATGGTTCAGATCGTGGAGTGAACCATGTGACGCACGCCGTGGCTAATCGCGGCGTACCCCATAGATAGGTTCATCCATGAACCACCCATGAATTGTTCCGGGGGTCGTTCCATGGCGGGTGGGTGTCCGTGGGATATTCCACGGTTGGGTCATGGTATATTCCACGGTTAACTATGCGTTGGATCGTTGGATGGTCCACGACGAGGTGTCCAAGTATTGTAGATCATTGAATCAAACGGCGCGTAGAGTTATAGAACACCAAAATCCGCGAAGTACCCCAAACCACACACCATACATTTATGAGAGAATACAAGTCGAACCGGACAGAACCCAGTTCCTTTTTGTAGATAGATGGTGTGTTTAACCCGTACTGAACTGCACCGGAAGAAAACAGGCATACTAAAAGACCAAATCAATACGGTATTAACACCCGGGAATAGTAGACTCTCGAGTTCGGAATTCTAAAATGCCAGAATTCGCAAAGTGTTTCAAACCGCACCATACATATGATACGTAGAATTATACTGAGAGAATGCAAGCCGCACCGGCAATAACCTAAATTTGATATTCTGTTCATTGTAGAACCCGCGCTGGACCGCACCGGAAGAAATCCGACAGACAAATCAAAATCAATTCCAATAATCAGGTACATATTACATATTACGCACTGGGAGGGAACTCGTAAATCGTATTGATTGTTGCGAACCAAAGCGTACGCGGAGTTCTATAACATATATGATAGAACACGAACATTCGCACAGCAGTTCCCAGAACCGCGTCACACAATCTTGAGAGAACAAGGCCGAACCGGCCAGGGCAAGGCTCTCATTCTGTTGAGAACCGGCACTGAACCCCACCAGATAATAGGAAAGCAGATAAACAGCCATCTGTGAAAAAATGAACACCTTCTTCGTCGTATGATATATATGCCTATAGAAGTATGTTCGTTCGTAGATTCACCGTACCGTTCACGAAATAGCTCTACTGAGAGCTATTAATAGCACACTGAACCACACCGGACAAAAAAAACAGATAAAATTGCCATTAAAAAATGTATACCAGGTACCAGCTACCAGGAATCTACGAGTCTCACACTATTAACAGTACCAGGTATTCTCCAGTAGAATCACGCCGTTTAAGCAAGGAAGCACTTTATTTATTATTACTATGAAGAGGGACTCGCCTTTGGAAACAGAACCGGCGGTATTGCATAATAAGACGACGTGTTCATACTGCTGTGGCGTGAGGTTTTATCTGTCGACGCAGCAAGCAGATTATCCACTATTATTATTCCGAGTACGGACGAGGGTGCGCTAGACCAAGGAGGGAGAAAACGACGCCACGCCCGCTCTCTCACCGTACACTCTGACTCAAAATAAACCAGTACGTACTGGGACGGACGCCTGCTACGAAAGAAGTGCACCATGTTTTTTTTCGAGGGTGTGGAAAATTGACGAGCGCTATACCCCATGCGAAAAAAGAAATGCTCTACGAAGAGGAAAAAAAAAAACAAAATTGCCACCACTCTGAACCTAAATATAGGGGACTTTTGTATACTAAAAATGACGAGGGTGCGCTAGACCAAGGAGGGAGAAAACGACGCCACGCCCGCTCTCTCACCGTACACTCTGACTCAAAATAAACCAGTACGTACTGGGACGGACGCCTGCTACGAAAGAAGTGCACCATGTTTTTTTTCGAGGGTGTGGAAAAATGACGAGCGCTATACCCCATGCAAAAAAAACAAATGCTCTACGAAGAGGAAAATAAAATAAAAAATTGCTACCACTCTGAACCTAAATATAGGGGACTTTTGTATACTAACATTCAATTGAAATGGTGATTATATTTCGGGTCAGAGTGGAATTCGATGAACATTTCCATCGCCTAGGTATACAAATACAACGAAAAGTATTGCAACACAAGAAGGACGGAAGTTCGACGGATTTGGTTACGCAAGGAGCCCGACCATCAACAAAACGTTCCAGCCTAAAAGTGCTCGTACCTCTCTCTGTCGTACCACGACGTGTCGATGTGGGATTTCTCTTGGAATGTTTACATATATATTATATACTTGTATATATACGAAGTATGCAGCAAACTTGGTGCATCAGGGGCCCCCTCTATAATGCATTCAGAACTGAAAAAAAATGCTCCACAGTAATTCTAAGTAGTTTGCCTCCCAAATTCGTGGGGCCAGTTCTTAAGGGGTTAAATAACAGTGGTGCCTCTGATTTTAATGCCGGTGAAGTCACTTGGCCCTGGGCAGATGGGATTTTACCCTGAGTGGCCGTGCGTGGAAAAAGGCCGGCGCCCGCTCCATGCCGGTGTCGTATTGGCCTGGTACAGACACACCCGGATTATAGAGGGACCACTGCTGGATATGTATGGCTCGTTTGCTTTATACTTACTGTTAGCATGGCAGCCTGTCATGCTAAGGTATGGAGTAAGAGCGAGTGCGGTACCGGCATTTTTATTTCGGGCACCCTCGCTTATACTGACTGGAGTACGTACTGTAATGCTATAGTAGTACGGGGGACCATAGTAAATACCGGTAGTACTTAATGTTGACAGAAAACCCCCCGGGAAATATATAGGTTTATGTGTGTGTCATAGGTCGTATTTACTACGAGTATGGTCCCCCGGAATACTGAAAACAGTGTAAGCTCAAACCGCTTCCACCTCGGAATTATTATTCGAATCTATATTATTTACAGTACTCGTAGTGTTGGTAAGCAACTAAAATATGTATTATATACTTAATCAAACTTGTTTTCGGTGCTTATTCGTAAGCACAATCAAAGCATCTCGGCCTTGCTTATTTGCTTATTTTAGCTGTACGATTTTCGGTATGGTATACTGAATGCCATACAAATAAAGTATACCAGGTACGAGTTTATGCGTGCCCATTACAAACTCTATGCAAACAAAGCGTTTACCAGGTATCGTACATACCAAGCATATATCGTATGTGCTTTATTTTACAAGTACCCGTACAATCGTATACTTCATGGATTTTAGTATGACCACACTAAAATGCCATATGGCTACATATACATCTATGGGTTTCAGTATGTTATACTAAACGTCATACAAACCAAATAAGCAAATAAAGTTATTAACTAAGCAACAAAATAAAATCGATGAAGCAATATACAAAGCAACTCCTATATACCGTTGCTTGCCGACACTACTCGTATATGTTATGCACGAAGTATACCTGAATGCAATAAGTGCGAGTGGTTGGCAGCTGCGAAGGACGATTCGGCCGTGCTTCCAATCTTCGTATAATGCAGGTATACACCAGTGGAATGTACGAGTGATCGGCCGCTCTTTTTCTGGAGTTCGCGAAAAGGTGAAGGTCTAAAGGGGCCAGCAGTGACGTAATAAGCTTCGCCGACCTGATAAAACGAGTAAAGTCAATCTGGAGGGCCGGGTGTCTCCGTTTCTTAAATTATTACACACGAAGAAAACTGAAAGGATAGTTTTTGTAGTTCGTCGAGAGTGCGCCGTCCACAACCTGGCCCGCTCGCCTGGACCACACGACTCCCAGCCGAGTGCTACGCACCACTGGATTCATCTTGCTCGGCTATGATGCCACTCCCGCACCCGCGGCACCACAGAAAGAGCGGTACCGGGAGAACAACCGTAGCAGCAACAGGCTGAGTATTTGCCGACCGAAGGGGTGAATGCATTGACATGCGGACTAAGTTAGCCGAGAACTTCAAAGTTCCCTAGATGTTCCCCTGCTGTATCGATAGGGTCAGCTGCTCGTTAGTGCATCGATAGTGCCAGCTGCTCGTTAGTGCATCGATAGTGCCAGCTGCTCGGAAGTGCACCGATAGTGCTAGCTGCTCGTTAGTGGATGGGTCCGGGGATCCAGGATGCGGCGAACTCCCTAGTCTACCGCAGCAGTGGCGGCAATCGAGTAACGGCAGGGTAGGGTGTACCACCATTGGAACGAGATATAGAAAAAGAGCGAAGCTATCTCGTTTAACGAAATCAGTTGCGCTTACAGGGTGTTCCTGGGTCATCATCATGGGCATGGGGGGGGGGAGTGGTGCGGCGTGGTCAAAGCGGAGCCATGTACAAAATTTCACACATAGTGGAACGAGCAAAAGCTCAGGTCCCGAGTGCCCCGAGCAGCCAGCTTAAATGCGGTTCGGAGGGGGGTGGGGTGGCTTCCTTCGGTGGTTTGCCGCACCAAGCCCTGCGGTTTCACCTGCGATAAACACCAGCCGCACTGACTCTATCGGAACCGAGGCCAAACAGTTTTTGAACCGAGACCCTCCGTTCCATTTCTGTAGTGGCATGTGAAGCCTAGCCAACCACTTTGCTTTGGAGGATATGCCAACGAAGCGCATTGCGCAAAAGAAAGCCCAACCAAGCAGCGACGTTGCTGCCTGCACATTCNGAATGTGCAGGCAGCAACGTCGCTGCTTGGTTGGGCTTTCTTTTGCGCAATGCGCTTCGTTGGCATATCCTCCAAAGCAAAGTGGTTGGCTAGGCTTCACATGCCACTACAGAAATGGAACGGAGGGTCTCGGTTCAAAAACTGTTTGGCCTCGGTTCCGATAGAGTCAGTGCGGCTGGTGTTTATCGCAGGTGAAACCGCAGGGCTTGGTGCGGCAAACCACCGAAGGAAGCCACCCCACCCCCCTCCGAACCGCATTTAAGCTGGCTGCTCGGGGCACTCGGGACCTGAGCTTTTGCTCGTTCCACTATGTGTGAAATTTTGTACATGGCTCCGCTTTGACCACGCCGCACCACTCCCCCCCCCCATGCCCGCGTGGTCAAAGCGGAGCCATGTACAAAATTTCACACATAGTGGAACGAGCAAAAGCTCAGGTCCCGAGTGCCCCGAGCAGCCAGATTAAATGCGGTTCGGAGGGGGGTGGGGTGGCTTCCTTCGGTGGTTTGCCGCACCAAGCCCTGCGGTTTCACCTGCGATAAACACCAGCCGCACTGACTCTATCGGAACCGAGGCCAAACAGTTTTTGAACCGAGACCCTCCGTTCCATTTCTGTAGTGGCATGTGAAGCCTAGCCAACCACTTTGCTTTGGAGGATATGCCAACGAAGCGCATTGCGCAAAAGAAAGCCCAACCAAGCAGCGACGTTGCTGCCTGCACATTCTAATAGCTCTGTCGCTAGATGTTCAGAGAACCAATACAACCACACCGAACGACGTATTGCTTCCCTAGCCCGTGTGTGGACATGCTTTACATGGCGGGGGTTAGGGGTAAAGGTGATGGGTTATGATCGGGTGCGGCTCCGTACCACATCTATCTCTGGTCGGTCAAGTGGCCGATCCTATACCCATAACCCCCGTGGACGGTCGCCAGGGCGGATGAAACCATGCTGCCGGTACGGGGGGGGGGGACTCTTGGGCTCCAAAATGTTCGACCGACTGGCCTCCTCGAGTAAAGGGCTACCCCACATCTCTATAATCCAATTTCTTGTTATACCTCCTGTGTATTCGTGTTACGCCTGCGTGGTCCATATATCATCGTCCGGCGGGTTGCGAGTCCAGGTTTGCTCTCCACGCCTGTTAATGGGTGAGTCACTCAGCTCGTCATATGGGGGCGTTAGGTGCGCCGCCGCCGGAGCGCGCATCGCGTTTTGTTTTTAGCAAATGTCATCAATAACCCAAGTTTGCCTTCCCGAACCGAAATTCTAGCCTGCGAATATGTACTGAAGCATATTATCATCATCGAAGAAGAGATCTCAGGGTTCTCATATAGGACGAAAGACGCGTGCTACGATAGAGGTACTCTGTACTTTTGTTTGGCTGAGATTGTTTCTGAAGGACGGAGCTCTTTAACCCAAAATCGTCAGAGTGTCACATTGTCTGCGCGATGTCACCTTTTGGGACATGTAGAGCATGGGATTGCTCATCGAGTTTAACTTTCACTTTCCTCCAAAGGCAGGTGGCTTACTACTAGTACAGAGCTGCTCATGTGAGGAGCCTCTCATAAAAAAACATGGTACACCTCTATCGAAGCCCGTGTTGAAAAAGGGCACCGAGCCGCGGCGTTGCGCTCTTGAAAGGCCACATAGACGGATACGAACCAGCGAACATCGGACCATGGTTCGGTCACAGCCGGTAACAGACCCTGCGAAGCAATGGGCCTTGCGTCCTTACGCGTGAATCTTCTTATACGTACGAGAAGATATCCCTGCATCTCAGTTGGCAAGCTTCTTCTGACACGAACGAGGGTATATATCCCCATCTCAGCTGCTGTGTATTAAAGGCTTGGTGATATGGAAGCCAACGTGTGTTATCACAGGACGCGTCTACTTATGGTGCCCCCCCCCCTGAGTTCCTATGTATCTACACCTCGGTGTAATCAAACCAGTGCGTATGGCCATACGATATGCCTCCCTCATGTGTTATGTAGCAGGCGCGTGCTACAATTACAATAATAGCGGTAGAGCACTGTTAGGTCAAAACACGTCTGACTGGCCGAGCTGCTTAGCCTAATATCTCTGGAATACCATCGCTGTTAGTAACATAATTATCGTTGTGCATCCAGGCATCTTTAATTTTTCTTCATGGGGTTGAACTTGTAGATTCCTCGAAATCAGTTTTTGGGTGAGGACACATGCTACGATAGAGGGTGCGCCTACATTTGCTGGGGTTTCTGACGCTTGAGGAGCTCTATATCCCCCCCAAGCACAGGCTCTGAGCAGAACCGAACTCGCATCGGGAAGGCCAAGGTGTACAATGAAATAAATGTGAAACACAAGATAGAGTCCCGACGATGTTGGATAGAGTTCCTTAGTCCAAGAACCCTGGCGGTCATGAACGGTTTGGCTAAACAATGTCACCTCTATCGTAGCGCACGCCTGAATCATGGATCAACCTCAAATCAAGGAACATCAAAAATGATTAGGCGCTAACCCTACAAGGCAGACACGCATAGGCAGCCGAATACACAACTTGGGGGCGTTTATTGCCTTGCCGGTGTAGGGGTTCTTCCGTGTGAATATTAAATTCCGATTCGATCCTGATGGCGGAAGATCTTCCGATTGTGATTCGATTGATGGTCGGGCCATGGTAAGTTTCACTGTCTTAGCACTGCTACACGAACCGACTGACGTCTACGGTACGCGTCAGGTCTAAAACTAAAGCGCATTGCAAGGGAGTGTGCTACATGCTAAGAGGAGAGGTCAAGAGGCAGCAGCAGCAGGCAGTGTTCGGACGCGCGAGTCAGCGCTACAACCTGCTATTTTCCCCTTGCCCTTCTACGTGTTTAGTGTCCACCTATGTTCGGGAGCTTCATGCGCATGTTGGGCAAAGCGGGGCTTCGACGGCGGGGCAGTGCGGTGGCATGCGAACAAGCCGTCGTTATCGCTCAAACCCTGTCATGCTCCGGCCGTCGTTTGATACACCACCAAATTCCACATGTTTTATCGATACGAAATGCCAGACGTAGCTCCATCTGTATGGAAAGCGACCGGTCCGTCTGGAAGGCACAATGCGCGGTGATACACGCCGGGGTGAAATTGCTATGTTAAGAGGGGGCCGTATTCGTGTGACAGGTGTGCGCCTCCAGAGTTACGCCGCACCAGACTGGATGTTGTCGTTTGTTTTGATATGTGCCTCTAAAATGTCATACCTTCCTTTCAAATGGCCCTTCTTGTCATTTGGGTCACTCCATACTTGACGCAGAAGCATACCCAGTCATAGAGATACGGAGTATGCGGCGCCCTCCAATCGCAACACCGGGCGCACGATGTCGATGGGTTTGGGAATAGTCAGATCTGGAGCCACGCCGGACGACACGCATCGTCTTGACGCGTGCTACGGTAGAGGCATAAGGTAGAACTTGTTTGGCAAATGTAAATGTGTCCGGAGTGATGTATTAAAGGCTCCTTCACCCAAACTCGTCTGACGTTCCTCCTCGTGTTGAAATATTTTTCACTGTGCACCTACCTAGGCCATGAACTGTTCATCCGGTAGCCCTTTTGTTGTCCTCCAAAATCAGCTCTCGAGTGAGGTATATAAATCTCCTTAAGTATGGCACCTCAGCAAATGCATGGTGCACCTCTACCGGACTGCGCCGTATACATATTGAACCTCCCACACCGGAACCTACCGGTAGCATTGTGTCACTTGTGGCAGGCTTTGGAGCGGCTGGAACTGTGGTGCTCGGGCTTCGCCAGTGTAGTCAGGTCCGAAGCTCCAGTCATCGTTCGCCGTACTTCACAACCCCCCCCCTCCCCTCCCAAAACACGGGGCATACTCCCATCGTAGACGGGAAACCCACAACTCGCACGGCTGGTATGTACACCGTTGTTCGGCAACGCCGAAGGTCCCTCCAGTGTATCGTCCCATGTGCCTCAAAAGCAGCAGTTTCCCCACGACAAGCACATGCAGGACAATGGAACTCCCAGACTGGTGGTACGATAGAGGGGGGCTGCCCCAATTTTCACTACCTCATTAGAACGCATGATATACGATATAGGCGCACCATTGTTTTTTTTTCTAAGCCCCTTACTTGGGGAGGCTCCACACGTCATCGGAACATTGATTTCGGAGGAAACGTAAAGTGCTCTACACGATGAAGCATGCCATGACCTGAAGTATTGTATACAAAATGTTGCAAGGCATGAATGAATGAATGAATGAATGAAAGTTTTTTTTGACGAGGTTTAGGCTAAGGAGCCCGATCATTCGGAAACCATTTCAGCCAAAAAAAGGTATACCTCTACCTCTACCTCTATCGTTTCACGCATAGTTGGCTCCCACACTCGGGAGAGTGTTTCTGTACCTCAATACGAAGGGACACTATCTTGTTTGTTGGAGCAGCGGAATAGCCAATGCCGCGTCGGTGCACGTAGCGAAATAACAAAACACGAAAGGTTTAGGCTGCAAAGGAAGAGGATAGTCGCTCGGCGGCGTGTCTCTGGATGACGGAAATAAAATGACTCCCCAGCACGTGTTTCCTAATCCCATCATACTGTGACAATTGTCGACGGAAAGCCAACCGGTGCATTAATCTAATCGCATACTCCTATTTGTCAAATCAATTTCGTCACTCGCGTGTCCACTACCTGTCACCAGATATCTGGGAGTCATTGCCCGCATCTTCCGACCTGCTAGGTGAACGTGCAGCCCGCTCCGACGGTGAGGTGAGCTTACAGCCCACGTGCGTCAAGCTAACTAATACAACCAAATGTTGCACCACCACATGTGCGGAAATGGGTCGAACCACGCACATTTGCCGCACAGCGGATTGGCGCCACACGGTTATATACGATGTCACAGCGCAAACAGCCTCGTGCATAGTTTGAATCAACTTCTTGGCTCTGGGCTTCTCTTCGATCTCGTTTCTTTGTGGATTTGGCGTCCATGTACGGGAAGTCTCACATCACAATCCGAGCAATGCCCCGCTGCGCCTTGCTTGAACCAGCTGAGAAGGTGTCGCTCGAAGGGCAGCCACCACGGGTGTCTGCCACGCAAACCACCAGCGGCGTACGTTGGATCGAAAACGGTTCATCAGCTGCTTGCGCGCACGGCCCTCGCTCCCTGCTATGGTCAACCCGAGTACCCATACCATCTTAACGTGTTATTTATATAGCTGCTACCACCAGCAGACATACCGGAATTACACCACGGGCTACGGCGCGAGGCAATCGGAGAAACCTGACACGGCGTGCTTGACGTTTGGCCTTCCACCGCAGGACCAGTCAGGTTAGTGGGGCCCGCTCGGGATATTGCGACTGGCTGCCTTTTTGTTGGCCCGCAATGGCCGCGAACCAACCGCGTGGGCACTTGGATCAATGGGGCCACCGCATTGTTGGCATGTCACCCATTGGCGACGATATAAACCTCTGTATTGGTTTCGCCGTTGGCAAATATTTCCTCATAAATGACAGGTGCTATCCAGACGGTTACCGTACGTACGCTGTGGCATGTCAGTCTTCCCGGGACACCCTCTGTCGCCGGTTGAAAATGATGACCGACGGTATGCCTCTATGACCGACGGTATGCCTCTATGACCGACGGTATTCCTCTATGACCGACGGTATGCCTCTATGACCGACGGTATGCCTCTATGACCGACGGTATGCCTCTATGACCGACGGTATGCCTCTATGACCGACGGTATGCCTCTATGACCGACGGTATGCCTCTATGACCGACGGTATGCCTCTATGACCGACGGTATGCCTCTATGACCGACGGTATGCCTCTATGACCGACGGTATGCCTCTATGCCCCGCAATAATTGTGCAACCGTTTCGTTGACGATGCTTATCCCTTTGAGATTTCCGACGGCCAAAATTGCAACAACGAACGGCTGGTGCTACGGTAGGGGGGGGGGGGGTACTCATGTTGTGCACGGCCGTAGTCATATGACCATAGACCCTCGCATCCCTACCATGCCGGGACGGAGCGCGTTGGGTTTTCACCAACCAGGCAGACATTGCTTGCACCAAGCGCGAAACGCCGTGAGGTATTGGGCGAGTCGCATGGAGGGTGAGCTGCATCCTGCTAAGAACCGCCTCTGAGGCGGACTTGCATATGGACGACAGCTTCAATGAGTTAATTTAATTTCTGGTGTGGCCACTTCCGGAGACAGCAATGGGTTTTACTATGTAACTGCCTCGCGGACGCCTTACCATATTAACACTACGTGATACGACTATTCCCCTTGTGCGGAACAAAGGTTCTTCACCCCGCACAAATGATCTACTCGACCGCCAGCTTTGGTGACCGCCTAAAACAAATAACAAAAAAAACGGCACCCTGATTGTCTAGCTCACGCAGCGAGTGGCGTGTTTTACAGCGTCGTTGCCAACCGACGCCAACCCAACCTATAAATATATCATCTATTTATATAAGGGGAGGGGTATGATGCCATCATTTATGTTCATTGCCGCATTTAGGCCACTCGATTAGGTGGCTCAACACCTCACTCGAAATTGGACTTGAGCCTTTTGTGGTGGCGCAGCGTAAAAGACAATCCCATGGTGGTGCATACCGTAAATACAAAACAGAACAAAAATGCCTGGCCTGGGAGAAATACGTAGGATTATTCGCTGGCGCATGGTACGGTAGAGGTGCACCATGGTGTTTCTGAGGACGGTCACTTGGTTATAGTATAGGAGCTCTACACCCCACCCAAAACAGTTTTTTGAAGGAAACTGAAAGTGCCACCCGAGGAACAACCCTGTGGCCTAACAGTATACCACAGAAACAGAATGCAACACAAGAATGAAAGTCCGACCATTTCGGGTTAAGGGCCCGAACTAACGAGTATAAAATGAATTCAATTTGGAAAAACATAAGATTCAAATTCGCCTTTCATTGGTCAATACACGCATCAGCACCAAATATTATGCCCCAAGACCCTAATCTTTGGTGTTGGTGCGTGTGTTGACCAATGAAAAGCGGATTTGAATATTTGTTTTTTCCAAATTGATTTGTTTTCTTCTTCGTTAAAACGGGTCTTGAGGAGCCCGATCATTCAGAAACAATTTTCGGCCAAAACATGTCACTTGCATCATATAGCGCGTCCACTTCTGGCCTGGTAACTTTGAGGGGCTGAACACAATGGATCTAACTTGACCCTCCCTACCGTTACCATGGCCGGACGCGATCACATTATCGGCGGCACCAAGAGGCTCGGGCTTCTGGGGCACCACATATATCCGAAGTGGAACGTAAGGGACCACCCAATCTGCGCGAGGAACTGCCATGCCTGTTTGCTATCAAGTCTTGCTATCGGCTTGATAATATAGTCATTTTCGGCGCTTTCATCAAGCTAATTGAAGCGTCCAAAGGACTTCTTGGTGGGTGGTCGTTGCGACCTCTGTGTGAACCGCCATGACGATATCGTCCGATAACGTTGTTCGACGGTAGCGACACCTGCACGTTTGAATTGTGTACGAATCGAGCTTCTGGGCGTTTTCGTTGGCTACCAGACGGCGACTGCCTGTTGGAAACTACTGATGTTGTCTGACGATGGAAAGGAGGGCGATGTATGCAACCCCGTGGGTGTGGTAAACTACTTACGGTATGTGAAAAATAAAGTAGTGATACCGACAGAGGATCCCATGAAATATATTTAATCTAAGTCGGGAGTACCAAGAAGACCGAGAGACAGATGCCTGGATTTACCGCCATGACGCCTGATCTTGGAGATACACGACGACGAAACATCAGGGGTAGGCGGGGCGGGTTGGTGGCATTCTTCGACCGAGAAATGGCGGCGCCGACATGGTCGACATCCAGGCCTGGAGCATTACAAAGCTGGCGGTGAAGGCACAGGGTTGATGAGACACGAACATACAGGTGTTGGCGCGGCTTGCTGGTGAAGTCTCTCCCGCGCACAGCCACCCCGTTCCTGGCGGACAGAGAGGGAGGCATCGACAGGAACCGGAGAGGACTGGGGGTGGAAGGATCTCAGATACCGGTGACTGGCGGGGCGATGCGGCGCCACGCATGGAGGGTAGACACGGGGGTTTTCCACATTTTTCTATATGCTCCACAGCAGATAGGTAATCCTAACAGCTCCAGCACGCCACCCTGCCACACCTATCGGACGTCGTGCGCCGATGTTACTCTCTTCTAGAACCCAAATATGATGGTACGGCCCGCCGCAAGCGTCGGGGTGTCGACCCGC
This sequence comes from Saccharina japonica, assembly GCA_008828725.1. Classification (NCBI taxonomy): domain Eukaryota; class Phaeophyceae; order Laminariales; family Laminariaceae; genus Saccharina; species Saccharina japonica. The sequence continues at coordinate 582,322 of MEHQ01000763.1, read as the reverse complement.
CCCAAACATGCCGCTGGGATATCAGGTGCAGTCGAAGGCTATAGTGGTGGGGTCACCTTTAGGACATGGTAGGTATACCTTTTTTTGGCTGACACGGTTTGTGAATGGTGGGGCTCCTGAACTCAAACTCGACGGAAATTCACTCTTTGTGTTGGAATGTTTTTCATCGTGTAGTTAGGCCACGGTCTAGCACTTTTAGTTTCCTCCAAAATCTGTTTTCGGTGACTTAACTAATTACTTACTAGTAGTACAGATATCCGTAAGTGAGGAACCGAAACAAAAAAAATGTGGTGCCCCCTTTACCCGTACATGCGACTTAGGTTCATTGTTTCTAGTCGCTCAGAGCCGCTCGACTGAGCGATTCACCCTCGTTCTTGGCAGTCTAACTATGTTATGTTTTTGTTTTTGCGTTCGCAATATGCAGTCTAGCATGAGATGAGCTCTTACGCTGCGCCAACAACACATATTTTCAAGTCCAATTTCGAATGAGGTACTCAGCCACCAGCCCGACTGGCCTTAACTGGCGCAACCCCCCGACTACGGCACCAGTCTTCACTGAAGATAGATGCACAGAAACAAAGTATCCCCGCCGCAGCGTGAGGATACCGCCCCGCCCCGACCCGCCCCCTGTACAATGAGGCGTAGTGGAGCTAGATGCCCGGGGATATTACGCCTCCAGGTGGTTAGGGAATGGGAAGGGGGCGGTTAATATCCACCACATGGTTACGCCGGGATGTTCACCATGTCCGTAGAGACGACCTCGAAGTTGGTTCGTGCTCGGAGTAGTAGAAGCAGCAAGGTGGGTTTCTAGTATACATGGATTGGCAAAATGAGCAATTTGCCTTTTAGGGGTGGCGCCTTATCTTGTGAGCTCCTCGCACGAGGGGCTCACTATCTCACCCGAAACATGACTCGCTCGACTCGAGGAACCTTTGTGTGCGGGGGACGCATGCTACGGTAGAGGCACATCATGTTTTTTTTTCTGAGGGTGTTTGGTCACTTCAGAAGCTTCATACCTCACCCCCAAAAATGCTATTTGGAGGAAAATGAGAGCGCTACCAGATGAACAATCTCATGCCCCCCAAGCATACAATAGAAACATGTTGCAACACAAGAATGAAAGTCCGACGAGCTTGGGTTAAGGAGCCCGATCATCCAGACAACGCTTTAGCCTGAAAACGGTACAGCAGTGTACCTCGATCGTACCACGCGTCGTGGTAGTCCTACAACAAGCATGCTACGCAGGGAAAGTGCCATGTTATCCGGTAGTTGCTTGCCTGACGAGCTCAACCGGGCCAGGGAAGACGCGCGTAACGATAGAGGTACTGCACCTTATTTTGACTGAAATAGTTTCTGAATGATCTATTAAAGGCTGTTAAAGTAGTAGTAAAGGCTCCTTAACCCAAATTCGTCGGACTTTCATGATTTTGTTGCAGTGTTTTCCAATTGTATACTGAGGCCACATAGGGTTGTTGACGGGGTGGCCCCCTAAACTGTACCAGGGTACAGGCTTTTGGTTATTGCATGGCATAGAGCCCCTCAAGCAACCTCCCTAAGGAACATATGGCGCACCTCTATCGTAGCATGCGTCGAAATATTCAGCCAAATATGTGAATACGTCTACCGCGGGGTGGGTCGAAAGCGGAAATGTTGCGGAACATGTGAAGCAGGAGACCCGTTCCGTCCAACCAAACGCCTCGGAGACACCCTTCTACACGATAGGGGCAGCACATTTTGATAGGGCTAAAACGATTCTGGCTGATGCGGCTTATCATCCGAGGAAGTGTCTCGTATCGATTACTTTTCACTCATTTTCGTTGCCGACCTACTTACTGTACGTAGAGCATGGGGATTGCCCATCGGGGTTTAGGTGTCAAGTTTAACATAAAAAAATGACTTTTCCGGTGAGAAAAAAGAGATCCCTCTTGTTAAGATCACGAGAAAAATGCAAGTGCAGGTGTACACCCCTATAACGTAGAAGGCGCCCGGAAAATAAGGTATCTCCAAAACAACGTGCCCGGTATAGGGGTTTTCCGCGTTTCAGCAGCGCACGCACAGGCGACTACAGTTTCAACTGCCCGGAAGCGCGATTTTCAAGCGAGAGATGCCGTGTGTTACAATGAGTGCTTACTTGAACTAGGGGACTATACCAAGGACTGCTGCACAAGTCGCGCATAATGTTGCCCTTCGACAGAACACTTGGTTCGCACCCACGCTTCGAATGCGCACCAAGTGCCAGCGAATTTGACGTGTCCAAACGTAGGCGTCGCGATAACTTACTGAAGCTTCGCGTCAAGGAATGGCGGCTGCCTTCACGGCCTGGAGGCTACAAGTACTGGAGTCAATTATTAGTAGATCGATTTGTTTAAATTACAGCGCAGTTGAACCCACCCCTGTAACGCGCGGAAGTATTGTCTCAGGAAAACAGAGAGCCTACTGAAGACGGAACCGTTTTTATGAAAACCCGGTTGGTTACATATGCAGCACAAGCAACGGAGGCGTGGGAGATACACATACATATATTGAGAGGGGTTGATTATCTTTCTCCTATGGGGACATGTGTCTCTGGGTGTATTACACCACATCTTCCCGAGGGTGTCACGTAGTGCTGTCGGCTTAGCATTTATTTCCAATCAAACACATGTAGTGTTGTTTCTACCATACTCTCCATGCGTAAAAGCGCTCGTCTCCGTCTCTTTACGAGCGTACGTCTGGTCGACGCCTCGAGGAAGTATCGAATACAACCAGCATGCGTTGCGGTGACAACATAAACCATAAACTGTGCTAACCGCGGCAAGAGCCGGGGCACATGAAGCGCCAACCCGAACAACCTTGTCGGTATCTGAAAGTTCTAACCATCTGCGCAAAGCGTGGCGGGTATGTCCCCAAAGTGATCCCTTCAGGATATCAATAGTTTTACACGTGTTTTGTTTTATTGTTTCGGTCATCACGTTTTACTTCCCAATCAACTCGCACGAAGCTTCAACGCTAAATGTACTTCTGGGCACGCCATTCAACGTACAAGTGTCTTTTCTTCCCCCCTCCGGCACATGGAACGGCTGGTATGGAGATCCCTCAAAAAGCTTCAACAGCACGTGCGTGTTTCCCTCCCTGCTCCGATACATGGCTTAACTTGTGTCGAGATGTAGAACAGGGCTCAACCTCTGCACAGCTCGTCGATTCCCATGCAGGTTTTGCAACTCCCGCGCTCCAGAGACGAAACCCTACTGCTTCACCATGATTGGGATGCATAAACCCACGGCCCGCGGGGGAAAAATGTACCAGTAAAAATAAAATAACCCAACCAAATTGACCGCTAAAACACCCTCCGGCGGTCTCGTGGACAACGATCATTTCTCGCTGTCAGTAGGCTGTAAGGAAGTGCGAGTCGGCTTAGTGCCGCCAAGAGTCCAGCCCCAGCGCCGAGAAGAAATATCAATGGTAACCTCGAGTACACTAAACCCCTACCCCCGATGTTCATCGGCAACATATATTGTGCAACGACCAGAACACCGCCCCCTAGCCCCTTTTCCCACTGCAAAAAACGGCCCAACTCTGATGTCAAGTACGTAGTTCGAGCCCGAAACGCGGGTACAGTTCTTAAAAGGGGCTTTCACACACCGTTTACTACGGGCTTCCTCTACTGTAGCTAACACATCCTTGCATTTGGATTCCCTCGACCAATAACCGTCCGCCTCTATACACTTGCCCTCGAGACACCCGGGCGACAAGGTTCCCAAAGGCGCTGACAAAGTGCCCATGCCCTGCAACACCTAACAAACCCCCCACAGATATTCTGGCTTTTATAATACCGTACGTACTAGTGGTTTGGAGTCAAACTTGAGTCCGCCACCGTGCGAGTCAGTTCTCTGTCTTGTTCCGTTAACCTCCAACACCATACCATTAAACGCATCACATCATGAACAACTCGCACTTTCTCGTTTCCGACTCAAACCGTACACAACCAGCAATCTGACTCACCCTCCACTGCGCTGTTCAGGCTACACGAATACGGAACATACCAACATCTTTAGTTCAAACTTGAGTCTGCAACCATGGGATGCATTACTCCGCCGCGTTAACCTCAAACAACATACCATTAACGCATCACGTCATTGACAAATCGACTTTACTCGTAGCCGACTCAAACCGTACACAACATCAAGCTGACTCGTCCCCCAATGAGCTGTTCGGGCTACATAGGTATGGGACGTACCAACTGTTGGAATTGTCACTTGAGTCCACCGCCGCAGAACGCAACACTCCATCTCCAACGGCATGCAATTTATTGCATCGCGCCACTGATGACTCGATGTTTCTCTCCAACCGTACACAGCATCCACAACAGGGCTCGTCCAGGTGCTATGAAAAATGCCTTACTCGACCAAGCTGACTCACTCCCCACACCGCCGTTCTGCTCCAAAACACCGTACATATCAAACGTTCTGAATAAAAACTTGAGTCTGCCGCCATAGGACCCAATTGTTCGTCCAATCAAGCTCCAACGGCATACCATGTAACCCCATCACGTCATCGACAACTCGAATTTTCTCGTTGCCGACTCAAACCGCACGCAACAACAAGCTGACCCATGCCCCACGGAGCCGCTTCGTAGTTATCGTACGTACCAACGTTTCGAAATCAAGCTTGAGTCTGCCGCCGTGGGACGCATTGCGCCGCCCCGCCAAAAACCAACGGCATACAAAATTAACGCGTCACACCACTCGCGACTCAATACTTCTTGTTCCGGACTCAAACCACATACAACACGCACACACTCAACAAGGCTCCTCCAGGTGCTACGAACGCGCCTGTACCACCAACAAACTGACTCATCTCCCGCGGAGCTACCCTTGTTATAAATACCCTTCCAGTACGTACCACGTTCGTGAGCTCGCTATTCAGTCTGCCACCATGGGACGTAGTACTCTGTCCCACGAAGATCCAACGTCATACCTTTCAAACACATCACGTCATTGACATTTCGAATTTTTACGTTCCGGATCCAACCCGCACACAACAACAGACTGAGACCCCTCCCCCCTCACGGAGCTACCCTGGCTTCTTAAATACCATACGCACCAACTTTATAAATCAATTTTGGATTTGACGCCTTGGGGCTGAATTAATCTGTGCCACCAACCTCCAACGGCATACCATTTAACTCATAACGACACTGACGACTCGGTTCATGCCATTCTGGACCCAAACCGCATACAACACACACAACAAGGCTCCTTTCAGGTACTTCGAAAAACTGCCTGTGCCAGCACAAGCTGATTCGCTCAACCTTGCTTCATATATACCACACCCACTACGTGCTTGACTGCATAGTTCAGTCTGCCGCCATGAGACGCAACGCTCGGTCCCATAAAACTCCGACGGCAAACCTTTCAAACGCATCACGTCATTGACATTTCAGTGTTTCACGTTCCGGGTGCAAACTGCACACGACAATAGACTGACGCCCCACACCCCCCCCCTTCACAGGTGTCCTGGCTTCAAAAATACCAAACTCACCATATGTTGTAATTCAATTTACAGTCTACCGCCTCGTCTGTCCCCCCAAACTCCAAAACGGCATACCATTTAACGCATCACGACGTTGACGACTTGGTTTTTCTGATTCCGGACTCAAATCGCATACAACACACAAACACAACACGGCTCCTTCAGGTGCTACGAAAACTGCCTGTGTCCGTCAAGGCTGATTTATCCCCCGTGGAGCTGTCTTGCCTTAACAAATACCGTACGTAGACCACGTGATTGAGTATGATCACAATTGAGTCTGCTGTCGTGTGACGCATTATCCTACCCCGTCCAAATCCAATGGCATACCATCCAACGCATCACGACGACAACAACTCGATAATTCGCGTTCCTTACTCGAACCACGCACAGCAACGACTTGGCTCATTGCCCCGCGGTCCCGTCCTGGCTAAATGAAAACCATACACCCCAAGGATGCTCGTCCAGACTAGAGTCTGCTTCCATGTGACGCCCTACTCTTTCCTGGCAACGCCTCAACGACATACCGATTAACGCGTCACGTCATTTGACAAACGACTCAAAGTGTTAACGTTCCGACCTCAAACCGCACACAACAACAAGTCGACTCACCTCCCAAACAGCTACCTTGGCTCCATAAACACCGTACACTACCAAGGTTATGCTTCCAGCGGATGCATTGCTGTGCACCCCGTCAAACCCCAACGGCATGCCGTTTAACGCGTCACATCATTGCCAAACCGACGTTTTTTGGGTTCGCACTCCAACCGCTGACACAAACAACAAACCGAGGCACCCCGCCCCCTCTTGAGTTTTTGAGTTTCCGTACGCACCAACTTTTGTTTATTCAAATTCGAGTCCACCGCTAAGGCAGGCATTAACACCCCCCGCCTCGTCGAACTCCAACGGTACACAATTTGACGCGGCACGCCATCAACAACTCGACGCTCTCGTTCCGTACTCAAGCCGTACACAACACTCACAAAACGAGGTTGAAAAACAATACGTCGCTACTCCCACACTACTGTATATTTAGGCCTAGCTCCAGTAGTGGTAGATGTTGGCACACATCTACAACACTATTTTGTTAGATGGCCTTTGGGTCCCACCCGCCACATATAAACCTTTTACCACAAGATGCTGCCAATGAGCGTAAATTACATGCTATACCTCACCGATAAGCAAATAAAAAGTCGCACGGTATTTATGTGCACACCTAGATCACCCCCCGCTTCCGATACCAAACTCGGACCAGACAACCACTATAATCCACCGCCTGGTTCATGGTTGCCGTCGAGGTATTTTACAGCGGCACAAGAAAAAACCGCTACGTACTATATACATACAACCGTGTGCCTGATTTAAGCCCAGGCCCCAGTCGGCCTGCGGTATCTTTCTCAGTCCAACTGTCATTGGCCAAATGAAACGACCCGCTCGAACTGAACAGCCAGAAAATTTCGAGCAAGCTGCCAGCAAACTGTCAAACAAGAAGTCAGTACACTCTCAGGATAATGTCAGTAAACCGTCAGAAACCTGTCAGAAAACCGCCAGAAAAACTGCCAGAACAACGTGAGCAAGCTGTCGGCAAGCTGCGGGCGAACTCCCCCCCCACCCTCATCCATTGGTGGCGTCTCGCGTTTCACGTCGAGCTCAGCCTTCTCACTCAAATCAGTACATAATGCTTGCCGTCACTTCGTCGGCAACCTGCAGCGTGTCAATCTCCTTCAATCCTCGGTACAACTGCCTGTAGAACGGGTTGGTGCTGCACCTGTAGAAGACACGGCACAGCAGAGCGGGTCGTCGTTGGTCTCGCAGCTCGTTTGATTAGTCGATACCTGCACTACCGATGCATGCTACCTTAAAGCCAGGGTGCACTTAGTAGTTTCCGAGGCTTTTCCATTGGGGGGCTATATACACTATTAGTAAGTCAACCCCAGAACTTGACCTTGCGAAACGTGAAAGTGCGATCCGACGAACAATAACACGGTCTAGGTATATAATATATTATCTATATAATAATCTACTCCAAAGTGTACATAACTAATTACTTGAGTCAGCGATAGTGCAGATGAATATATTTGTTATTTTTCGGTAAACGATATCGGAAAACAGCGTTCAACAGAAATGACAACCCAGCGAGTATTCGGTTAAAGAGCCCTTCCAGTAGGATGTTTGCTTTGCCAAAATGTGCTACCCCTACAGCAGAACGTCTCTGCCCTAGAGGTACTGCAGTGTCTACTTTTTCTGAGGCTTCTCGTTTGATTATGTAGTATAGGAGCTCCAACAACCGATTTTGAGATAAACTGTTAAGCAAACGCCGATACACCATCCTGTGGGCTAAATATCTTACGGAAAAAGCTTTGAAAATCTTCTCGATCCGACGATATTGGTTAGCTCCCCGATCGAGCAACCCTGTCAGGGAGAAATTCTTTAGCAGGGTACGTAGCACGTTTTGGCCGATTTTTTTATCTAAATGGTAAGTCTGTACTTCACCCCAAATCGTCGGACTTTCAGTGTCGTGTGTTGCAATATTTTTCGTTGTATACTTTGGCCATATTGTTGTTCATTGGGTAATCGTAGCGCTTTTAGTTTCGTTGGAAACCCCTTTTTAGGTGACTTACTACTGTAATGACTTGACATTGACTTATTAATAGTATAGAGAGGAGCCTCATTTAAAGCAATTGTGAATTTCTACCGTAGCATACATTGTCGGCATTGCTCTCGGCCCATGTGTGGCTCTGGGTTTCTTGCACGGAGAAGAACACCCACGACAAGTTACGATTGCGGCGTCTGATACCGAAAGAGTGCCACAGCGTCGATACATGAAAGTTTACGGGTGGGAAGCACGTGCAAGCGCTTCGTCGTGTACGCTACACATCGACACAAGAAAGGATACGGGCAAGAAGTACAACCACTTGGTCGTCTTCTCTCAACGCCGATACGTGAAGGGTGTAACGGTTTTAGCAACGTTCTCCTACCGTATTTTGTTGTGGTAGAACGGGTGGAGCGTGGGAGCCATCCACATGAAGCTCCAGCTGGCGCTTTCGCAGTGGTCGGACCTGGTTTGAAAGAAGGCGCGAGACAGACGCAGGATGGACATGAAAAGGGAAAAGTCAGGCATCGTCCCGACCGGCAGCATACTTTGTCATTTTAGGAGGCGTTTCTCTGACAGGGTAGGGACATGACCGCTTTGAGGCAACGTACTGGGACTTTTGTTTTTCCTTTCTACCGTCTGAACCGAAACCTTTTCCACCGCATTTCCACGTCAACTGCCCAGTTTCTAGTGAAATAGCTGTGATTGGAATCGTCGACGCTCACCACGTTGTGCTCTCGCTGTTGAAGTCGATTTTGTACTTGATTCCCCAGAGAATCCTTGCGCCGAGCACGTGGTCTATCGCGTGCATGATGCAAGACAGGAAGATGCCTTCTTGTAGGTCAAGTGGGATGCCGTTGTCTCGCATGGCCCTGCAACGGAAGAAAACGCAGAGGGAGTTCGTCCATAAGCAGTCTCTGTGAACACCATGAACGCAGAGTCCCCCTAAACCGCTACTGGTCTCATTCTTCGATATAACCCAACTCTCCCAAATCGTAACTATTTTACACAACTTCATGACACGTCTATCACAGTACACGGGAGGTGTAGTCAGCTCATCCTTTGCGGTCGTTATCGGCACTCGTTAGCGAGGCAATGGACCGCGCTGTACCAAACCAGGCGCCTCAGAATCAACAATCAATAAGACGGTTAGCGAATGCTTACTCGGCGTCACAATCTATTGTTTTTCGTGCAGATCGTTACGTACAGAGGTTTATCCATGAACTCAGAACCATGCACTAGGTGTGCCACTCGACAGGTGGGGGCTTAAAACGGTGTTGTAGATATATCAGGGCGTTTCGCGAACGAGCCCAGCTAGGACTCAGACGCTTCAACGGAACGCGGGTACTGCGAGTGTCGCTTCATATTATCTGATGTGCTAACCCTCACCCTAGGGTTGGAGGTGGGAGCAGCTCACCTTCGGAGAATATGCCTTGCCCCCATCATGAAGTCCGACAGAGGCAGCTCTAGCTCATTCCAGCGTTCCGCACGCGCATGGTCGGCACCACCAAGGGGAGACATGTTCCGCGATTCCGCCACAAGAGAGTCCCGCTTTGTCGGCGAACCCAGCCCCATCCATTTGTTTCCTTCAGTCCTGATACAATGGAAACGTCGGGAAATGTGTTCAGTTGTCGCCGCGTGTAACGCGTGCGGACATGCGTACCGTTCCCGGTTTGCGGCATCTACTGGTGGCATCCAACAGGCGGGAAAACCTACAAGGGCATCGGTTAGACTGACCTATGGTAAGATGGATACGTTGCACAAAGTAAGGAACAGCTGCGTGGTAAAACAGTCTTTGGGAAGTCTGCGATACGTGTGCTCTCCCGGGCCAAATATATATTATACTCTCAAATACCTACTGTATCCGCAATGGGAGCGTGCGCTATACTCATACGCTCGTGAGAAAGATGCCTCAAACAAATACGTCAGCAACAGCCACAAACAGTACTGGTCCCCAAGAACTTTGAATGTATAGTTCGTACATATTTGCTAGTTGCCAATATCCACACTGCAAAGAATAACAATGCCGGCTAAGGATCGACCATCCCCTTGATCTTCATGTTGGCGCCGGGAGGGGGTGGGGCTTGGTCACAAGTCGCAGAGAACAACAAGCAAAAGGACAAAAAGTTTAATAAGTTCTCCATGTATCCATACCTGGTGGTGGTCAGGGGACCCAGGGTTCCGTGAAGGAGCCCGTGGTGCAGCCAAGTTGTCGTCCACGTCGACTCCATGAGCTTGGTCTTCAGTTCATCGTCAGACACGATTCGCTCGACCAGCGAGTTGCCGAGCGCGTGGCATTTGGTGTGAGCGGCCGTAGTCCAGTAGAAGTGGAGAAAAGAGACCTGGCTTTCCGGGTCGGTCACCGGCTCTCCGTTGACGAGAAACGAAGTGATGTTCACTGCCCATTTTTCGTCGGGGCCGCCACATCTGGTCTTGGTGTACGTCAAGCTCCACGACTTGATGGGGGTGACTACTCCTTCGTCGTACCTGCTGCCGCTTTCGCGAGCGACGTGCTCCAGCATGCATTCGTCGACGCGAATGTAGTAGTGATTATCCTCGCACGAGCGCAGCTTTTCTCCTTTTGATTGTCGCGCAGAGAGAGCAGCGCGCTCGGACTCCCGATCGCGGCGAAGGACGGTGACGAGACTGGTGCCTTCGATGAACGCCACCACATCTTCAGCCGTGGGCGTACGCCAGAAGAGGGCGCTCCAAATGCCGAGTAAAACTGCGAAAGGGAACTTGATGAAGTACCTGTCGTGGGCAGCATGCGGAGTGACGGGGGGTAGGCGACGTTGATCAGTGGGTTGGCGTTTCGTGTGCTCGGTGTCGCGTTTTGTTCGCACGTCAGGTGTAACCACGGCCGCTACATGTACCTATCAGGCGTGAATGAATCGCAGCACCCTTGGTAATTGCGTGTGGAAGACGAGCTTAGCACGTGGTGGATGCGACAAAGTGAACCAAAGGGGAAAACGTATCCTCGCGAAGGCGAAGCAAGGACAACGACACGATACGAGAGTTGAAGCGAAAACCTAAAGAGGGCTCTGATCTAGGAGTGCGTCCAACTCGCACGGTACAGTGGGACACCCAACAAGCACGGCACACTACAATAGTTCCATATGTGTCGATCTGTTGCTTGAAAGCCGTACTGCGTGTTTTGCCGCAGGAATGCACACGAAAATACAACACACCCCGCGACATACATAGGAATTTGCAGGAAGTAGTGGGCCAGATATCGCAGCAAGGGCTGCTTGAAGCTGTCCAGGTCAACGTCGACGTTGGAGCTGATGGGCTTGAAAGAAGCCTGCTTCACCGTAGAAACCTTAAGCAGCATGGACACCGAGGGGTGGAGATTGCACGTGGCTGTTAGGCTGGCAGTCAGCAATTGCAATCGCGCACTATGAATAGATACGTACCTGGTACGCCGTAACTTCCACTGGTTACGCCTCTGGGTTCAGTCCGTTGCGGCAGCGCGCTTCAAGGAGCACACGCGGTATGGAGGTACGCGGTAAACGATGATACCCGCCATAGTGAACGCATGCTATCGACCTGAACGTGGGCTTTCAAGCATCGATTGGACACGGCAAACTGACAAACATATGTATAGAACTACGTTAGCCATCAAGACCAATCAGTAGGTCTTGCCAAACGTATGCGCAGGCCAACATTTAAAGAGCTACGAGAAGTTCCCACGTTCAAGGTATACCTGGTACGTAATACGTATAGATACGTGTATTCCAGTAGTAGTACTAGTGCAGTGCAGTATCATACCGTGACCCAAGGGTGATCAGACAATACACCCCCCGAGAGAAGTTTCAGAGCCGACTTCCTCCGAAACAAGGGGGGCACACGCAACGGCAATTGCGGCCTTGGAAACGTATCATCGAGTTCTTTGCGTAGCCACGACGCTTAGCGTTTTCGCTCGGCGTTTTCGCTCTCCCCGTCGTATACAGAAAAAAATCGGCTTTGAAATTCGTCCGGAGGAAAGTGTTACTATTACGGGGGACCATAGTAATACATAGTAAATAGAACCCACGGTAAACACAAAACCCTATATAGTTGCCTACTTTTACTAGCAATATTTGGTCCTATTTTCTATGGTCCTCCGGAATAGTTATATACGCAGTATATTTAAGCGTACGGGATTACTACATCGGTACGTATGAATCACGTAGTATACACTCGCGCGCCCGATTTATAGGCTGAAACTTACGAGTAAACACCGCACGTAACCTTTTGGTGTATATTCATAGCGCGTTCATTTGGCCACCATCGAAGAGCGATTCTGGGGCGAGCATGCACTCCATGTCTCGCTAGACTGCTCAGCTTTGTACGATGTGAGCACCATTCCGTACAAATGTTTTCGAGTCAATCATTCCTGGCGTAGCATATTATGCCCAACAACGCACTTTTAGGCCCTCCGGCCATGTCTTGAGGGAGGAGGAGGAAGCAGATCCCTTACAACAAGTTATCTTCAAGGAATGCCCCTTGAAATCACGCGGAGGAGGTGATTGTACGAATTGACATGTATGTGCTTCCGATGTACGTGGCAACTGTACGTGGACCCTGAGACCAGGTAACATTATATACTGTCTGCACTGCTGGTCACCAAACCATTTTACACCACGCACACACGCTACAAAAGAGCGCGATACCCCGATTGTTGCGTTCTTTCGACCGGCTGCCTGGGGGGTTGTGTTCGAGTTAGCCCGATTGTACTCGCTAATGTAGCACCACCTTTGTTCAGGGCCCAAGCAAACTGCCAGGTATGTCTACGAGTACGATGCCTAGCGTGCGAGTGTACACGATGCAATGCACGCCATCGAGGTTCGGGGGTGTTGGTGACAGTGCCGGAAGGCGGTAACCGCTGCTGCCCGAGCGGTAGGGGGGGTATGGCCTCGATTCCACTGTCTGTCATGTTTTCACCTGTTTGAGCTACACGACGCAACGCACGCCATCGAGGTTTAAACTATTGTTGATATAGCAGGAAGACAGTGCTCGGTACAGGCTGAAGGGCAGCGCGGGGGGGGGGGGGGGGGTCGCCGCTGCCTTCGAGTACTATTATTGATAGTACTATGGGTTAGGGTTAATACCATTATTAACATTTTGTACGAATACTTGCGACGTACACTACAGAAATAATCGATTTGTACACGTACTGTATACTCCACTACACTGTACAACAGTACAGTACAGGACACCTAATAAAAAATGAGCTAATAAGAAAGCCAGGCTGAGATTTGCAGGAAAATAAGAAATTCGGGAGTCGTTATATTGAAATTAGTGTAGATACCACCCTATTTCGAATAAGAAATCCAGCCTGGACCATATTTCCTTTTTCTTATTAGCTTAGGTGTCTTGTACTGTAGTAGTGAATAGTACGTATAAGACCGCTGCGAGAGTACTCGCGTTCTCGCCTGCTGTAATTTCCTACTTTGGCTAGCGCTCGTGGCTGATTGTGATGTCAACCTTGAGCATACATATATAGGCTCTTGGATGACATGGTATAGGATTTAGAGTGGCTATCCTTTCCCAGCACAAATGCTTACTTACTTCGCCGTACTGTAAATAAATGATTAAAATCCAGCCTGAAATTCTTAGCTCCCAAATTCTCAGCATATTATACTGCTACTACTGTAACTGTATATGTCGCGTACGCACTGGTGCACGACTCAACGTAAACGATATTCCAACCGCTAATCGAATACGCACGTACAATACGTATTGGAATCGTTAGGGACTTGTAACATTTTAAGAGTATAATTAAACCGGCACATATTTCCATTTTTGTGCGTCCATAACGTATCCCACGCACCACCTTGAGGCAGGAGCGGAAGATCCCCGAGGTCTTGAAGAAGACACGTTGAGCAAGTCGGGGGGGGGGGGTGCGGATTTCTGTGGTGATGTCTGGCTGCATGCTTTTCTTCTACGCGTAGTTGCTGGAGAGCATGAGGCCCAAAGAAAGTGTGGTTTGTCTGCGGGCAGAGTTCATGTTATTGACAAAAACGTCCACCCCCACAGGGCGAGATATACTTCTATCACTATAATAGCGATGCAAAATGTAGATATCGAGTTACTGCACGTACATATAATACATACAACAACCAATCCCAATTTTTTATATGCTTGATCAAGGCTTGGTTCACATTTTGGTTCAAAATGTATGTTCGTTCGTACTATATTTATAGCGCACAGGGTATATAAGTTATTCCTCGAAAACGGGCATGTACAGTTAGATATAAAGGGGTGAATATGTATGTTATTAATAGTGTACTGAATGCTCTGATGCCAGGTACGAAAATGTTCAGCGAATCGCTCACTTGATGAAGTAAGTGCGCGTGCTGAGGGCTGACTCAAATGAACGATTTGCCGCAGGGAGAGAGAGAAGAGAGAGGAGGGCAGTCATTGCCATATTTGCCCCGTTTGGGACAGTTACTCGTACGACTGCCACCTATCTATAGATTCACACATGACATTGTACGTTTTGTTTCTCATGTTGCCATGCTCGGGGACGGTGCTACCACTCCTCCTACTATTCTTGTTACCAAATACTTACACGAATACCGATACTACTGTACCAGGTATGTATATACTAAAGCAGACTCTAAAGGTATGTACCTGATATGCCGTTTTTGCAGTGTCCAATAATACTGCATGCAGCAGTACATACCAGGTATGCATCCATTGATTGACGGAAATAACGGCAGAACAACGGCCGGCCATTATTGCTCATAAGCAAATCTCGACGAGGCGAAACACATAAAAAACGCGGCGCAAGTTAACAACGCTGTGGGAGCGCTACTACTACACACAGTAATACTGCTGCTAAGCTGTCGCAGGAATCTCGCGCAGCAGGATATTTGAAACTACTGTCAACTTGTTGTGTGCGTTAATGAACGGAGTACGGCGTTGTACCGTACGTAGTAGATCGGACGTCTCAGGAAACTCGAAAACCCCCTCCTTTTGCACCATCAAAAACAGAAACTATAAAACATTTAATAATAATAGCGTTTTGCATGAGAATGGTCGTCGTCGCGGTAGGGGAATAACAGTCATTGCGGACGCGCTGCCTGTACGTATGTATTTATGTAAATCTTAAAGAACATACGAGACGCGGTAAACCAAAGTCAGTTACCGGATACAAGACTAGGGTGCATTTACACAAAAACAACAATGGACACCAGTAGTATCATAATACTCCTTGTACCTATTATATTGTTTGGGCGCGACCATCAACCGGCCTACTATCGAAATAGTGAGTGTGCGCAACACACAGCGAGCTAATATTTACTCAATAATCTACATACTACAGTAGTAGTAACGATGAGAACGGTACTTTTTTTTTTGTGGGTTCTGCCGATGGCTGTACTGAAAGAACCAAGGCGACAATTCACACGCCGGTTGTGTCCAACAATGCCCTGAGTGAAAATGAAAATTCGCGTTCGCGTCGATTTTTATATTTTTCAGTTTTGCTTTAGTTATAGCCTTGAAAGGCTATTTTTGATAAGGATTGCAAATGGCCAATTTTCAATATATTTAATTTCGGCTGGCTCAGGAAACCATATTATAGACCCGATATTGAAAATGTGTTCCCGGAGGATTGTGGTGATTAGCTATACGATCATCATACAAGTTGTATTGTAGTAAAATATCCATTTTTGATGGCGCTGAAAATTTTTCCGTTTTCGGTTTTTTTCCTTACTGACAGTAAGGAATTAACCCCAAAACGGAAAATTTTTCAGCGCCATCAAAAATGGATATTTTACTACAATACAACTTGTATGATGATCGTATAGCTAATCACCACAATCCTCCGGGAACACATTTTCAATATCGGGTCTATAATATGGTTTCCTGAGCCAGCCGAAATTAAATATATTGAAAATTGGCCATTTGCAATCCTTACCAAAAATAGCATTTCAAGGCTATAACTAAAGCAAAACTGAAAAATATAAAAATCGACGCGAACGCGAATTTTCATTTTCACTCAGGGCATTGTTGGACACAACCGGCGTGTGAATTGTCGCCTTGTTCTTTCAGTACAGCCATCGGCAGAACCCACAAAAAAAAAGTACCGTTCTCAGATGGTTACTACTGACTACTTCCACTACTACTACTACTACTACTACTACTACTACTACTACTACTACTACTACTACTACTACTACTACTACTACTACTACTACTACTATGCTGCTGTAGTATTTACTTAACTACTACATTTTATGTTAGATTCGGCAATGATGTCACAGTTAATGGGATGGTTCGACGACGATGATAGCGCTATCACTGCTAACTTGGGCTGCTGAGAGGAGAGAGATCTTGGGCAGAAGCCCTTTTATAGCTACCAGAAACAAGAAGGTCGTCGTGCATGCATACTACATCGAATATTTGTATTTCGTATTATTGTTACAAGTGTTATATGTAGCGCAACGAGCTTCTTAGTATGGTGTCTAATGTCTAGACTGCTGTGTCTATAATGTATACTGTATTACCACTCACTCCAGTTTTAGACGCGCCGAAAGTAAGGGACGTTTTAAAATACTGGTCCTACTTGGTTCTACTGGTACAAGGTACCCAAGATTACAGCAGTTCGTACTTACGACGAAGTATTTCCACTTGCATATTTGCATTTTTAATACAACCATTCCAACGCGAACAGACTTACCAGGTACATATATATTATATTCTATACCAGATATACGTATACCGCAAGCTAGGTACGTTGCGCCGGGGTGTTCATTGTACATGACTCATAGCGGTTCGGGTCTCTGTTTTCTGTCCGGTTTAGTCACCCCTTTCTTTAGACGTGAACCCGGATTTGCAGTGCAAAATACGCGTGCGTGCGCCATCGAAGTCAGCGTGCACGCGGGCTTCAAAGAAGGATTTCGTGCCCGCAGTTTTCTGATTGGTCAATTTTTCCCAATCCCTTTCTACCACCCAGCAGGGGTCATTAAAAGGTTGGCGGAGCCGGTGAAACCCGTGCCGACAAGCGGCGGTGGCCGAACGTTTGTAGGGCTTACTTGGGCCGAGTGGCCTGAGCACAGCGTCATGTGCTAGAAAGACAAGGACACGACACGTGCTGAAACTGTTACTACTAATGTTGCAACCACCCTGATGTCTGCACCTGCTGGCCGGTCATCATGCGTTATGCCCCCTGCAACTGCCCCGAGTGTGTCATAAGCCTGAGACACATAGATAGATGCCTCGCGATCACGAGACGATCAACGCGCGGCGTGGGCACTGATCCTTGTCTTCCATTCGGATAATACATCGCGTTTCTTGTCCCAACAATTACATGACGTACGGCTGTTCTTTGCTCTGCTTGTTTTTCTTGTCGATGTATTCTCTTCCATCCCAGCAACGCGCGGCTAACTAATACAAGCACACGTATAGCATACTGCGGTACATTTGTGTCTCCATTGTTCTGGATCTGGACCGTGAATATTTCCTTTTTTCTTTGTTCTTCCATCTATCAGTAAAGGAACACTTTGCCCTGGTTTCATTTTTGTCCCGACTTCTCCATCTGGAAACACTACTACTATTCATACTATTCATACTATCAATACTATTCATACTATTAATGCTATTCATACTATTCATACTGGTCATATCATACGAGTACGCTGTACGTGATTGCTGCGTCCCACTACGTATTGATATTACAGCGGTATTGTCGCTCCTCTCCTCATGGCCTTGTCGCTATGGACAAAGCTACGTACACACATGACACATAGCATTTCACATTCGCAACCACTGCGCCAAACAGCGAATCGCATCGTCTCTCTCTTTCTCTCAGCCTTTCTTACAGTAGTAGAGTACACCCCTTCGTCTTTACTATTAGTAATAGCAAGCTCGATCAAGCACGCCAGGGTACCACATGGAGTGCGTGTGAAAAGTGAAAGATTAAACGCCCCGCCTCGGGCAAATGTTCCATGAGTCTCGGAATCTGACTGCTTTCCAAACACTACTATTTTAACCCTTTTAGAACTGCACTCCCGTTTTGGGGACAAACCACTCTAATTCTAAGCGATTTGTCCCCAAAACGGGACGCCAGTCCTATAAAGGTTAATATCAATATCAGGAGGACCAGAGCAGAGCAAACAGAAGGTGGTCTTAGACGAGTACCCCATGGTATACACGTATTGCCAGAAATGATCGTACGTGCAACACCCAGACGGCGCCCAGCCTCCATGGAGATGGGGGTGCTATTTCGTGCTCTGGGAACCCAAATCTAGCTGTTTGAACTCCGTGAGTCTTTTCACCTCCGTATTCACGGTAAAACCTATACAAACACGGGACAGATTCCGACCCACCTTGTGCTGCTACTCTTAGTGAAGGTTGTGGGTGTGCATAGGAACAGTCTAATAATGCTGTACAGTGAGGAATACGCTAAACCAACTCTACGGGTACACGATTAGGAAGCACTCACCATTCTAAATCTGGCGTCCAAAGTCCACCCGATGTCTCGATTGGGCCACCTGACCGTTGTCGTCGATAAATAAAAAAGCGGGTAGCCGCCCTGCGCGTGTTTGCAGCAACACAAGGCGGAACACCATCCTTGTCACGGTCTGTGTGCCTATCGCGAGGGCCATAATATATCGCGGTTGTCGATAGCAACACACACAACCACCCAAGAGAGTCTCGCTGCAGATAAATTGCAATCACCCGTACTCTGACCCACATGTATATCCACTGACTACTTTGCGCATGCATGCATGCCTATATTCTACAGTACAACAGCTAAGAAATATTTTCATGAGATGGTCGTACCATGTCTACGTAGGCAATTTCGTTGTATATACGTACGTAGTAACTAGAAGTTTGGCCGCGAAAATACCCCTTCAGCTCGCATCGTAGCTGATGTACACTAGATAAACATGAAACGACCCTGACGTGTCTCGCACCCGACCCTTTGACTACGTACCGCAGCTCGTGAGCGTGAGCGGCACAGACGCGGCGAAGATTGGTCTGTGACAGCCAATCTCTGTAGTAGGCCTCAAAACCACACATGAAAACTCAAGCGAGGCAACCCTCATGAGAGGAGCGAGTTGCTTCACTTACACGAACAAGACCACCAAGAATACTTTCGGCCCCACTTCTAGCGAGTGTACAAATACCCATCCCGCACGCCGTCGGAGTTTGCTGGTCAAGGACAAACGCATGTATACAGCAGTGCAAGCGCCGTTCACCTCAGAGAAGAGTGCGTGGACTTTCTTTCGCCCTCCACCGGGGGTAGGCGTCGAATGCTACAACAGGAGAAGGCAGATCAAGAGCCCCGTTGTTGGCTTGCCGAAATCGTGACGAGTGTGCCCAGCGATGAAGCTATTTCCTTGTGAAGGCTGCGGATATGCGGTTTCCTTGTGGGTGTGATGGAATGGGGGAACGAATGCAAAAATTCCTTGTGGGTGCGGGGAATGTGAGAAGAAGAAAAACAAAACAAAAAGCAAAAAACGGAACGGCCTTTTCGGTTTTAAGTTTCGGAAACGTTGCGGGTATACTCGAGCGAACGAAAATGCGTGCACCGTTGGATTCATGCGGGCCGTTGTTTTGTTTATACTTGTACCCGCATTCTTTATACCGCGGATGCCACGCCACAGGCGCGGCACTTGGTGCCTTTTCGCGCTAACCTATACCCGGTACCCTGGTGCTATGTTTATTGGCTGGACAGCATGCACGTTGAGACCAACGGGCGTGGGGTGGCATTGACCCGAGCCTCTTCCCAAACCGACCGACGAAAAATGCGAAACCGACTGGCCCACCCAGGGAATACCGGACCTACACGCCTGGGTGGAGTGTTTTCGGTTGGATGCTTGAACATGCTGTAGAAAGGGACCTAAGAAACACGGGCTGGGTGCCCCCTACGGCGACGCACCTCCTCCAAGGCGAGGCACCCAAGAAGGCGCAGTCCTGTTTTCACATATGTTTAGGCGTTACAAGGAGTGCACCGAACTGGACTGGCGGTTGTACGAAAACCAACGGGAAGAGTCCAATATGTAGGCCTTGCCGAGCCAGCCTCCACAGACTACCAGGATTCCTGCAGACATCGGTATTTGGCCGGCCTATAGCTGGTGTTCAACACGAAATGAAAGCGGCACGTAGAGTAGGAAGTAGTGACATACATTAAAAAAAATGGAAGCGCGGAAGTGGAGTAGAATGTAGTTGGTTCACGTGCTGCAACCCTATCTGATTAGGTAGTGCGCCAAACATAACAAAAACGCGGCCACTCCCATGCTAGACGCCATGTACCCAGGGTAATTCGCTGATATCCGTGATAGCACCGTTTCTTGCCGAGAGTAAGCTGAACAGCACCCAGGCGCTGCCTCGTACATAAATAAAAATGGCTTTTGAAAGAATACGCCGTGCGGGGGGAGTCGGCGAGGACAGCCCCGCGCGCCGACCATTACTTACACAAAAGGGGCCCGTGGAATGGGTCAACATATTGATAGGGCGTACTATCCCGCGTGTCACGTACTGTATGATGTACCTCTCGTTTTGATTTAGTCCGTAGACGTTCGTAGAGCCACCCTCGCAACTTCTCCGCCTCTACATCTTGGTGACATCAAGCGATTGGATGTGGTTCGTGCAGCGTGCATCTCCAGAGACCCAATCAAAACTGCCAACATCCGCGAAGGCCGACGCAATCAACACCTTGCGCTCCAAGTGTGCTTCGGCCCGCAAGGCAATGGTGTTGTCGGCACGGCGACCACCCTTATTAGGTTCGGTGAGGTGCGTACCCCTCCGCGATGGGGTTGCCGTCTGCATCGGGAGCTCGGTCTGCAGTTCCAGCACCGCGGGGGGGGCGGGACGATTTTCTGAAACCACATGGGCACGGACAAGGGGCAACAACAACAAGTCTCCAGCTTCGCAATCGGCCTATCACGCCAAGCGATGGTGTTCACAATTGGATCAGCTGATCGGTCAGCAGTTCCTGAACCCCGGCAGGCGATGGGGGGGGGGGGGGGGTTGCTGAGAACACGGGGCACGGGTAAGGGGGGACAACAATCAGCCTCTATCTGCAAATTCGATCTATGGCAGCAAACGACGCGTTGCCTGTCTCCACATCAAGGGAATGGACGGGTCATCGGCGAACATGTCAGGTACGGGGGAGTTGTTCGGCTGACTCGATACTGCCATCATATGCCGAGGACCTGCCGAGGTCCCTCCTATCCGAAGTGTCGCGTGATATTGTAGCCCGGCTTGCGTATGAAACAGTTTACACCACCCAATCAGTGCCGGTAACGCGTTGCGATATTGGCAATGCTTCAGCAAGGGTGGAGGAAGCCAGAAAAATAAGTCATACTCATAGGGCGTGAACAGAAGTAGCTGTAGCACAGTGTTTTGCGAGCACATTATGCGTGACGTGAAAACGAGCATACCCCACCGGCCCGACCATACCGTGCCATAGATCGCGCTATTCCGTGGCTTACATTGTGTCTGTGTACATACATACCCCCCTCTCACTAACGGCAGGTTTATTGCTTTCGAAATGGCCTTCCACTAGCGCGAAGGGTCCGGGGGGGTAACGAACTCAACATAGACAGCAACCTTCACGTTTGGTGAGGAGAAGATCAAGGTCAGCAAGCCGGCACCGTTAGTCAATGGCAGTACAGGAAGACGGTGTACAGTCCCCCGATGTCATGCACGACACTCATAATTCACGAGCATGCGTACAGAGTCGGCTTGGAACGCCGGACGAGGTCGATTCCCAACGAATTACTTAGGTGATAAACGTAAGCGCCGTAACCAGGGCAAGGCCGTGTAACATTAGTACTGCCGATCGAGCGACGTTGGTGACCCGGGTTTATGTTCCCTTTCTATGTCTTATCAGGTGTCTATCGCTGTCCTTGCTCAACGCTTTTTTGTGGTTCAACCTGGTGGGGTTGTTCTCACGTTTCTTGACTGCAGCGGATCGAACGACCGGCTATCGGTACCCTGAGCCAGGCCACTACTGTGTGCTCCTGTACTGCGCGATAGCCGGGATTCGTTTGGGGCCATAATATCGTGACGGGCGGCTCTCCCCAACCGGTAAAGCACACACTACACATGCAAACCTCGTCTGTGTGTTTCAAGCGTTGTTCGTTTTATGCCTTCAATAGCAAATTGGTTGGTTGATCGGGTTGGGCATACATTTCTTCTCGCAGTAGAAACTTAAGTGGCACACACCGTAATACCCTTCTCGTCCGAAAGTTGAGAAGAGACGGACTTATCCCGTTCTAAATTATGGCAGCATATCCCGGCTGTGGGTCTAAATTCGCCGAAGCATTAATAGGCGCAGCCCCTCGACGGTGTATCCTACCTACCTGCCACGAACGCTGCAACATGTCCCGGCTAAGTGACCATGTCGTCCATGAAAACGGACTGCACGTTGGCGACTAGTGCATAGTTCCCTACAATGTATGAAGGGCATGGTTGACATCACCCCCTCCGTCACTGCAGAGAAAAACGCAACATTTGGTTCAACTTCCGAGTGGCACGCTTTACCGAGGAGTTTCGAGAACGCGGAATGGGCTCCTTGCTTTGCGCGGCCGCTACAAACGGGCGAGTTGTCTTTGCGTCAATTATGTTATTGGTTATCAAGAGCTAGTCGGGTAGGGCGGTGAAAGGTGTGGACGTCAAGATACTTGTGCAACACTAACAGTTCCCGTTCGATACTATCCTTGATATCTAGAGACTATAGTGATGGCGGGATATTTAACGGCGCCTTGAAATAGATCCAGGCAGGGACAATGGGAAAGAGAACTGACCGAGAGTGTTATCACTAACAACTTATATCCAAAACGTGGTTAGCTCACGAACGTGGACCGGGTATTTGATTGGAATATACCCGGCATATGGCCCGGCGGCAAACAAAACAGTCGCCCCGATACACCGTGATCACCGTGTTCCACATTCAACTTTGGGTAGACGATGCGGTCACGGTATTTGGCAAAATTCCTCAGTGCGGAAATCTCCAAACCATTTGGAACATGCCTGTTAGATATATTCTTCGCCTACACCGTAAGCGTTGTGGACAATGATAGCCAGCCCCCAGCCCACGCACGGACGATGGGAACTCAAGCATGAAGCTCTGACAATTGCCCTTGCTTTGGGCAGAAACAATATACGCCACCTCACCAGGTCGGGTACGCACGGTACGCATGAAATCGGATCAAACTCTGACATGACTGCTGATACAGTAGAGGGGCTGCCCCCATTTCACTACCGCGTTGAAGCGACTCGGGGCAAATAGTTGTGTACGAGTACCTCCCTCGAGTTTGGGCTCCAACGAACACGTTTTCAAAGAGGTCGGCCATAAATCCCAAGGCGGTGCACATCGCGAAACCTAAAAGCATAAAACACTTACGAAGATTGCACACAAAACGGGTGGTCACTCTTTCGAGTTGCTCTGAGTGGGTCTTAGGCGCTGGAAAAGGTGACCTAAAGGTGTCGCTCCCTACTATAGTATCAGTCGCATGTATCAGCGAGGTTGGCGGGAACAGGAGTGTACTTGACATATTTATTCCATGCCATTGATCATGAATGCCTGTGGTTTTACTTTGTCGTACTCAGTACGTCTGACATATTTTTTTATGATCCACGCTTTCGTCCCGAGATATACGTTGTGCGTATCTGATGCAGTAAACCCAAACTAGCTACTGTAGAGCACTGTGCATCTGACCACGTCTTAACGTGGAAGGCTATGATCGGTCACGAGGCGGCGAGCCGCCATTAGGAATGCCAGTCATATCTCTCCGTACAGGAAACAAAACCGGATGGCTTTTCATTTTTTTCGGGTGTAGGTATGTAGCCTCAAACCATTGGGAGTCGCAGCCGCAGTAGCACCTAAGCAGTCGACGAGTGTATGACCAGTCCAACCCCTTGCCGTAGACGCGAGCTTCGATAGAGGTGGTACTTTTTTTCTGTATGAAATAGCGTGTTCTGAACGATCGGGCTCCTTAACCCAAGATCGTCCGACGTTTCAATCTTGTCTTGCAATACTGTTCAGAGAATACTTCGGGCGTGAGATTGTTCATCAGGTATACCTGATATATAAAAACGTAAAACGGCACAAGTTATGCCGCAAAAAGCCCAAAAACAGGCTTATACTTCGGCACAGACTGGTATATATATAGCACTTTTATTTTCTTCCAAAAAACAGTTTTGACTTAGTGTTAGTATAGAGCGCTTCAAGTGACCACCCTCAGACAGATCATGGCGCTTACACCTCTTCCCTTAAGATACCATGCGTCCGTGTAGTTAAGGTACCCAATGCATCCTACCTTAACCCAGCCACCCCTGGCGGATACGAGTCGCTGATGGCCTAATCGGCATTTTGTTTTTACGTTTTCGTCACTATTCGTATCTCGAGTCCCACACCGATGGATGCCGTGCGTGCCATCAACGCTTTCGAGGTCGACCGGCTATTACGCGACCACAAGAGGTGTCAACTCAACAAGTTACTGGAAACGGGTGCACACAATCTGAGGGTGGAGCACCCGAGGAAACCATCAACATATCCGCGACAAGCTGTTTTCGTCATCAGAGTCGTCGCTATTGGTGGACAGGGTCGACGCTCCTCCCTGGCACACGTGAAGGGTGGGTGCTCAGCCAGTGAAGACGCGTGAGTGAGCCTCGACACGGTGCTATTACGTCTGTAAGGCTGCTCGTACTTCGGAGGGCTGACAGTAAAGTTTATGAAGACCAAGGCTGCACCAATGAGCCATGACTATAACCTGGGCACCGCCAGCAGGGCGATGGTGCGGCTGCGATGTCGGTGGAGGTGACGCTCGGTCGATGTATGTGCGCGGGGAGTACGCGTTCGATCTGCCGAAGGTTCCAACAAATTCGAGATTGAACCTGGCACTTTCCAATCAGGTGTGGCAGGCGAAATGTGACAAGTCGATCACCTGGAGGGTAGTTGGGATCGTCCCAACGTAGGTAGCTCGAGCCCGTTCAAGCACATCAAGCAAGGCGGATTGGTATTGCACTGTACGTAAGTCTCCTTCAACAACACGCCTTGCCTAAGGGGTCTAGCCCGGGCACTCGGAAAACGTTTACCGTACTGGGATTGGCCGCTTCGAACTCTTGATGCAACCCCAATGACACACTGCGGTTCAATTGCTATATAATAGCCACAAAGGAACGATAATAATACCCAACATACCGCTAAATGCTTCGGGTTGCGAGTCGTCAAGCCACAATTGAGACCCATGACACCAGACCGAGCTGTGTTACGGCAGTGATTGTACTTTTGAGCTCAGGCCATTCTCATTGGGGGTGCTCCTCCCCTAGAGTAAAGGTTACCCAATACATCGCTGGATCCGTTGTGTTCTTTAAAATTTATTTGCCCATAGGATGCTGTATTGGGCTGAGCACTTTATATTTATAAACCTCGGTTGTTGCGTGAGGTACCGTATGCTGCTCCTACAGTGAGGAAAATAGGAAACGTTGAGCTCTATCCCTTTACCGTACGAGTAACACCATTCATGTCCCGCAAAAAGCCAACATTAATTGGCGCTCATTTGTGGTGGAAGAAGTAGGGGTTGTCCTGTTCTACTCACGAGCATAGACAAACACCAGGAGCAAATATCAAAGCCACGAAAGGATCGCACCACCATGAAATGCCGACAGTAATTTCAGTGTCTCACGCGTATATAGCAACAACATTATGAATGCCTGTCCTCTCTAGGAACACAAGCGTAGCAGCTGGGGATATCGGGGGCGACTAAAAGAGTAGCACCGTTGAACCATTAGCCCAGAGGCGATCGTGCAGTTACATTCAGCATGCGTCCGCAAGCAACGCCAGCAAATGCGTAGTCAGATAAGACGTCACCCGGGAAACGAGCTCCGGGTAGAGCAGGCTCCTACTCTACGTGGCTCTTGGGTCTAAATCACGTTCATTGCATATGTGTACGTTCCGCGGGGTTAGAGAAATTCACGGTAGCCCAAAGTATGGTTGTCTTGGCACTTCCCGGCAGTGGAGCGTCAGCTGGGCATGCCACGCGATGCGGTCCTTCAATCAACAGAAATCAATTCCATTAATAGCTGGGTGATACCGCCCCTCACGTCTGAAGGCCCAAAGTGTCTCCACTGTTATACAAAGTTTGAGTTTAATATTATCCATAAATTACCGTGTCATGCTCGACATACATCTGAGGTGTCCCTAGAGCGCGTCAAACGGAGCGACAAACGATTTTTCAACCTCCCATAACATATACCCCCTACCTCGTTTCTCACGCGGCATAATCTAACTAGCCCTCCATCGCTTCAAGTAGGGCGACTGCCACACCGTGTATGGTACTACCTCCCTATATCGTATCAACCTGCGAGGTGGAGTCTGACATCACGCATTGCCTGCTATCATCCCCATCCACTAACATCATACCAGGGGTTCTGGTTCCCCCTGGTGCATCTCAAAGGGAGCGATTACCAAAGCCTGGGCCTCCCATGACGTATACCGCACCATCATATATGCCATGCCGCGTGGCCGGATCTGCTAGCTGAAAGCGGATGCCTGCTATCACTCCCATCAACTAAACGTATACCAGGTAATGCTCTCGGGATTGCCCGCCTTCCAGCCACCTCAAAGTGTGTGACTACCAAAGCGTCCCCCTTGCATGACATCTTCCTCCGGGTCTTGTATGAGACTGCATAGTCCAATCTGGCCAACATCAATGCCTGTGTTCCATCCCCACCAACTAACGTCGCACTTGATTGCTTCGCTCAAGGTTGACCTTCCCCTCGACTATCTTATAGAGAGCGACTACCTTCCCATGACGTATACCTCCCCATCTGGTGTCAGGCTGCACCGCCGATTCTGACCGCACACAATGCCTGCTGTCATTCCAATCAAATAACGCCATACTGGTGTACTTCACTATTGTAGGGACTACGGTTCCCGTCGAGAACGTCAGACCAAGGGACTATCTCCCACAACACACTCTCCCCTATTTCTTCACAGGCTGGATAGCCAAACTAAACCCACGATCGCCTCAAAAGGGAGCGAAAATCAAACAATGAACCTCTCATGACATCAATCCTCCTTTTATTAAGTCTTGGAACACTGCATAACCGAGTGTAACGGGAATCGTTGCCTTCTAGCATACCCATCAACAAACTTCAAATCTACGTCACTTCACTATGGAGGAACCTCCCATCGAGCACCTCAAAGGGGGCGATTATTACCACCAAAACGCAACTTCTCACGTACCTCTCCATATCTTATCCATGACATGTATCTCTCCGTATCTTATCAAGTTGCATCGCCGGGTATGTACTATATTATTAGAAACAATCTACTGCCTGCCATCCTATCCCTCAACTCACGACATACCTGGTAGCCTTGTCCCGGACTACGCTGCCCCTCCACCACCTCAAAAGGAGCGACTACCAAAGCCTCAAACCTAAACGCGTTATAGCCCCCCATCTTTTAGCAGGCGGCTTGGCCGAATCTGACCAAAACCGCATCCCCGCCAACTAACGTCATTCTTGGATTATGAGGACGTGCATATCAAGCATACAACACACACATCACGCAAACTATCACCCACACACAGACCCACCTTGAACAAACCCTGCCTCTTGGTGTGTATCATCAATCCCCTCGCCTACGTATTATAAAATGTCAGGGTACACTACCATGAACTTCCAACGTATCATATAAAACCCCTCTGGACACATGCGTTACGGAATATTGTAGCAAACTCGGCATCGAACCGGCTAAAGCAAAACCCCACCCGGAACGTACATATACAACCACGTTAAACAAACCGTTAGTTTTGGTCTACAGCTGCTATAAGCTCACGTAGTATAGATAAAGCACACCATCGTAGACTGCCAACGTACCACACAAACACCTAGAGACATACGGTGCTACCGTACATAGCAGCATGCCCGCAATCGAAAACAGTAACCCACACAGAACGCGCACAAACCCACGTTAAACAAATCCTTCCATAGTTTTGCAGAGCTGCTACAAGCTCGCGTCGTAGAAAAAGGACACACCACTGTGGCCTTCAAAAGTGCCACATACAGACCTCAGATCTCTGGACATATCATACGTGCTAGGCGCAAATGCAGCATACCTGCTATCACACTGGCTACAACAAACACCTATACGGAACGAATAAAAGCAATCAAGCCGACCCTCTCACGACCACATACTCGGATGAGATGGTGACTATGTCCACCTGCTTCGTGGTTAGTATCCAGTTGCAACGACGCATGTTTGAGCTTACTCGTAACGGCTATTTGCATATTGCGCTTTCCCGATGTTTAGCGAAACGGACGCGGCAGTCTTTGCTGTAGATTCCGTTTGTATGCGATACGCCTGGTATTTTCATTTGCCTCATTACCTCGAGTATGCCCGCTTCAACGCCCACGGTTGCTCACGTTGATTACACTATTCCCTTTTCGTGACAGGCTGACCTCGCCGAATCAATAGTGTAAGAGCAGGCCGTCAGCATACTACCACCCCACTGCTTCGTTCATTGGCGTCTCACATTGCACATCAACGTCTACATCCTCAATACATTATACTTGCGGTGATTTCGTCGACAACCTTAAGGGTGTCGATTTCCTTCAATCCTAGGTAGAGTTGCCGGTAGAAGGGGTTGGTGCTGCACCTGTCGCGTACAAAACAACAGAGCAGGGAAGGCGGAGTGGAGCGTCAGTGCTTCATGGTCATTGGCCGGTCGCCCTCCGCGTGCAATAATGAACACACTAGGGGATCAATAGTGCAACGAAATACGGTCGGTCCGTTGCACAACGTAGCTCGACCTCATGACAAGAAGGGTCGGCTTGGGTCAACGGCTCCCTCATGCACGCTCTTACCTGATCTTGTTGTGATAAAACGGGTGCAGGGTCGGAGCCATCCACATGAAACTCCAGCTGGCGCTTTCGCAGTGGTCAGTCCTGTTTGTAGCAGTATGCGCCATGGTCGAAACGTGGATCCGAGCAAAAAGGCGGAGATACCGATGGGGCGGGAAGAGAAGGGCGAAGTCAAGCATCGTGTCGATGACTTGTCGCAACGATGAAGGTATACCAATTATCGGACAACGCCATGTCTTCCTAAATGGTGATCTCGGGGTCTATGGTCCTGATTCCGTTCGTCTATAAGAGCCAACACGGGACAGCGCCGACTAAACTTATTGCAGCTTAAGTGTCATGTTAAGTGTGTGACTGTGCCCGTATCTAACAGACGATTCCATCGTAACTGAAGGCAACATCGCAGGTTCTCGTGGATTACAGATGGTCATCGTCAACACTCACCAAGTTGTGTTTTCGCTGTTGAAGTCGATCTTGTACTTGATTCCCCAGAGAATCCTTGCGCCGAGCACGTGGTCTATCGCGTGGATGATGCAAGACAGGAAGATGCCTTCTTGTAGGTCTAGTGGAATGCCGTTGTCGCGCATGGCCCTATATGTCACGGCAGGGATACGAGAGCAGTTCATCGATGGGTAAGAGTTGTCACTTGCCATGAACGCGTGCACCGTCAGGCGATTCACATTTCGTGCTGACGAAAAGTAATGGGACTCTCACTCTTCGAAACGCCTCAAGTCCGCTTGATCAACCCATCGAATTAAAAGTTTCCGTCATGACTATCTGCTCTCGACAGCAAGGCAAGTTCATTACATCTACGTAGAATGTGAGAAAAATCGTGGTTAGCGAATTTAACGTTGCCGCCGCTTTCTCAAGGCAGAAAGATAGCAAAACCTTGCCGGGTGTGGCGTTCCTGCAATTGTGGTTGATCCAATACGTTGCGACATGGGGAAATATTGCTTTCATGCTCAGACGAACACATTGATCTATCGCTTGGCAGTGACGGCTAGTACACTCTCGGGTGGAAAGTAGCAATATGTCACCTGCGCAGAACGTGCCGTGCCCTCATCATGAAGTCGGACATAGGCAGCTCCAGCTCACTCCAACGTTCAGTCCGTGCGTGATCAGCCCCTCCAAGAGGAGACATATTCCGCGATTCCGCCACAAGAGAGTCCCGAGACGTCGGCGAACCCAGTCCCATCCACTTGTTTCCCTCCGTCCTAATATCATACAAGCAATCGTGGATTACGGGATCAGGCTTTGTTCAATGTCGACAGTGATGGCATTATCGACGGCTCCCGAGCTGCGTTCCGAATTCCTAAGACGTTGACCAAACAGGGAGACTGGCAGCCAGTCTCGCGAAGAGGGGAGGGTTATACTCGGCTGGAAGTGGTCTGGACTTGATTTGTGGGCCCCACTGAGCAAGGGTGTCTACCTCCATGCACCAGCAATAGTTGAGTGGAATGATATCCATCCAGAAACGCTACTAGTACAGCGGGCAACCATCCCTACTACCGGAACGCTACACCAGTCACCCGATCGACGTTGAGAACAGCAAAACAACTCGGTACACCACTGATGCTATGCGTCCCTACTCACACGTGGTACCTGCTAACATATATAACTCCATAAGAGCGGACGTCTGAATAAATAATATCCCAACTGTGACAATTGTTATACCTGGTGGTGGTCAAGGGCCCCAAGCTACCGTGAAGGAGTCCATGGTGCAGCCAAGTTGTCGTCCACGTCGACTCCATGAGCTTGGTCTGCAAATCATCATCTGACACGATGCGCTCGACCAGTGCGTTGCCAAGCGCGTGACACTTAGTGTGAGCAGCCGTCGTCCAGTAAAAGTGGAGGAAGGACACCTGGCTTTCCGAGTCGGCCACCGGCTGTCCGTTAACGAGGAACGACGTGATCTTCACTGCCCACGTATCATCCGGGCCGCCGCATCTGATCTTGGTGTACTTCATGCTCCACGACTTGATCGGGGTGACTGTCCCTTCGTTGTACTTGCTGCCGCGTTCGCGAGTGACGTGTTCCAACATGCACTCGTCGACACGGATGTAGTAATGACGCTCTTCGGTTGACCGCAGCTGCACCCGGTTGGTTTCTCCTGAAGATGCTAGTGCAGCGCGCTCGGATGCCCGATCACGACGAAGGACAGTGACGAGACTGGTGCCCTCGACGAATGTCACCACATCTTCGGCCGTAGGAGTACGCCAGAAGAGGGCACTCCAGATCCCCAGCAAAACTGCAAAGGGGAACTTCATGAAGTACCTGTCGTTGAACGCACGAGGAGGGAGGGCGTGGTCATATTTTTGGATTGTGTTGACGCCTCGTGCGTTCGGCCCTACTAGTGGCAAAGAAAATTTCAGTTGCTTCGATTATGTTTTCACAGCGTCAAGGTACAAAATACACCGCCAATTTTCTCTGTTTTGTCAGCAATGGGGAGACCTCATTTCATGAATCGAAATTTCATATGCAGTTCTTCAGTGTCATCATCCTACAAAATATGACAGCTGACGTATTACGACACGCAACCAAGAACATGTCTCAAACACTTTGACCAATCAGGAAGCTGGGGGCATGCAGTCCACTTTGTTTCTGTTACACGGAATGTACACAATACGCGTTGCTGTACATGTGGTGGTTGGATTTACGTAACATCGATGCTATCGCTGTTCGCGTTAGCTCGCAGTTGGCCCGGTAAATCTAACAACATATATTACCGACGAACGAGCGATGACTATGGGAATAATTGAAAGTTAAAACTGCATCTAAACTAATTTTTTACTCATAAGGTTGGGGCATCCAACAAACAGTGCTTGGGGACGCTTGGAGCGTAACAACAGCTTACATATTTCATCAACGGGAAGGAGTACCGGCATGCAACAACATACATTGGGATTTGTAGGCAGTAGTGGGCCAGATATCGCAGCAAGGGCTGCTGGAAGCTGTCCAGGTCGACGTCGACACTGGCGCTGATGGGCTTGAAAGAAGCTTGCTTTACCTTGGATACCTGTAGTCGGATAATAGAAGAACGGGTTATGCGGTTTTGTCAAGATTGTTAGAGTGGCACTCGAGGATTACCATGGACAATGTGTTCTTATCGAATCGATATATCACGCTTGGGTTGGCCTAGAATAAGAAACTACTTGGGTAATGGGCACAACGGTTGCGTTGGTTATCTCCTGACACAATTTTGAAACATTTCGGGACGTTGGCATATCTCGGATCGGTTCGCGCTTCTGACTTATTTTACACCGGGACAAGTTCGTCATATACCCACAGTCGCATCTGTATTCCTATGCGTTGCTATACTTATTTCGTGCAGATTTGGTTTCCTGATCAGAAGGCACCGTCGATTGCTGATAGCGATACTGTACAGTAGTGGGTGTTATTTCCAGTGACAGCCTGTAGAACGGCCGAACATCAAGGTGCTGAATGCATGACCGACGTGCTGCAGAGCTGCAGATATCACGCAGCAAGCAGCCAAGGCGTTACAACTCCCAGAAGTGATTCCGTGGGACATATACCGTCTGAGCGTATGCTCCAAAGAATGTTATTGGGTATAATCGGGTTCAGTCGTGACAGTCCCGCGTGGAAAAATGTATATATATATACATGTTGCGTGTACCGGACATTCTTTTTTTTTCGTCTGAAAAAAATGAAAGCCCAGGTGTGGACAGGAGCCGTAGCCTGGGTAAGCTATGACGACCTTGGGCAGGCATGTCTCGATGTAGCGGTACCTCCGCGGATTAGACGGGCCCAAGAGATCTACGATCTGGGGTGTATATCCGTTGTGGCCGCTGAAAAATGCTCGGACTGAGCTTTGGTTCAGGACCCGTGATAAGCGGTGGCCATTTGGGTAGCTGAAAATGGGATGGTCAATCCTTCAACCATGTGTAATCCAACAGCTCATGAACGGGTTTTCCGTGAGTCCTGTGCTATTGCTTTACACATTGTGCTGGTACCTGGAATCGGGTACGCGCTACAACTAAAGACAAGCGACTTACTCCCAAAAATCGTCGAGCGGCTCGGTCCTTAGTGATGAAACTTGTAGTATCTACACTTACTTGTCACTTGCTTGTGAGCACTGTAGGCTGTCGTGAACAGATTATACCTGCTTCTGGCAAGGTGGCCTTTACACGGCGTTGCTTCATGCCAACTCCATTATTGTTCCGGACTCATCCGGGTCTTCCGATTTGTTCTTCCATTACAAAATGAACAGCAATTTCGTACGTACGGTTTTCACTTACTCAATTACCGCACTGCAGGGGGAGCATACCGTATTAAATTCTTTATTTACAGAGTGAAGATACCGTGTTAACACCCCACTCTGCTGCTCCAAACATATACCGGTAGTACGAGCAGTGAACGTGGGGCAGGCTTTCTCGTTTGGCCACCAATTCAAACCGGAGCTCAGAAAGTACGAACACCTCGTGATCTTTGTCATGCAGGTGAGGTGTTCGTCAGTTAATCCTGAGTACTGGTATGTGGGAAGGGGCCTTTCCCAGGTTTGCCATGGTCCCGGAAATTAACTATCGACATAATTTTTGCGCCGACAATATAGCAATGTTCGAGTTCGAAGCCGAAAATCAGGTTCCAAGCACGCAGGAAACGGTATACACACTACAGCAGACCCATGGCCTCAAGGCTATATGTCACCTTCCTTGAAGCCGATACTACGAGCACAGTAGACGCTCTGGAAGTACGGGTACGTTGGTGCCCGTGGGACGTTTACGCATGTGCGGTACGAATCCAAGATAATATTGTGGCGCGCTTTCTGCTGCTACTGCAGCAGGTTTCGCTTGTGCATAACTTGGTAATAACGTTGTTAAGGAAGACAGCGAAAAACATTCCACAATGCACTCACCATTTTTGTATCTGACAACGAAAGTCCGCCCAGAAGTTGATTCGGTACTGTACACAACACGAAAGCGTGGGCCCCTGCACACAATGAGAACGGCGTCGGGAAAGTAACTATTGTCACGGGGTGGGGTTTGTCGAGAGGCCGCAGAGCGTTACCGGTCGATACGCGACAATTTTCCACCAAACAGGTTTGCTTGAGTCATACGCAGTACATTCGCTCTTAGAGCTATGCAACGAAACATCGAGCGTGCATGAAACCTTCTCCAGCTGACTTCGTGTTATGCGTAGAAAGTGGTGCCGTCGCCTATCAACAACATCGTTGCCTATTTCGAGTGCTGTTGAGACAAATGGGAATCCTGGCAACTTTTAACACAACTCGCTCACAGAATACCTGGTACTGTTTAGCGCTCACCACCCCGTAGCAAAGGGCAAACCCCTGGAACCCTACTGTAGCGAGCCAACGCAAGACCGTGAACGTGACACGTATTTGCTTGGCATTCGAGCAAGGCCGTAGGCAGCACTGCTTGTCTCGCGTGGACACTTTAGTATGAAGAAACACATCATGCCACGCTCTTACCTGAGATGTCTCCCGAGAGGATGGATTGAACCCTCCAAGTTGTGTGCAGTAGTGGAGGCGTCGAATGCTACAGCAGCAGCAGCAGAGTATCAAGAACCTCTTCCTTGTCGACTTGCTGGAATTATGATGCGTACAGCGACGAAGTCGAGTGTTTAGGTGTGTGTGCGTGTGGGAAAGCGAGTTCCTTGTGGTTGTGAGGATATGTGGGCCCCTTGTGGGATGTTTTGAAGCAAAGGCCAAACATTAAAAAGATGGACCGAGACGAAAAAAAGGACAACATACGTTTTTTTCGTGTTCTTGCGCGAAATCTAAACCAAACAACCATGGACACAGACCACCTGACACAAGAACATCTGCACCGTTGAATTTATGGCCAGTCCATTTCGTCAAGTTCGGGCTCCTTTATACCCGCTACTGCAACTGCCCCACCGACCGTTGTTGATAATATTCTGCGCGCGTGCATGTATCGTACCGCGGTTAAACGTTGAGGGGAACCGAACGTACTGCTGTAGAACACGTTGATACCAACGTGTCTCACTCTCCAGTCGATGTACAGTAGACGTTCCTATATTAGACATTAGACCATGTGCGTGCCTCTTGCCTTCCGTAACGGGTGATAGCTTTTCCACTTGTTGGAATCGTTCTTCACGTTTTCAAACTGAACCGAATTTAACGGCCCATGACCGCTCGATATGCGTGCGGGCTGTGAGGGGGCCATTATACGGTAGGAGTAGGCGGGGTGCGCTTGGAATCAAAACGTCAACAGTTCCGAACCTACAGTTGTCCTCAATAGAGGAACGACCAAATGCACATGCAAACGTATTTTCGTTTTCTAATGTTGTTAGTTAGATAACGCCTCCCGTAGCTGATGGGGATTTTCGTCGGGTTGGGCGTGCAGCGTTTTCCAAAATTCTAGCTTTAGAGGGAAAGGGAAATAACGTTCATCTCATTAAGAACCGAAATAGGTACAGGCGCCCCGTTCAGCCTTAATATAACTCGAAGCCTCAACTCACCGAAACAAGACTAGGCGCGCAGCCTCGCTAGGATTGATCCCCACCCGACCCGAACGCTAGACCACTTCAACGCTTCAACGGAGAAAACGATAGACGTAGTGATATGTGGCATCTTTTCTTAGCAGAGCACGGTCGCACATCTTACTCTTTAGACTACCCCCTAAATTGTGTGCAGAAAAAACAGCATTTTTGCGAACTCCCCACCCGCTGTAGGGGTTTATTATATGAAGGAGTTGCTGGTGTATAATGCGGTCCTTGTCAGCGCAGCCGAAATTCAAACTTGTTTTGTTTGAAGCATGAACTATATATATATATATATATTTTCCCATCCCATTTATTATCTTCGCACTTCTGTCTTTCTTCCTCCCTAGTCGTAACTCAGATCCGGGGTCACAAAGTAGGCTCCTCTCCCTCCTCCCCCACTACGGTTCTTGCCTTGATTTTTATCGCGCAGAGGGTTCAGCCTTCCCAACGCTCGTCGATTCTCATTGAACTTTGCCAACTCACGCTCTCGCGCTTTCCGCTAGTCAAGTTTGTTTTTTTTGCGAGAAAAAGTCCCTATGAGCATGCACTCGGGGGGGCTCGAACTCGCGACCTTGCCGCTAACAAGCTTCGTGGTTACCTGCTAGCCCACCGGGGCGACCGGTTCATAGTACATATTCGGCTACCAGAACATCGATGGATCGGGGGAGGGGTCAAGAAGTGATCGCCAAAGGCCTTACGAAGTGTATTCAAGGGGTTTTATGTTGAATAC
Organism: Saccharina japonica; assembly: GCA_008828725.1. Lineage (NCBI taxonomy): Eukaryota > Phaeophyceae > Laminariales > Laminariaceae > Saccharina > Saccharina japonica. Next base: position 546,203 of record MEHQ01000763.1, on the reverse strand, counting down.
AGCGGCGGGTAGATAGCTAAAGCGGATCCTTGCGATCCATGCAGAGAGAGAAATACGGGGACTGGGCGTGAGTGTTATACGACCCGGAAGTTTGGGCTCATCTTCTTCGCGTTAAGCCCGCCCGAAAAGACGATAACAATCGCACGAAACTGAACCGGCGTTTGGATTGGAATATGCACACTGTGCATTTGCAGGGCCCCAAATAATACAACATGGTAAATGTTTTTGGTTCACATGATACACCGTGGCCACCATCTTCGGTATGGAGCGCCAGATAGACAGCGCGGTCGCGAAACTCGAGCGATAACTGGCAATGGGGCAATCTTAAAGGCTTTTCAAGCATGACAGTAAAGAAAGCATCACATGACGTCGGACACAGCAACGGAGCAGTGAACAATCAAAGGAAGCCCCGGCTCAGGCGCGAACGATGAACCTTCAAGTACACAGCTCTGAGTTTTGCCCTTGTGTATGGTAAGAACAGAATATACCAGCCCGGGCTCAGGTACTCATGATGCACATGCATCTGGGACCCACTTGAGGAAGTACCAACAAGCTTGGTGATAACAGGGTGATGCACCAGGTACAATGGCTCCAACTAATCGGTCTGGTTTGCGTGTTGTTCTCCGTTTTCGTACCGGGTACGTCTCTGGCATTGCATTTGCCACCTATTGTTTTTTATCTGCGATGTACGTTTTTTCTGTCCCGTAGTATGATATGCAGCCGGATGCATTGCATTTATCTAGCAAGAATGATCCGTATGGATGATGGGTGTGCTTGACGCCGTAGACCACGAAAACATGTTTTCGGACAGGCACAACACATGATAAACAAAAAATGCAGCGAAGTAATATTCGGCCGGATATCGTATTTTGGCCGAACGTCCAGACCAGATCTCATATTGGCTGGGTCCCTTACCGATGGCAAGCTACTGCAAGAGGGGGGGTGCACTTCGATATCGATCTGTTGTATTTGCAGTGGCGACTTAACGCCGGTGGGTATGATTGGCATGACTGTCTGTAACAGCCAGGCCTTCTCCGTGGCGGGCTGGTCTGCGAAACCCCATTGTGCAATGTACTTCGCATTTCACTTTGTGCTGTACCTGGTACCAGGTATTGTGACTCGCTGGTATACAGACCAGCTGGCGGTTGCCTCCGAGTGGACCCTGTAAAGTATCCGGAGTGGCAGTCCGCCCTGAAGATTCATCTTGTGCTTGTTCTGAGCTCGGCACTGTTGACGCGACTATATGTGTGACGGGCGATATTGATGGCGGTCATAAACGCGATATCGAGCACGAAGCCCCATGTCGATCGAGTTGATGAATTTGACGGAACGGTGCCTCGTATTGTGTAACACTTGTGCATTGGGGGGCTGGGTGTTGTTGCCCGACCGCGAAGCGGCTATTACCGCCAGGCCTATCCTTTGGTATCTCTCCGGAAAATATGTGTGGGGTCAATGACATTAATGCTAACACGGTATGGCCTCAGAGCGTGTGCATGTCCTCTTGCAGCATAGTTTCGGCGCGAAAGGTACCACCCCTGACCCAGCCTCGCCGAGCGGCTGCGCGTAGTTCGTACTCTAATCGTCGCTTGTTCCGTCCCTGCTCGTGTATAAAGTAACTATCGGGATCATGCCGAGCGTGAGATCAGTGCTAGCGGCCTCAATCAGTCGAGGCGACTTTGATGCAACAGCCCAAGCCACAGCGAGTATCGACAGGGTGCAAAGACTCTGAGCGAGGGTCCTCCCAGCAAACCGTCCACACACTGCCAAGGTTTCATCATCCGAAACGCCGGTAGGTATGGACCGTGTCGACGTCCCCCTTTGGTGTTCTCAAGGGGTAAAACAAGCGGTCAAGGCTCGGGGGTATATCTGGACACGACGATCTAGCGCTGACGCTACCTGTACTCCGCAGGAAATGAGCGGAACGGTCGCAAACGCTTCGACGGCCGTGTCGCATCGTCAGCAGACACCAAAGAAAGCCAGACAGCTATTGTTCGAGCAGTAGGTGTTCGATCCACGGTATGGTCCAAATAATTGAAGATCGAAGTTGGATTTCCCGCATCAAGTGTGGCAAGTGGAAAAAGTGGCAAACGAACCACGCCTTACCACAGGTATACAATATCGCTCGTGGCTCGGGGAATGGTGAGGTGGATCAACGATGTGCATTCGAAGCACAGGCGAGAGAAGGAATCCTTCTATTGTAGGCGGGTGGTTTGAGTGAAAATGTAACTATTGCACCGTCTACACGTCCCTCAACATACCTCCTTCTTACGTAGAGGGACTAGCCCGGGAATTTCACAAACACGTGTTATATGTACAATTCAAGTCCCGTACACAGACAGGTATTTTCAACTAACCACATATCGCAAAACCATGCTGCGATCCCTTTCCTAAGCATTTTTTACTAAGCAAGCACCTGCTCAAATACGCCACATGGGTGTAATTGTGCGTGTTGTGAGTTACACAGACCCCAGATTCACCACGACATTATGTATATACGCTCCATACTCTAAATAACGGGAAATCGCTTTGCGTGCACTGTGCTGGGGAAGTAGAGTTGGCCTACCCTCCAACGAAAATAAATACCAACCCGGCACCCATTATCCAAGTCATACAACAACCGTGACCACCACGAGCAGTGGGATTGCACTTAAATGACCCAGGCGTACGCAACGATAGAAATAAGTCTGCAATCCGTACAGTAGCAGTGCAAGCACAGCAGCTGGAGCAGATGGCGACAACGCCAATAAATTATGCCCCGTAACGATTAGCCAAGAGACGATCGTACCGTTAAACCGGCAATTTGACACAATTAGTGTCAAAACGTACATAACCAGCTAAGGTGCCCTTCGTCAAACGAGTTCCGGGCATGGAAGGTTAATACGGTACATCGCCCTTGGATCTGGATCACTTATATTGCATGTAAATACGTCCCGCGGAAGTTGTGATAGTGTTTATCAATTACCATCAGTGAATAAAGCTAGCTAGGCACGACACGCGATACTTTCCTTGTAACGCAGAGCAAACAGTTTCATTCGTATCCTGCAGTATGTCGCCCCTCGCTTTAGAACGGCCCGAACCGTCTCCACTGCTCTGCACATGACGACTTCAATGTATCAATAATAATGTGTCATGCTCTGGAGAACCTCAACGGGAGCGACGAAACAAAGCGTGAATCTCCCATGACGACATACACCACCCTATCGCATATCAGGTGTCGTGCCTAACTAGCCCTGTACCAATACAAACGGAGCGACTATCGCGCCCTCCATGACATATACCTCTCTGTCTAATATCAAGTTGCCTAGCCGCATTTGATTGAATGTGTAGCCTGCTATCTTCCCCCACCAACTAACGTCATATCTCGTCAATTCACTTTGGATTAGCTACTCCCCGACCTCACTAAAGGGAGCACATAACAAAGTGGCCATCCCCACACACACGTCGGTATGTAATAACAGGCTACAGAGCAGAGACACAAACCCAATACCTGCTATTACTCTGACCAACTAACTCCGTACCTAGCTACTTTCCCCGGATATTTCGGTCCCTCAGACACACCAATGGGATCGATTACCAATGCACTAACTACCCATGACATGTACCCTTTTCTATTGGTATCAGGTTGCAGCACTGAATCTAACCCAACCTAATGCTTGCTATCCTACCCACCAACGACTCTACCGGGTTATTTCAATCGGTACTACTGTAAGCTGCCCCTCGAGTACATCAAAATGAGCGACTACAGTAGCGAATATTCAATATCCCATGGCATACATATGCAACCCCCTATGATATCAGGGTGTATAGTCGGGTCTGGCCAAACCCGCGGCCTACTATCATCACCGTCATCTAATGTCACGCCTGGTTACTTCACTCGGGATGAAGCTGCTATTTCAGCACCTCACAAAAAGCGACTACCAAAGCGCAACCCAATCTGTTGTCAGGCCGGATGGCCAAACTACCCATCAGTCTCCTCAATGGGGGCGGCTATTGGCAGTAAAGCGCCAACCTCCCAGGGCATGTATCACGTTATATCAGTTTTCATAGCTGAGTGCTATCCAAGCCCACTGCCTGCTATCATCCCCCTCAACGAACGTCATACCTATTGTCCTCGGTCCGGATTACGCTGCTGCTCGAGCATTTCAAAACGAGTGAATAACTAAGCGTCAACCTTCAACGACATATATCCCCCCCCACACATATAACCAGGCTGCATAGCTGACTATGACTAACACCACATCTTCATCAACTAGCGACGTCATTCCTGGATCGGGATTCTTCAATCGGGATTGGGACATACGTATCGAGCACACAACACACATCACGCACACTATCCCCTCCACACACATCCACGTCAAACGAACCCTGTCTCTTGGCGTCTAACGTTAACCCTCCCCTCTCCTCACTTGTTGAAGCTGTCATCCGTATGCAAGTCCGCCTTACAAGCGGTTGGCAGTAGGATGCAGCTCACCCTTCATGCGATTCGCCCAACACCTCACGGCGCTCCCGGCATTGTAGGGATGCGAGTATCGATGGTCGGACGACTACGGTCATGCCTGAATATGAAGTACACCACCCCCTCTGTAGTAGAAACTGTAAGAGTGCACTGCTGTGAACTTCTCATGTGCCTTATATAACCCTCTGGACGCATGTGCTACCGACCACTGCAGCAAGCTCACACGGAACGTATCTATACCGTTATTATTGGTGTAGAGCTGCCGTAATATCACGTAGTCTAGCTAAGGCACACCACCGTAGACGTCCAGAGAGCCTTCTAAGCACCTAGGGGTACACGGTACTGCCGTATATGGTCTAGCAGGCCCACCATCGAAAGCAGTAACCCACACATAACGCAGACACATCCACATGAATCAAACCCTTCCCTTTGGGGCAGAGGTATTGCAAGCTCGCTTGGTAGAAATAAGGTACACTGCAAAATGACATACACAAACCATTGGACAAAAGTGCTAGGCAAAATTGTACCATCCCCGTCATCACACTGTCTAAAACCAAAAACTCCTCAGTACGTAAAAATCAAACTCGAGCCGTTTCTCCTTCGACATCAAAACTCGGGACCAGATGTCGACTAAGACCACCTCATTCGTGGTTGCTGCCCAGGTGTGACAACGCATGTCTGAGCTTACGCGTAACGGCTACATACATACCGACTTTCCCCTTTGTTTGGTGAACTGGCTGCGGACCGTGAGTAGCTACTGTTTGAATTTGGTTCGCCTGGTAACCTCGTTTACTTTATTACCTCAACTATGCACCATTACCTGCCCATTTTGCTTGTTGGCTACACTGTTTTCCAATTGCCACAGCCTGACCTCGCTTTGTCACCAACTCATCGAGCAATCCGTTTGCAAACTACCACCCCCTGCCTCTTTCAGGGACACCACACGTTGCCAGTCATATTTTACAGCCTCAACACATTATACTCGGGGTGAGTTCGTCCGTTTACGAGGAACGACGTGATATCCACCGCACACTTCGTGTCGTCTCCGCCGCATATCTTGTGTTGGTGTACGTCATGCTCCAGAACTTGATGTGGATGGGGGTAATTATCCCTTCGTCACACGTGCTGCCGCGTTCGCAAGTGACGTGTTCCAGCATGCACTCGTCGACGCGTATGTAGTAACGGCGCTCCTCGCGCGCATGCTGTTGCACGCGGCTGCTTCCCCCTGCAGATGGAGTTCACATTGCAGCGCACTCGGACGCCCGATCACGGCGAAGGACCGTGACGAGATCTGTGCCTTCGACGAATTTGACCACAGCTTAGGTCGCAGGTGTACGCCAGAAGAGGGCACTCCAGACCCCCAGCAAAACCGCGAGGGGGAACTTGACAACGTACCTGACCTTGAAAACAGGACGAACGAGGGGGGCGGTTATATGATGGGATTGTCGTCGCATCATGCGTTCGGCCTTACTGCTGGCAAGTGCAGTTTCAGTAGCTTTGCATTGGTGCTCACAACGTCAAGGTACACACAATTCACCTGCTTTCTGTATTTGGCAGGGTTGGGGAGGCCTAGATTGAAGAATTGAAATTTCCTATGTGTGGTTCCTCATTGTCATCATGCTACAAAATATGACCGCTGACGTATCGCGACATGCAACCCTCGAACACTCTGACCAATCAGGACGCTGGGGGCATGCAGTCCACGTTTGTTGATGTTACACTGAACACAACACGCGTTTGCCGTACATGCTGTGGTTGTATTAAAGTAACACCGATGCTATCGCTGTTGAGGTCGGTTGATTGTGGACCCGGTAAAACTGACCAATATATTTCTGACGACCGAGCGATGGTTATACGAGACTGTGGAAAAGTGTGAAAGCTAAGACTGCATCTAAAACTAATTTGAAGGTTTGAAGCACCCAACAAACAGTGCTGTAATACGCTTGCAGCGTAAAGATAGCTCAAACTGTACGCCATCGGGAACACGTACCAGCATGCAACAAAATACATGTGAATGTGTAGGAAGTAGTGGGAAAAATGACGCAGCAACGGCCGCTTGGAGCTGTTCAGGTCAACATCAAGATTGGCGCTGATGGTCCTGAGAGAAGCTTGCTTCACTTTAGAGACCTGTAGTCGGAGAGTAGAAGGACGGAGTGTGGGGCTTGATTCAGGCTTGCTAAATTTGGCATTCGAGAGTTGCAATGTATTAGGTCGAGGATGGCAGTGGTTCGTTTATCGAATCGATAGCCTACGCTCGCATTGACCTATAACAGGCAATCGCTCGGATTGTGGACTCGACGGCTGCGTCGGTTACCGCAGGATATTATTTGAAACATTTCGGGACGTTGTCACATTTCAGATCGGTTCGCGCGTCTGACTTATTTTACACCGGGACGAGTTCGTTGTATACCCACAGTCGCATCTGTATTCCTATGCGTTGCCATGTTCCTTCCGTACATATTCAGATTTCTGGTCAGAAGACCCCGTCGAATATTGATAGCGACACTGTACGGCCAACGCCACAATTGTGGTGTGTGCTACAACCAACTACAGCCTGCAGAACGGCCGAGCACCAAGGCGCTGAGCGGATATCCGACGTGAATCAGACCTACAGATGACACGCAGCAAGCAGCTAGGGCGTTACAACTTCAGGAAGTTATCCCGTCGGACATAATACCATCTGAGCGTATGCTCCAAATAACGTAAATGAGTATAATCGGGTTCAGTCGTCACAGTCCCGCGTGAAATATACATGTTGCCTGTATCGGACAACCTTTGGTTTGCGCGGGAAAAGGGTAAAAGCCCAGGTGTGGACAAGAGCAGCAGTACAGGTACGCTAGGACGGTTTTAGCCAGACATGCTTCGGTGCGGCGGCACCCCAGCGGATCAGACGGGCCGAGACGATGTTCGATTTGGGATCGATATCTGTTGTGTCCGCTGCAAGTACTCGTACCGTTTTCGCACTCGGTACTCGGTATAAGCGACGGCCATTCGGAGAGCTGACAGCGGGACTGTCAACCGTGCAACCATGTATAATCCAGCAGCTCATGAACAGTTTTCCCGCGAACCCTGTGCAAATATTTCACACGTTGTACTGGTACCTCGAATATGGTACCCTCCACAATTGAAGGCAAGCATATTACGCCCAACATACATCGAAGGGCCCGGTCCTCATTGATGAAAGGGCTTTGCTGTATCTGTCACATCCTGGTGAGTACTGGGGCGTCATCAACAGGTTATACCTCCTTCTCGCAAGGTGGCCTTCTTCACACGGCGTTGCTTCATGTCAACGCCATTATTGTTCCGCACGTATCCAGACCTCTCGATTTGTTCTTCCTCCGTAAACAATTAACATTGTTTTTAGTGTTTCCCCCTGTCAGAACACTCGCACTGCACGTGTAGTGCTCACGTACTCACTTACCGCACTGCAGGGGTAGCATACCGTCTGATATTGTTCATGTGCCATAGATATACCGTTGTTGTTACCCTACTCGGTTGCGCCGTATATATCCAGTAGTAGTGAACTTGGAGTAACCTTCTTCGGTGACCACCATTCTTATCTGACGTGCATCAAGTACGTACCCCATGCTTATCGGCATGCACCTGTGTTTATATCAGGTTATCCTGAGTGTTTCCCCCCGCAATTAAATATTTATATACTGCATCTATCGATCAAAGAGCAATGATCGGGCTCGAGATCGATAGTCAGGTTCTTGAGGAAACGGCATACCTATTACACGCTAGACCCACAGCCACGAGGCTATTTATCGCCTTCCTTGAAGCTGATACTACTGCACGAACATACTAGACCGTCGGAGACTCCAGGTGCGTGTGCACCTGTGGAACGTTCGCGTGTCTATGGCACACATCCAACTAAATAGTGTGATCCGCTTGATGCTGCTGCAGGTATGAATGTTAACATTCTGGAAACAAAGTTACTCACGGGAGGCAGCGAAAACACATTCCATAGCGCTCACTATTGTTTATTTGACATCCCAAATCCACCCAGAAAATGAGCTGCTGCTGTTCTGTTCTTCTATGCTGTACAGATTTATGTGCTGTACGAAGCGTTTAATCCTGAACAGTAATCTCACAATTTCCGGGAATAAAAATATTATCACGGGGGTGGTGTCTGTCGAGAGGCCGAATTACCGGTCAATACGTTACAATTACCCACCAAGCAAGTTTGCTGTAGTCATACGCAGCGCATTCGTTCTTAGATCTGCTGTATATACGCAACGGAACAATGGGCACGAATCAAACCTGCGCCGGTTGACTTCACCCTATGCGTTGAAAGTGATACCGTCGCATAAGAACACGCGCTTGTCTATTTTGATTGCGGTTGAGGCTAAAGATAATCCATAAAACTTTCAACACTGCCTTTGCTTTTGCAGTACAATATTTAACGCGCGCCATCATGTATCGCCCAGTAGCAACGGGCAAGCCCCTCTAACCCCCCGCGAGGCAACGCAAGACCGCGAACGTGGTGCGTACTTGCTTGGCATTCGGTCAAGACCGTAGGCAACACTACCTGTCTGGCGTGGACACTTTAGTATTAATATACACATCACACCACGCTCTTGCGTGATATATCTCCTGAGAGAGGGATGGCATGAGAGGATAGGTGGTTCCTACAGATTGTGGAGTGTCGGCGTCACATGCTACACCAGCAGCAGGGCATCAAGAACCTCCTCCTTGTCGTATTCTGAATAACTATCCACACAACGACGACGTCGAGTTTTCAGGCGTTTGTGTGTGGAAATGCGAGTTCCTTGTGGCTGTGGGTTCGATGTGGAATATTTGGGAAACAATGTCAAACACTGAAAGATGGACCGATATCAAGGACAGCATTACTCGTTTTGTTCTATTTCTTGCGCGAGATCTAACCGAAACAACCGTGGACGCGAACGGAATGCCGCCAAGTCAATGGAAAGTCCGCACCGTTAAATGCATCGCCCGTCGAGTTCTTCAAGGACAGGCTCCTTTATTCCCGCTGTTGTAACCGCCCCAACAGACGCAATTTATTTTATTCAGCGCGTGCATGTTTCTTACCGCGGTTGAACGTTGAGGTCAATGTAGAACACGGTGATGCCAACGTGTCTCACCATCCAGTCGAGCGATCTGAACGATCTAGGATGTGCTCCTTTCCCTGCATGTTTTCATTTCTCCTGCCGCGCCATTCTCGCTCATCGGGGGATTGCCGTTCAAGATGATGAGAGCGTTCTTCAAGTATTGACACTGAGATGAGTTCAACCACCGGTGGTCGATATATGGCATTCCTGCTGTAATTATCCGGGGAAGCCAGGCCTCTACTGTACAGTGTCGTAGGCAGGTCTCCTGGACCGCGGAACTGCTGTCCACCTAAATGTCGTTGTTTTGCACCTATTCGATGGGAAATTGTTTATTATGTTGGGGGTGCAAGCTTCTCGAAGTTGATGTATTGATGGGGTAACACGCCCAGTAGTTACGGTAGGCGCCCCGTATACCGTTGCGTGTCTTGAGGTATCAATCCACCAAAAGCAGGGCACATTCCCATTCCCCTCTAGCATGTATATCACCTGCCCCAACGGAAGACCGGGGGATCGTTTCGTAGTTGAAAGGCTTGCAAGCAGACGACGAGGCAAAACACAGCACACCCTTTGGTACTTCGTGTACTTTACAAGTCTACATATTTACTTGTGGAAACCTTTGCTAATCTGCACGAAATGTCAGTTTCACCCTTGCTGCGCAGCAACAACGTCACCCTTTCCTGCTTCACTTACAACAAGTGATCAATCCATCTACGGCTGAAACAACAAATCCTACGCGCAACCTAGCTTCTAAAAGGTATACTGTTGTGATATGTTGAATTCTGGACGAGCACGCAAACAGCAACATATCACACACAGATCTTTGAACTCCCGCTGGTCTACCATACATACACCAAACAGGGATACGCGGTACGACATTTTACACAAGACGTACGCACTACGACAACGTTATTGGTCGTCGGTTTTCCATCTTAGATAATACCAGTCGAACAGCAGTGTTAAAGCATTGGTATTATGCGTTGCTCCTATCACGCACCCACACGGCCATAATATGTTATTGACAAATGATGAGTGAAGAGTTGAAGCCACGTTTATATTAGTGAGGGGCAAGGCGAAGAACGGCAAACGTTCGCAAATCAAGAAAATACAATATTTCAATTATCTGTTCGTTGTCAAAGAAGCACAACTACTATTAAGACTACCCCGTTTCTGCCCGTCCCGTACAACGAAGACGTGCGGCACTGCGGCAAAAACAAATATTTCCATGAAGCTGTGACAACCTTAGACGATGAAGATGTTCTAGCCCTTGTACTCAAGAAGAGGATAGTGCGGCGACCTCAGAAACGGTGTCCCAGCAGTCCCAATCAATGACGACGTTCCACGACTCAAACTCGACGGTCCGCCAGTAGGAAGGTTTTTGAGTTCGAAATAGCTTTACACGCATGGACGTGATGAGGAAATCACATGTCCTTGCACACACCAAGAACTCTTGGTGTAGCCAGCACCGAACGAATCCACGCGATAGCAGTGCGTACATCGTCCAACGGCTGGGGAGCAAACATTGCACCAGCCGTCACCTCAACCATGGTCCACAAAACGTCATATTCGACGTCACAAACTACACGTCACCGACAGCGAGGGATGTAGACCGCCGAACACGACTACAGTACTGCTGGGTCTACCACGACCACTCCGCTTTATAAGTGTAGTACTCTTACGACCATTAGCGCTTCATATCTACGGCCTCAACAGGGCATACAGCAGTATACGTCTTGTTCATCGCAGCGACTTCCATCACCGTCACTATCTAAGATCATCCTTAAGTTCTCTGCTACAGTAGGACTACGACCGCAGCTACCACCGGAACTGCAGCAGCAGTACCTGCGACCGCTACTGCAGCTACCAGAAAGTACGCCAGCTACGTTGACATGGAGCAACCTCGCATCACCATCATCAAGGGAGAAAGTACTCCACAGCAACAAGATTTGTCTCCTTCTCACCATCATCAAGGAAGCACTGTCTCCACGGTAACGATTTCAAACATATATGTTCAGGTATTTATTCCGGAATCAGCGACGACACCATCGCCGCCTACGCTCTCACCGGATGCATGGTCAACCCTACCTTTACCAGGGCTTTCATTATGTACAATACGCTGAATGACACTAGAACGTTGCAGATAGTATTGCAGGGAATAGTACGGGCTACGGTAGAGTACATCTGTCCGTAGCGTGGGTCTTGTTGCGTAACGATCAGGGGCATCCCCGATCTCGACCACCTCTCTCCACTCCACTTCTCTTTCATTCTTCTCCTTTCTCTGGATCTGTCAGATCAATCTGCTTTCCACACTGGCCATATAAACGATTTTTCAAACTATGTATTGTTTTTCTTCACACGCTGTCTTCGCAGACACTCCAGACACAGTCTACTGGAGAGATGGGCCATGTTGTGTGTGAGGCTCCTCGCTTGACGAGCTCTATACTACTAGGAAGTCACTCAAACACTGCTTGTAGAGGCTAAGCAAAGTTATATCCGATTAACAGTACAGTAGTAAAATCCTGAAACAAAACGCAACACAAGAATGACATTCCTCCGATGGTTCGTTAAGGAGTCCCGGCATTCAGAACACTTATCAGCTAAAACAAGCTACCTCGTATCTATATCGTAGCGCGCATCTCCGGTACCACCTCTGCCACCTCTCTTCACAGAGACAGAGCTTCGACACGCACCATTCGTTCCGATCGTGGGTATACGACCCGGCGAGAAGGCACTGCAATCCCCACGTACTTCACGGGAATCAAACCTGCTGGGGAGGGGTGTCGATACGTCAACAAAAGTGAAAGTTGTCGAAGGCATGTTTGTGGAGCAGGCGTTCAGTGCGTTACACGGTTCGGCAATTTTGATATCGAAGCAGATGCTGCGCCGTCATGTGCGACACTACCACAGGAAGATCAACGGTCGGGCCCTTGGGGCGGGGGGGAGGCGCGGTGTTGGCGTGCATTACGATATACTAACCGATAGACCATATTCAGGGTCACGCTAAAGTAGGTGGTGCGAGGACCTTAAAGCTCTTCCATGTAGGAGGATGGATATTGCTCCGTCTAGACCTTCCTCTAACAGTCCCGGGACTAGCCGGGATATTTGGCAACATGTTTTGTGTTGGGAGTGACCGCCCCGTACACCGCTACCCACACCCAAAGCAAACATGCCACGATTCCATCTCTAAATAATTACCCAGCAGATATTCACATACACCAGAGAAACATGTTGGTACAGTTTGCGAGCTATACAATAATATAATCCAGCACACACGGCACTCGGTACACACTGCCATTGCCTCAGCGGGCGACAAAGGGTTTTACTCTCACTGTGCTGGAGGCGGAGCAGGTTATACTATAGTTCCTTACCCTCGAGTTGAGACAACCCTACCAATCGAAAATCACGAATAATTGGAACAATACCAACGCCGACATTATCACCCACGCGTATGCAGCAACCGATGGAGTACTTCAATCCCCAGGAACATAAGCGGGGCAGCGGGAAGAGATGGCGACGACACTAATGAAAAAATATGCATACATCAGTTGATTGGTTAGCCCGAAGATGAACAGTGCGGCAATACCTGGCACGCTTACGCAGCGACTTGAACAAGTCTTTAGCTAGCAAAACCGCCGATTGCGAACCGAGTTCTTGATAGAGCAGTTTCCTATTGTACGTGCGCCTTGGGTTCTGGATCAGGTCCATCGCATATGATAAAGTCCCGCGTAAGCAGTGTTGGCCTCATAGTCAAGGCAGTGGGTTCGCAGTTTCAACTAGTGAAAAGCAAGTTGGGCCCGTCATGCGATGCGGTCTCTGGAATCCACAGAGAATACCGCCATTGATAAGCTGCACGCAATATCAAGAGGTCCAAACCACCTCGCCTGCAACTCCTCCGATTGCGACGACCATAAAACACCAATAAACTGTTGTGTCGTGCTCTAAATACATATTAAGTGTACCCGGACCACCTACCACCTACCTCCAAAGGCGCGATGATTACAATCTTCCAACCTCCCACATCATGTACCTCTTCACCATTACTCGGGAATTATGGCCAACTTAGCCCTCGACCAACTTAGTGGGATCGACTACCACACCTCCACGTCTCCACCTGATCATCCGGCCGTATAGCCGAGTCCAACCTAAACAAATTATTGATATCACCCCCATCAACTAACGGCATAACTGGGCACTTCACTGAGGAATACGCCGCGCCCCAACCATCTCAAGAGGAATCCACTATCAAATCGCCACCCTCCCATAGTGTATACCTCTCTCTAGCATATGAGGATGCAAAACCGAGTGAAACCAACCCTACTGTAATGCCCCCTGTGATCCCCACCAAATGACGCCACGTATCATCCCTCTTCACATCCGAGTCTGGCCGAAGCCAGTCCTTGTTACCGGACCCATAACCTAACGCCACGCAAACCCAATGCCTGCTGTAATCCCCGTCAACTAACATGACACCTAGATAACCCCCTCAGGCAATAGCTCCCCCCCGCCCACCGCTAAAGGGAGCGACTGCCAAAGCCTCAATAGCATATGTCTCAACATCGTTTGTCAGGTGGCATAGACAAGCTGGCCCTCGATGACGTCAGCGGGACTGACTGCGACGCACCACACGACTATCCGATCCCAGGCTAAGCCATCCAGTCTGACCAAAACAATTCCTACTATCTCCAGGACAAATAACCCAGTCTGCTCGAAACAAATACCTACTACCACCAGGACAAATAACCCAGTCTGCTCGAAACAAATACCTACTACCATCTCCATCACCGAACGTCACAGCACGTTACACCGTTCGGATTGGACTACCCGTCGATCACCCCAAAGGGAGCGACTACCCAACCGTCAACCTCCCATGACATACACCTCTCAATAAGCTTCAGGCTGCTAAGCGAGTCTGACCAAACCTGTTCCTGGCATAATACCCACCAGCCTTCGACTAACGCCCTACTTGTTTACTCCGCTCGAGATCAAGCTGACTTTCGAGCACTCCAAAGGGAGCGACTACCAAAGCGTTAACCTCTCATGACATATCATGTCTCCAAACTTTATCATTCTTCATAGTCAAGCCTGACCAAACCCGATGTCTGTAGTCACCGCCATCGCATACCACGGTACCTGGGTACTCAACTCGGTATTCTGCTGCCCCTTCATCACTTCAAAGGGAGCGACAGCCAGAGTACCAACCTCTAATGCCGTGTTATATACCTATCCACATTGCTTCAGGCTGCATAGCAGAATCTTACCAAATCCACTACCTGCTACCCCAACTAGGTGCTTCACTCGGAAGTAACACGTACCAGGCACATACCACAAACACAACACACATTTGCCACTCCTATACCCGCGTTGGACAAACTCTTGTCTCTTGGTGTTTAACTATAAACCCTCCCTTAGCACAAAACGCTAGGATACACTATCTTGGACTTCCAATGCACCATATAAAACCCTCTCCATGCATGGTGCTACCGTTAATGGTAGGACACTCGGTATCGCACCGGCTGCAGCGGAACCCTACACAGAACGTACCTGCACACGTTGAACAAATCTTCCCCTTTGGATACGCCACTGTGGACTTCAAAAGTGCCATATATAACCTATGGGCACACGGTACTACCGTAAATGACAGTATGCCCGTAATCGAAAACAGACGCCTACACACAACATGCCCACACGTTATCCAAACAGTTCATTTTGGTGTAGAGCCATTACAAGCTCGCGTAGTAGAAATAAGATACACTACTGTGGACTTCCGAAGTGCCATATAACATCTTTGGGCATACGTACCACCGGGAAAGGTAGTATGCCCGCCATTGAACTGGCTACCTTAAACACCTACACGTGTAGTTTAAATAACCATTCCGCCCCGTCCCCGACCCAGACCTCGGGCCAAATCACTTCTAAGACCACTTCGGGTACGACGACTCATGGTATAGGTGAACTTTAGAGGCTACATAAATACTGCGTGTGCCACCAACAGGCAGCGGGGAACATCACGTACCCGCTCGCATGCGGTACGCGTAATTTATTCGTTCGGGCCAATACCACGAGTATGTCAGCTTACATGCCTCCTGCTCAGGTGGACTGCACTGTTTGCATATTGCGACGACCAAGCCTCGCTGACTCAACGGCTAACGAGCAAGCCGTCATATAACTATCACCCCCCACACACACTGCTTGTTTCGGTGGCCCATCACGTTTGTGTTTTAAAAACACCCGTCTCAATACATTATGCTCGCGGTGATTTCGTCGACAACCTTAAGTGTGTCAATCTCCTTCAACCCTCGGTAGAGTTGCCGGTAAAACGGGTTGGTGCTGCACCTGTAAGGAACAATGCAACAGGGCAGTCCGGACGGAGTAGAACACCCTTGAATTTATGGTAATTGTTGGTCGGCCAATGCGCGGATGAACTTGCAGACCAGGGAGCACCAGTACAAGGAAGCACTGTTGTAACGCTGACTAATTTGTGGTGACCTCACTAGAAGAAGGGTGGGTCTGGGTCCATGGCTATGTATGCCCTCACCGGATCTTATTGTGGTAGAACGGGTGCAGCGTCGGGGCCATCCACATGAAACTCCAGCTGGCGCTTTCGCAGTGATCAGTCCTGTTTGTAAGTGTATACACGACACCGTCGGAACGTGAAACCGAACGAAGTTTGGACAATATCGATTAGAGAGGAAGGGAAATACATCTTTTCTGTCGAGAGGCAATTTCTGATTCGAAGAACGTAACTCAAAGCACAACAACATGTCAACTAGCAGATGTTGACCTCTAGGCCCTTGGTCTTCCTTCTGGCCGTCTAAGCAGCAACCAGGTCCACTGCAACAGAGGGCACGTTGCCAGCTTCACCGCTATCTGCTAGATAGACACGGTTGTCAACCAACCTTTGAAACTCACCACGTTGTACTTTCGCTGTTGAAGTCGATTTTGTACTTGATTCCCCATAGAATCCTTGCGCCGAGCACGTGGTCTATCGCGTGAATGATGCAAGACAGGAAGATGCCTTCTTGTAGGTCAAGTGGGATGCTGTTGTCTCGCATGGCCCTGAAAGGACAGAGAGATGAAGCGGATTATTCCATGATTAACGTGTGACGCTTCATGAACACATACACCATACGGCATATCACAGTGTATGCAGGTCCATTTCCTACGGTACCCTTCAACAAACCAATCGGAGTCATGATCAGACTGTCATGGCAGCCGTTGCCCGCTGTGCTCGTCAGCAACGTGAGTCAATCGTCCCCTGCATTTAGAGGAGTCGAAAGCAAATGCTCGCAATATATGTATAAACTGTACAAGACCATATAAACATTCACGCTAGTATCGCCTGAATAACACGTACAGGTGAATATATCTCGCCGGGGGTACGGGGGGGAATGTGTGATTATTTTCACATGTCGCAAACTACAGCAGTCCAGGTATGCATTCGCGCTCAGACGAACAGTTTGGGCTAAAGTTCCGCGGTGAGGGCTAATATTCTTCAGGGCCGATGTTGGCAGTGTCTCACCTGCGCAGAACATGCCGTGTCCTCATCATGAAGTCCGACATAGGCAGCTCCAGCTCACTCCATCGTTCGGTCCGCGCGTGGTCAGCCCCTCCAAGGGGCGACATATTCCGCGATTCCGCCACAAGAGAGTCCCGAGATGTCGGCGAACCCAGCCTCATCCACTTGTTTCCCTCAGTTCTGAAACCATACAAACAGGCGTCCATGACGGGATCAGGTTTCAACGATGCAACTAAAATAACTGGCTTCCCGACACCCCCAGGCTGTGTTCTGAACTCTCGAGGACATTGTGAAATGCAGATGAATATCGCGCAGTCCCGATGAAAGGGGAAGCGTTTTACTCTGCGTGGTCCCTATATACGGGTGAAACTGGCAATGGGAAAGAGCATTGAAACATACGGAAAAACTGTCTACGCCATCAAAACTGAATGTGTTGCACCAAAAGCAAGTTGTATCATGTTGGTATACGTAGTCTATGACAACAATCATCCGGGAACATAGTTCGAATTTCGCGTATATAACGTTGTTCTCTGGGTGTAGAGCGTGTAGGATTTGTTCATTTGGAAACGGCCATTCGGAATCCTTACCGAACAATGCTTTTTTAAGGACAACACTAAAGTGCAAAACAATGAAATTCATGAATCGTCGAAAACCCTGCATGTTCATTTATACTCTGTGCATTGTTGGGGAAAAAACGGAAAGTGGATGTTTGTCTTGTTTCTTTCTGTCTAACGATTGACAGATCCTGCGAAAAAACATAAGTCTCATATTAATCCCCTTGGTACATGTAATCCAAACCAGGCACCAGTACATATATGACACACGGCTGTTGACGAGGCCCTCGAGCTGGGCTATCGCTGTACCTGGTGGTGGTCAGGGGGCCCAGGGTACCGTGAAGGAGCCCGTGCTGCAGCCAAGTTGTCGTCCACGTCGACTCCATTAGCTTGGTCTTCAGTTCATCGTCAGACACGATGCGTTCGACCAGTGCGTTGCCAAGCGTGTGACACTTAGTGTGAGCAGCTGTTATCCAGTAAAAGTGGAGGAAGGAAACCTGGCTTTCCGAGTCGGCCACCGGCTGACCGTTAACGAGGAACGACGTGATCTTCACCGCCCATTTGTCATCCGGACCGCCGCATCTGGTCTTGGTGTACTTCATACTCCACGATCTGACGGGGGTGACTGTCCCTTCGTTGTACTTGCTGCCGCGTTCGCGAATGACGTGTTCCAGCATGCACTCGTCGACACGGATGTAGTAGCGACGCTCCTCGTACGCACGTTGTTGCGCGCGGTCGGTTTTTCCTGAAGATGCTATTAATAGTGCAGCGCGCTCGGATGCCCGATCACGACGAAGGACGGTGACTAGACTAGTGCCCTCGACGAATGTCACCACATCTTCAGCTGTAAGCGTACACCAGAAGAGGGCACTCCAGATCCCCAGCAAGACAGCAAAGGGGAACTTGATAAAGTACCTGCCGTTCAAACCACGAGGAGCGAGGTGGGTGGTCATATGATGGGAGTGCCGTTGTTTGGTGCGTCCGGCCGTACCATTGGCACGTGCCGCTTCAGTAGCTTCGATTTGGTTTTCACAGTATCAAGGTAGAAAATGCGCACCATACTTATCTATTTGGCCATGGCGGGGGGTACTCCATCGAGGAATCGAAAATTCATACTGAGTTCCTCCTCGTCGTCATCTTACAATAAACGACCGCTGATGTATTGCGACACGGAACTAAAACACCTATGTGAAATACGTTGGCCAACCAGGAGGCTGGTGGCATGCAGGCCTTTGTTCTGCTGCACGACACGTACACAATACGCATTCACCGTGCATGTAGTGGTCGGACTAACGCATCATCGATTCGTTCGCTGTTGAGATCAGGAGTCAATGCGCCCGGTGAAATTGACCGAGTAATCTCCCATGACCGAGCGGTAGCGATACGAGCCCGGGTAGAAATATTAAAGCGAAGACTGCATCTAAACACAACCCCTGGTGTTGGAGCATCTAACAAACAATGCTTTGAGGCGCTTGCAGCGTAACAATAACTCAACATGTACGGCATCGGGAAGCAAAACCAGCACCCAACATCATGCATTGGAATTTGTAGGCAGTAGGGAGCCAGATACCGGAGCAAGGGCTGCTTGAAGCTGTCCAATTCAACATCGACATTAGCGCTGATGGGCTTGAAAGAAGCTTGGTTTACCTTTGAAACCCGTGGGCGGATGATGGAAAGACGGAGTGTGCGGGTTTATTCAGGCTTGCAGGAGGTTGTAGTCGACTATTGCAATGTATTAGGTAGAGGATGAGCGTGGTATCTCTGTGGAACAGATAGCCCACGCTCGGGTTGGCCTATATATAGAACAATGAATTAATCGGATAATGGGCACGACGGTTTCGCTGGTTATCGCAAGACACAGTTTGAAACATTTCGGGCCGTTGCTACAATTCGGATCGGTTCGCGCTTCTGATTTCGGTTACATCGTAATGTTCTACAGTACATATACCTACAGTCGCATCTGCATTCCTATGCGATGCTTTGTTTATTTCACGCGTAGTTGGTTTTCTGGTCAGAAGGCTCCGTCGATTGTTGATACGAAGCGATACTCTTGGGCGACCGTAAACACTGGAGTGTGTGCTACAGCAAGCTACAGCCTGCAGAACGAGCAACCGCCAAGGCACTGAGCGGATAAACATCGTGATGCAAAGCTACAGGTAACAGGCAGCAAACAGCTCAGACCTCCAACTCCCAAAAGTGATCCCGTGAGACATAATACCCTCTGCAGGTATGCTCCGAATAATGTCAATGCGTATATTGGGTTCAGTCGTGACAGTCCCGCGTGGAACGTACATGTCACCTATATCGGCCATTTTTTGTTTGCGTCCCAGGCGTCTGAAGAGGGTGAGACCGCTACTGTGGACAGGAAAGCCCAGGTGCCCTAAGCAGTTTTACCAAGACATATTTCGGTGTAGCGGCACCCCAGCGGCTCACAGGGCCCGAGATCATCTTCGATTAGGGGTGGGTACCGTTGTGTCCACTGAAAATAATCGTACCGTTTTTTTGGCTCAGGACCCGTTGTAAGAGGCGGCCATTTGGAGAGCTGAAAATGGGACTGTCAAACTTGCAACTGTGTAAAGTCCAACAAGTTTATTAACAAAGTTTCCGCGGGTGTTGTGCAACTACTCCACACATTACTGGTACCTCGACTCTGGTCCCCGCTACAATTGATAATTGAATACAAGCGGAGTACTCCCAACACTCATCGAAGGGCTCGGTCCCCACTGATGGAATGTTTTTGCTGCATTTGTCGCTTGCATCTGGGCACTGCGGTGTCATGAGCAGGTTATACGTCATTATCGCAAGGTGGCCTTCACACGGCGTGGCTTGACGCTAACTCCATTATTGTTCCGCATTCATCGAGATCTGTCCATTTGTTCGTCCTTCATCAAAAGTGAACATTTCCTAACATTTCCCATCGCTATATTGCTCGCGCTACGTACTCGTACAGCAGTGCTCAATTACTCACATATCGTACTGCAGGTGTAGCATACCGAGTGATTTGATTCATGTGTCGGGTAGAGATACTGTGTTATCGCCCTGTATTCCCGGCTGCGCCAAACATACACCAGAAGTAGCAAACTTGGGGCAACCTTCCTTGTTGGGCACCAATCCTAACCGAAGCTCATCAAGTACGCATACGCCGTGCTCGTGTTTAGGCAGCATGTGTTCGTATCAGCTAATGTCGATTACTGGTATGTGAGAAGAGGCCATTCCCAGATTTGCCATTGGCCCGGCATTTGGTTGTTTAACACCAACATACGCTTGTACCGATAAAATAGCAATTACCTACGTAGTTCGAGGTCGACAATCCGGTACCAAGCGCGAGGAGACGGTACATACGCTAGACCCACGGCGTCAGGGCTGTTTGTCAGCATTCCTTGAAGCTGAAACTACGAGCACAGCAGACCCTCTGGAACTCCAGGTGCGTTTGTACCTGTCTAACGTTTACGTATACGTATGTGCTTTATACAACCCAGCAGAGGATGGTGGCCACTTGTTGCTACTGCTGCAGGTTTCGTATGTAGACGTGTTCCTACAGTAAATTCGTGAAAGTGAGACAGCGAAACCTCATTCGACGATGGCTCACCATCTTGTATTTGACGACCAAAATCCGCCCAGAAAATGAGTAGCACAAACGTCGGTGCTGTGTGAAGCGTTTACCCCTGAACAACAGTATCGCAATGCCGGGTAAATACAGTAGTTATTATCACGGGCTGGGTCTGTCGAGCAGAGCCTTACCGGTTGATACGTGACAATTGTCCACCAAACACGTCTGCTGCAATCATAAGCAGCACATTCGTTCTTCGACCTACTGTACATATAAAACGAAACCTCGAGCATGCATGAAACCTACGGCTGCTGACTTAATCCTACGCGTTGAAAGTGGTACCGTCACGTATAAACACGCACTTGTCTGTTTTGTTTGCGGTTGATACAAAAGATAATCCAGACAGCTTATATCATTGCCTTCATATACCGTACAATATTTAGCGCGCACCATCAGGTATCACCCGGCAACAAATAGCAAGCCCCCAGAACCCCAGCGATGCAACGCAAGACCGTGAACGTGATACGTACTTGCTTGGCGCAAGGCCGTGGGCAACACTACCTGTCTCGCGTGGACAGTTCAGGATGAAGAAACACATCATGCCATGCTCTTACCTGAGATATTACCTGAGCGAGGGATGATGTGAGATGATAGATTGGCCCTCCAGCTTGTGTAAAGTAGTGTTGGCGTCGAGTGTTACAGCAGCAGCAGCAGCAGCAGCAGCAGCAGCAGCAGCAGCAGCAGCAGCAGCAGCAGCAGCAGCAGCAGAGTATCAAGAAACTCCTCCTTGCCGATTTGATGGAATAAGGACGCGTACAACGGTGAAGTCGATTGTTTACGTGTGTGCGCGTGTGGGAAAGCGAGTTCCTTGTGGTTGTGGGGATATGGGGGTTCGTTGTGGAGTGTTTGGAAACAAAAGCCGAATACTAAAAGATGGGCCGAGATCAAGAACGGCAATACGCTTTGTGTTCGTGTTCTTGCGCGAGATCTAACCGAAACAACCACGGACACGAACGGAACGCCAAGTCGATGAAAAACCTGCACCGTTGGATGTATCACCCGTCGAGTTCTTCAAGGACACGTTCCTGTATTCCCGCTGCTGCAACCGCCCCACCGGACGTCGTTACTTATTTTCAGCGCGTGCATGTTTCGTACCCGGTTGAACGTTGAGGTCAATGTAGAACACGGTGATACCAACGTGTCTCACTATCCAGTAGAGCGATCTGAATGATCTAGGATGTGCTCCTTTCCCTGCACGTTTTCTTTTCTCCTGCCGCGCCATTTTCGCTCAACGGATGATTGCCTTTCAACCTGCTGGAATCGTTCCACAAGCATTGAAGCTGAAACGGATTCAACCTGCCGATATCGTGACATGACATTCCTATCGCGATCCGAGGAAGCCCAAGCCTGTACAGTGCGATGCGCGGGTCACGTTTGGGCTAAAACCGTTCAACCGGACGGGCCTCCCGGTTTGAGGAAGTGCTGCCCACCTAAAGGTTGTTTGTTGCATGCCTGTTCGGCGGGGAACTGTTTGTTTTTGCTGAGGGTGCAGTAAGCTGGTCGAAGTTGGTTTATAGATGGGGTAAAAATCTCAGTAGCTACTGTAGGCGCCCCTTTCACTTTGGCATGTTTTGAGGTCCCAATGAACCGAAGACTGGGCGCACGCCTCACGCGGGGTTATAATACGTTCCCAAACATTAGAATGGAGGACCGTTTAGCTGCGGAATGACATGTAAACAGGGGACGAGACACAACGCGCCACTCGCTTTAGTGTTATGTATGCTCTGCTTGTCTGCAAAACCATGTGTGGAAACAGTTGCTATGGTGCACGAAGGGTCAATTTCATCTTCTGCCGCGCAACAATAATGTCGACTATTCCTGCTTCGCTTGCGACGGGTGACCAATCCTTCTACCACTAAGACAACTACTCCTACGCGCAACCTGGCATCGTAAAAGGCGTACTGTTGCGACTAGTTTGAATCCTGGAGAAGCACGCAAACAGCCAACAATCGCACACAGACCTTGGAACCCGCGCGGGTCTACTGTACATACACCAGACGGAAGTACTCGTTTTGATATTATACCTAACCCGTACGCTTTGCACTGCAACGCCGTTATTGGCTGTAAGTTTTCCTTTCGACACAATATCAGGCGAACATCAGTGTTAAGCACAGGTAATGTATAATGTTCTAGCCTTTGCGATCAAGACCATGATAGTTCAGCGACCTCAGAAACGATGTTCCAGCAGTCCCAGCTGATGGCGACGTTCACCGACCCAAAATCGGCGTTCCAGCAGTCCTCAAAGGATGACCATGTTCAGCGACCCCAGAAGCGGTATCCCAGAAGCCTTAATTCGAGGATGGTGCGATATAGGTCTTAAGACGTTCTCCCCCAGGAATGGAGAATAGTTCGCTACTATTAATATACTGTGGCCCGGTCCATAAAAACACTTTGGCGACCCCACGTTGTTGCTGTTGCAGCGATGCCGGATGCCCTGGCAGTCTCATCGAAGAGCAGTGCTGTAGCGAGTCCGAACCCCACCCTTTCGGCAACCCCTCGCGCTTTGTTTTCATTGATCCAGGAAACATTTCTTCGTCGACCCCACATTGAGGCGACACCTGGCGTTGATGATGTCCCGGCGGCTGCTGTTGTAGATGATAGCACCGTGGTCCGACCCAGACGACCGTTACTCTGTCGATCCCACGATACTTTCGCCGCAATTCCGACAACGTCGATCCGGAAATCCCACGACGAGTGACCCCGGCCGATATACGGTGTGCTCCTCCAGCGGGAAACACGCCGACGATAAGGCTATCAATTGGCAATTATCATGTTGCCCCGTGTATCCCAGTCAAGACTTGATCTTACCGATGGGTTTTATGTTCGTTTAGACATGAAATCGACGTCCGAGTCATCGTCGGTATTGATGACCGGTTCTCGTTGTGTATCGGCCCACTTGTTGTTGTTCTCAGCAGGCATGTCGTAGCTGTGTTTGGACGATATCATGGTCGACCATTGTCAGAATTCTCGATTGGAATCTGCTTTGACCTGCCATCACGGATATGGCCCCAATGCCGTTGACGGTGTTGCTGGTCATATCGTCAGTGGCTTGGACGTAACGTTCCGGTACAACAGTAACTTTATCCCCGCGTAGCCTAGCTGTGCCGGGTTGTTGCGAGCGTGTGGTATCCGCACTATTCACCCCCCGTGTCGTCCCTGTTTGCATTTCATGTCCCGAACAGGCTAATGCAGCTCGTGCTATAAGTTATATTGGGTTCGGCCGTTTTGAAGCCAAACGTCAATACCTCTGCGCCCTTAAATGTACGTCGAAAAAACGTCAAGGCTTCATCATCATATATACCAGTACGATTGGATCGCGTCTCTGGTGTACGTGAACGTTACACACGCATCGTTGGCTCCAGGGTACACCTGGACACGACGAGACGGTACTGTAATCGGCCTGCACGCCAGGGGAATAAAACTCCCGGAGGGGCGTGTCGAAACTTCAATGAACGTGATATCTGTGACATATATGCTTGTGCAGCACGCATTCAATGCACGACACGGTTTAACGGCTTTAATATCGAAGCAGATGTTTACGCATCTAGTGCAACCATCGAAATAAAATAAACACGCCCAGGCCGCAGGAAGATCGGGTCCTTGGGAGAGCGGAGAAGAGGCGCGATATTGGCATGCATGGATATTTAATAGCATATACACCTGAGTAGGGGTGCTCCTAAAGTAGACGGTGCGAGGCATTTTGGGCGCTTCCATATAGGACGATGAAGGTTTCTCCGTCTAGTCGTGTGTCTAAAAGTTTCCCTTTCGTACGGAGGCTAGCCCGGGCATTTAACAACATGTTTTGTGTCGAGAGTGACCGCTGCGTACGCACTATCAACCAGTGGCGCACACCCGAAGGGAAACATGGCACGATTCTACCCATATATAAAAATCGATCACATGCTCACATACCCTAAAGAAACATGTTGGCACGGATCGCGAGTTATACAGACGAATAATGCAATACACACGGCCCTCGGTACAAACTGCCGATGCCTCAACGGATGATGAGGGTCTTAAGTGTCACGGTACTGGACGCGGGACAGGCTATAGTGTTTTGCCCTCGATTTCCGACAACTCCCCGCACCAATGGCTTTACTCACGAAGAGTTGGAACACCTACGAACGCCGACAATATTGGCAGTGAGCCACGCGTATGCAGCAACCGATGGAGTGCTGCAATCCCTGGCAATATGCACGTGGCTGCCGAAAGAGATGGCGACGGCGACAATAAAAAACCAGATAGGCTTATGCCCATTCAATGGTCAGTCTGGAGGTGAACAGCGCGGCAAGACCTGACGCATATACGCATGCAACTTGAACAAGTATGTAGCCAGCCAAGGCGCTGATCGCGAACCGAGTTCTTGATAGGGGAAGCTCCTGCTCAACATGGCCCTTGGGTTCTGGATCAGGGCCCTCGCATATGATGTATATAGTAAAGCGGAAGCCGTAATGGACTGGTATTCAATGAAGTCAATACTCAGTTCCCATTAGCTGACGAATCAGTTTGGCACGTCATGCGATGCGGTCCCCTGAATCCACAAAACACATTTTTATTGATTAGCTGCATTGTGTCACCCGCAAACTTTAAGAGGTCCAAACCACCTCACCTGCAACTGTTCCACTTAAGACGATCATAAAACATCCATAAACCATTGTGTTGTGCTCTACATACATCTGAACTGTTCCTGAACCACCTCCAAAAGAGCGACCACCAAATTTCAACTTACCACACCGTATACCTCTCGATCGTTACTCGGGCAGTATGGCCAACTTAGGTCTCGACCAACTCATAAACTCAGTGTGATCGACTACCACGCCTCCCATGACATACCCCCACCTGGTCATCCGGCATAACCGAGTCTGACCAAAAGCAAATATTGATATCACCCCCATAAACTAACGCTATAACTGGGTACTTCAGCCGCGCCCCAATCGTCTCAAAGGGGTCGACTATCAAAACGCCACCCTCCCATGGCGTACATCTCCCTATTCGGTATGAGGCTCCATTAACGAGTGAAACCAAACCTACCGTAATGCCTGCTGTGATCCCCATCAAATAACACCACGTGTTATCCGGCTTCATATTCGAGTGTGACCAAAACCAACACTTGCTACAAAACCCATACACCAACACCATAACTCTTTATTTTAGGCTAATTCTCCTGGTGTATCTCATAGGAGGCGACGACCAGAGCGTCAACCACCTATGGCATGACATTCTCCACATGTGTATTCAGTTGCATCGCCGAGTCTGACCAAGCAAACCCAATGTCTTCCAGCACCCCCCCCCTCCACTAACGTCACACCTAGTTAATCCACTCGGGTATTAGCCGCAAGTCGTGCACCATTTAAAAGCGCGACTACCAAAGCCCCAACCTACAATACCATACGGCTCTCCATCGTTTATCAGATGACATAACCCCACTTGCCCTCGATTGTGTCAGCGGGAGCGACCACAACGCCCAACACGACTTTGCGATCCCAGGCTAAATAACTCAGTCGGATCAAACCTAATAACTACTATCCTCTCCATCAACGAGCGTCACAGCACGTTACTTCATTCTAATTGAGCTTCCCGTCGATCACCCCAAAGGGAGCGACTGCCCAACCGTCAACACCCCATGACATACACCTCTCAATAAGCTTCAGACTGATAAGCGAGTCTGACCTATTATGTTCCTAGCATAACACCCATCCACTACAACTAACGCCCCTCTTGAATACTCTGCTCGGGATCAAGCTGACCTTCGAGCACTTCAACGGGAGCGACGACCAAAGCGTCACCCTCTCATGACATCTACCCCTCCAAACTGTATCATTCTGCATAGCCGAGCCTGACCAGACCCAATGCCTGTAATCACCACCACCGACTAACGCGGTACCTGGCCACTTAATTCGGTATTCTACTTCCCCTTTACCGCTTCAAAGGGATCGACTACCAAAGTGCCAACCTCCCATGCCATGCCATATACCTATCCATATTGATTCAAGCTACATAGCAGAGTCTGACCAAAACCACTACCTGCTACCCCAACTAACTTACGCCATACCTGGGTACTTTACTCGGCAATAATAGCACGTACCAGGCAAACACCACACACAACACTCACTACCACACATATACCCGCGTTGAACAAACTCTGTTTCTTGGTGTATAACTATAAATCCTCCCTTAGCAGAAAACGTTAGGATACACTATCTTGGACTTCCAATGCACCATATAAAACCCTCTCCATGCATGGTGCTACCGTTAATGGTAGCATACTCGTCATCGCACCGGCTGCCGCGGAATCCTACACAGAACGTACACACACGTGAAACAAATATTCCCTGTTGGATAAGAGCTATTAAAAGCTTTCATATAGTTGAACCAACATACACCACTGTGGACTTCTAAAGTGCCATATAAAAATATCTGGGCACACGGTACAAGCGTGAACGAGAGTATGTCCGGCATGAACGCAGAAGCCTACACAACACGTACACACACGTTATTCAAACAATTCAGTTTGGTGTAGAGCCATTCCAAGCTCGCGTAGTAGGATAAGATACACTACTGTGGACGTTCAAAATGCCATATAAAACCTCTGGGCATATGCACCACCGGGAAAGGTAGTGTGCCCACCTGCTAAACCGAAAACCTACACGCATAGTTTAAACAACTTTCCTCCCCCGTCCCCGACCCAAACATCACGCCAAATTACAACTAGGACCACCTGGCTCATGGTTGCAATTCCGAGTACGACGACTCATGGTAGAGCTTCACTTTAGGGACTACATAAATACTGTGTGTGTCACCAACAGGCAGTGGGGAACAACATGTACCCGCTCGATGCGGTACGAGTAGTTTTTTTCGTGTGTTTCAATACCCCGAGTATGCCAGCTTATCTGCCTCCCGTTCAAGTTGGCTGCACCCTTTGCCTATTGCGAGAACCTAGCCTCGCTGACTCAACTGCTAACGAGAAATCCGTCGTATAACTAATTATCCCCCCCCCCCTCCGGACACTGCTTGGCTGGGTGTAGCATCACGTTTTTCTTTCAAAAGGTACCTGTCTCAATACATTATGCTCGCGGTTATTTCGTCGACAACCTCAAGAGTGTCGATCTCCTTCAGCCCTCGATAAAGCTGCCGGTAGAACGGGTTGGTGCTGCACCTGTAAGGTACAGCGCAAAGGAGCAGTACAGACGGAGTGGAACGCCATTAGGTTTGTGGTCATTTATTGGTCGGCTAACGCGCGGGTGAACGTACCGACCAGGGAGTACCAGTACAAGAAAACACGGTTGGAAAGTTGACTATTTGATGGCGACCTCATTACAAGAAGGGTGGGTCTTGGTCGAATGACTTCATCATGTATGCTCTCACCGGATCTTGTTGTGGTAGAACGGGTGCAGCGTCGGGGCCATCCACATGAAACTCCAGCTGGCGCTTTCGCAGTGATCAGCCCTGTTTTGTAAGCATATACACGACCGTCGGAACGTGAAACCGAACAAAGTTTGGACGACATCGATTAGAGAGGAAGGGAAATACGAAGTCAAGCATCTGTTCTGTCGAGAGGCAATTTCTACTTCGAAGAACGTTAACTTAAGTTCAACAGCATGTGAACTAGCAGAGGTTGACCCCTGGGCCCTTGGTCTTCCTTCTGGCTTTCTAAGCAGCAACCAGGTCCACCGCCATGGAGGGCACGTTGCCCGCTTTACCGCTATCTGCTAGATAGACACCGTTGACAACCAATCGTCGAAACGCACCACGTTGTACTTTCGCTGTTGAAGTCGATGGTGTACTTGATTCCCCATAGAATCCTTGCACCGAGCACATGGTCTATCGCGTGAATGATGCAAGACAGGAATATGCCTTCTTGTAGGTCAAGTGGGATGCCGTTGTCTCGCATGGCCCTGCAATGACAGAAAAATGAAACGGATTCGTCCATGAGTAATGTTTGACGTTTCATGAACACATGCACCATATAGCGCAATAACAGTGTGTGCAGGTCAATTACCTACGGTACCATTCAACACACTAATCGGCGTCATGATCAGATAAGCATTGAAGCCGTTGCCCGCTGTGCTCGTCAGCAACGTGAGTCAGTCGTCCCGTACATTTACAGGAGTCGCAAGCAAATGCTCGCAAAATGCATATGCTGTACAACACCATATAAACATTCACGCTAGCGTCGCCTAACAAACACGCACAGGTGAACGTATCTCGCCGGCGGTACGGGGGGGAACGTGTGATTCTTCCCACATGTCACAAACTACAGCTGCTCAGGTATGCATTCGCGCTCAGACGAACGGTTTGGTCTAACGTTCCGCGGTGAGGGCTAAGATACTCCAGGGCCGATGTTGACAGTGTCTCACCTGCGCAGAACATGCCGTGCCCTCATCATGAAGTCTGACATAGGCAGCTCCAGTTCACTCCATCGTTCGGTCCGTGCGTGGTCAGCCCCTCCAAGGGGCGACATATTCTGCGATTCCGCCACAAGAGAGTCCCGAGATGTCGGCGAACCCAACCCCATCCACTTGTTTCCCTCAGTTCTGAAACCATACAAACAGGCGTCCAATCCGGAATCAGGTGCCAACGATGCAAATAGTTGGCTTGTCGACACCC
Organism: Saccharina japonica; assembly: GCA_008828725.1. Classification (NCBI taxonomy): domain Eukaryota; class Phaeophyceae; order Laminariales; family Laminariaceae; genus Saccharina; species Saccharina japonica. The sequence goes on along the minus strand of MEHQ01000763.1, from coordinate 516,391 downwards.
CCGGGCTGTGTTCTGAACTCTCGAGGACATTGTGAAATGCAGATGAATATCGCGCAGTCCCGATGAAAGGGGAAGCGTCTTACTCTGCATGGTCCCTGTATAGGGGTGAAGTTAGCCGTGAGGAAAATCATTGAAAAATACGGAAACAATGTCTACGCCATCAAAACTGAATGTGTTACAGCAAAGCAAGTTGTATCAAGTTCGTATACGTAGTCTATTACAACAATCGTCAGGGGACATACTTCGAAATTCGGGTCTATAACGTTGTTCTCTGGGTGTAGAGCATGTAGGATTTGTTCATTCGAAAATGGCCATTCGGAATCCTTACCGAACAATGCTTTTTTAAGGACAGCACTAAAGTGAAAAACAATGAAATAATGAATCGTCGAAAACCCGCATGTTCATTTATACTCTGTGCACTGTTGGGGAAAAAACGGAAGGTGGATGTTTGTCTTGTTTCTTTCTATCCAACGATGGACAGATCCTGCGAAAAAACATAAGTCTCAAATGAATCCCCTTGGTACATGTAATTCAAAGCAGGCACCAGTACATATGTGACACACGACTGAGGACGAGGCCCTCGAGCTGGGCTATCGTTGTACCTGGTGGTGGTCAGGGGACCCAGGGTACCGTGAAGGAGCCCGTGATGCAGCCAAGTTGTCGTCCACGTCGACTCCATTAGCTTGGTCTTCAGTTCATCGTCAGACATGATGCGTTCGACCAGTGCGTTGCCAAGCGTGTGACACTTAGTGTGAGCAGCTGTCGTCCAGTAAAAGTGGAGGAAGGAGACCTGACTTTCCGAGTCGGCCACCGGCTGACCGTTGACGAGGAATGATGTGATCTGCACTGTCCATTTATCATCCGGACCGCCGCATCTGGTCTTGGTGTACTTCATGCTCCACGACTTGATGGGGGTGACTGTCCCTTCGTGATACGTGCTCCCGCGTTCGCGAGTGACATGTTCCAGCATGCACTCGTCGACACGGATGTAGTAGTGACGCTCCTCGCAAGCACGTTGTAGCGCGCGGTCGGTTTTTCCTGAAGATGCCAGAGCAGCGCGCTCGGAAGCGCGGTCACGACGAAGGACGGTGACTAGACTGGTGCCCTCGACGAACGTCACCACATCTTCAGCCGTAGGCGTACGCCAGAAGAGGGCACTCCAGATCCCCAGCAAGACCGCAAAGGGGAACTTGATGAAATACCTGCCGTTCAAACCACGAGCAACGAGGTGGGTTGTCATATGATGGGATTGCCTTTGTTTGGTGCGTCCGGCCGTAGTATTGGCACGTGCCGCTTCAGTAACTTTGATTTGGTTTTCACAGTATCAAGGTAGAAAATGCGCGCCATACTTATCTATTTGGCCATGGCGGGGAGTCCTCATGTTGAGTTCCTGATCGTCGTCATCTTACAACATACGACCGCTGACGTATTGCGACTAGGAACTAAAAAACATATATTAAATACTTTGGCCAACCAGAAAGCTCGTGGCACGCAGGCCGTTGTTCTGTTGCACGACATGTACACAATACTCATTTACCGTGCATGTAGTGGTCGGACTAAAGTATCATCGATTCGTTCGCTGTTGCGGTCAGGAGTCAATGCTCCCGGTAAAATTGACCGAGCAATCTCCCATGACCGAGCGGTAGTGATACAAGGCCAGGTCGAAATGTGAAAGCTAAGACTGCATCTAAACACAATCCTGAGTGTTGGAGCATTTAACATACAATGCTTTGCGGCGCTTGCAGCGTAACAATAACTCAACATGTACGGCACCGGAAAGAAAAACCGGCACCCAACAACATACATTGGAATTTGTAGGCAGTAGTGAGCCAGATACCGGAGCAAGGGCTGCTTGAAGCTGTCCAGGTCAACATCGACATTGGCGCTGATGGGCTTGAAAGAAGCTTGTTTTGACTTAGAGGCCTGTGGGCCGATGGTAGAAAGACGGAGTGTGCGGGTTTGATTCAGGCTTGCAGGAGGTGGTAATCGAGGATTGCAATTGATTAGGTAGAGGGTGATCGTGGTATCTCTGTGGAACAGAGATCCCACGCTCGGGTTGGCCTCTATATATAGAACAAGGCATTAATCGGGTAGTGGGCACGACGTTTTAGTTGGTTATCGCCGGACACAATTTGAAACTTTTCGGGACATTGCCACATTTCGGATTGCTTCGCGCTTCTGAATTCGGTTACATCGGGATGTGTTCTGCATATACCTACAGTCGCATCTGCATTCCTATGCGCGGCTTTGTTCCTTTCGTGCATCTTTAGTTTTCTGGTCAGAAGACTCCGCCGATTGCTGATACGAAGCGATACTCTTTGGCGACCGTCAACACTGGAGTGTGTGCTACAGCAAGCTACATACAGACGCAGTACGAGCAACCGCCAAGGCACTGAGCGGATAAACATCGTGATGCAAAGCTACATGTAACAGGCAGCAAACAGCTCAGACCTCCAACCCCCAAAAGTGATCCCGCGAGAAACAAACATCTGAGGGTATGCTGCAACTAATGTCAATGCGTATATTCGGGTTCAGTCGTGACAGTCCCGCGTGGAACATACATGTCGCATATATCGGTCATTCGGCTTTCGCGTCTGACATGTCTGAAGAGGGTGAAACCGCTGCTGTTAACAGGAAAGCCAAGGTGCGCTATGACGGTGTTACCAAGACATACTTCAGTGTAGCGGCACCCCAGCGACTCACAAGGCCCGAGATCATCTTCGATTAGGGGTGGGTATCCGTTGTGTCCACTGAAAACTCTCGTATAGTCTTTTGCACCAGGACCCGTTATAAGCGACGGCCATTTGCAGAGATGAAAATGGGACTGTCAACCCTGCAACCATGTATAGTCCAACAGGTTATGAACAATGTTTCCGTGTGTCTTGTGCAACTACCCCACACATTACTGGTACCTCGACTCTGGTCCCCGCTACAATTCACGATTGAAGACAAGCGGACTACTTTCAACCCTCATCATAGGGCTCGGTGCCCACTGATGTACCAGCTTTGATTTATTTGTCACTTGCTTGTGGGCACTGCACGTGTCGGCACTGCGGTGTCAGGTTATATCTCACTATCGCAAGGTGGCCTTCTTCACACGGCGTTGCTCTGTGTTAAATACATTATTGTTCCGCTTCCATCCGGACTGTCGATTTGTTCTTCCTTCGTCTAAAACATAACATTTCCAAACATTTCCTAAAATTTCCCCCCGCCATAACACTCGCGCTACGTACTCGTACAGCAGTGCTCAAATACTTACATATCATACTGGAGGGGTAGCATACCGTGTGAGTTTATTCATGTGCCGGGTAGAGATACCGTGTCACCGCCCTGTACACCCGGTTGAGCCAAACATATACCAGAAGTTGTAAACTTGGGGCAACCTTCCTCGTTGGCCACCAACCCTAACCGAACCTCACCAAGTATGCATACGCCGTGCTCGGTTTCAGGCAGCAGGTGTTCGTATCAGCTAATCTCGAGTACTGGTATGTGAGAAGGGGCCATTCCCAGAATCGCCATTGGCCCGGCAATTGGTTGTTAGCATCAACATACGCTTGTGCCGATAAAAGAGCAATGACCGAGTTCGAGGTCGATGACCAGGTACCAAGCACGTAGGGAACGGCATATCTACACGCTAGACCCATGGCCTCAGAGCTGTTTATCAGCATCCCTTGAAGCTGATACTACGAGCACAGTGGACCCTTTGTAGCTCCAGGTGCATTTGCACCTCTTGGTCGTTTACGTATGTGAGTTAAATAACCCAGTAGAGGGTGTGGCCACTTGTTGCTACTGCTGTAGGTTTAGTGTGATATGTGTTCTTACCAAAAGTTGTTAACGTGAGATAGCCAAACAGATTCCAAGATGCGCTCACCATCTTGTATTTGACGACCAAAGTCCGCCCAGAGAATGAGTAGCCCAGACGTCGGTGCGGTTTGAAGCGTGTACCCCTGAACAATAGTATCGCAATGCGGGGAAAATAGCTATTATCACGGGGTGGGTCTGTCGAGAGGCCGCAGATCCTTACCGGTTGATACGTGATAATTGTCCACGAAACATGTTTGCTGCAGGCATACGTAGCACATTCGTTATTAGACCTACAGTACGTACACAACGCAATCTAGAGGATGCATGAAACCTACGGCTGCTGACTTCATTATATGCGTTGAAAGTGGTGCCGTCGCGTATAAACACGCGCTTGTCTATTTTGTTTGCGGTTGATACAAAATATAATCCAGACAGCTTATAACATTGCCTTCACATACCGTACAATATTTAGCGCGCACCATCCGGTATCGCCCGGCAACAAATGGCAAGCCTCTAGAACCCCACTGATGCAACGCAAGACTGTGAACGTGATACGTCCTTGCTTGGCATTCGGGCAAGGTCGTAGGCAACACTGCCTGTCTCGCGTGAACAGTGCAGTGTGAAGGAACACATCATGCCACGCTCTTACCTGATATATCACGTGAGACAGGGATGATGTGGGACGATATTTTGTCCCTCCAGCTTGTGTACAGTAGTGTAGGCGTCGAACGCTACAGCAGCAGCAGAGTATCAAGAAATTCCTCCTTCCCGATTTCTTGGAATAGGGACGCGAACAACGATGAAGTCGATTGTTTAGGTGTGCGCGCGTGGAAAAGCGAATTCCTTGTGGTTGTGGAGATATGGGGGTTCCTTGTGGGGTGTTTGGAAACACAACTCAAAAACTAAAAGATAGGCCGAGAGAAGGAACGGCATTACTCGTTCTGTTCTAGTTTTTGCGCAAGATCTAACCGAACCAACCGTGGACGCGAACGGAACGCCGCCAAGTCAATGGAAAGTCCGCACCGTTCGATGTATCGCCCGTCGAGTTCTTCAAGGACGGACTCGTTTATTCCCGCTGCTGCAACCGCCCCACCGAACGTCATTGTTTTGTTTCAGCGCGTGCATGTCTCTTGTCGTGGTTTTAACGTTGAGGTCAATGTAGAACACGGTGATGCCAACGTGTCTCATTATCCAGTTGAGCGATCTGAGCGATCTAGAATGGGCTCCTTTTCCTGTGTGCTTTCATTTCTCCTGCCGCGCCATTCTCGCCCAACGGATGATCGCCTTTTAACCTGCTGCAATCGTTCCCCAAGCATTGAAACTAAAACGGATTCAACCCACCGAGATCGTGAGATGACATTCCTATCGTGATCCGAGGAAGCCAGGCCTGTACAGTGCGGCAAGCGGGTCACGTTTGGGCTCGAAGTTTGCAGCCGGACGGGTCTCCCGTGTTGAGGATGTGCTGCCCATCTAAACGTCGTTTTGGTGCATCCCTAATCGATGGCGAACTGTTGTTTCCGTTGGGAGTGCAAGCTGGTCGAAGTTGATTTATAGATAGGATAAACAGCTCAGTATTTACTGTAGCCCCCCCTTTTACTGTAGCATGTCTTGAGGTCTCGATCCACCGAAGACTGGGCGCACGCCCCACGCGGGGTTATATTACGTGCCCTAAAAGGATAATATAAGAACTGGGCTGCTGTTGAATAACATGAAAGCAGGTGACGAGACTAAACACACCACTCGCTTTAGTGTTTCGTGTGCTCTAGTCGTCTGCAAAACTGTGTGTTGAAACAGTTGCTATGGTGCAAGAACGGTCAATTTCATGTTCTGCTTCGCAAACATAACGTCAACCGTTCCTGCTTCGCTTACGACGGGTGACCAATCCTTCTACCGCTAAGGCAACAACTCCTACGCGTAATCCGGCATCGTAAAGTATTGATTGTGCTTGTAATAAGTACCACAGGTACGAGGATGGTTACATATATTAGGGAGTTCGTATACTTGATGAGGATTTCTTCATCTGTGTGGTCTCGTGCTTGCTGGGTTCTCGCTTGCTTGACTTCGCCTTGACTGCACTTTGAGGTCTCCTGCGAGATCCGATAATAGATACCAGGTATACTTAACTACGTGGTTTATGTCTACATGAGGAGCGCTCCAGTACCTTCACCCTGCCCGCCTGTGTAAGGGGCCGTCATGCGCCCGAGGTTGAATCAACACGCAATAGCACGCTGACGCTAATGGTCTCGGGCCGCTTTGGGCAGCAGGAGCGACGTGATGGCTGGTGCTGGAACCACTGCTGTGCAGTTGGCAGCCCTTCGAGAGGAGATGGCAGAGACGAGGGAGGCGCTGAGACGGGCGAAGGAACTGGAGGCGCTGCGCAAATGGAGGGCTGAACTGGTGAGCGACTTCGAGTCTTGTGTATCTGCGTTCGCTGACGAAGGTCTGGATTGGCGGACGGATGAATGCATGACTTTCAATTTGGACCGTATGGCATGGATTGATCTTCAAATGTCCGAGATCCAGCTTATCGTGAAGAGCGTGGAGAGAAGGCAAGAGAAGGCAAGGAGATCACGAGCGGCAGTCAAGCTGGGAGCCGCGACGAGCGAGGCCCAGCGCGCTAATTTGGAGAGGACAACGGCAGAGCAGAGGAGGACAGCAGCTGAGACATCAGTGCGGCAAGGGCAGGAGGTACGAGCCGGCACGTTGACCACTGCCGTAAACCACACCCGCTCTGCGCCCACCTCCAAATTCGATGAGGAAGGTACGAGAGAAGAAAGAGGAGATAATGTGGGTGACCGAGAGAGAGAAGAAGAACAAGCTGAGGAGATAGGTGAAGAGCAGACCTCTCGGATCGGCAGCAGTCGCAGAACGGGCAGGAGGCCCTGCCGCAGCCGCGTCCGATTGAGAAGGTACCCATTGAGCAGGCTTGTTGGGTGAGCCCAGGCGCGCAAGAGCAGGTGGCTCCGTCTGCGCGCCACGTTTAAACCCACCCCGCGTTGACGAAGAATACACCGTCACACGCGAAGGAGATAGAGGTGGATAAGATGGTTGCATGTAGTGACTGGGGGTTTCTCGGGCAGGAGCATAAAGTAAGTGCGGATCAGGCAAGGATGGTTGATCGAGGGAAAGGGGGAGGAGATGTAGGCGACGAAGAGGGCGGCGTGGGGGCGGGCGAGCATCAGGAGCATTAGTCGTTGCCACCGCCGCTGCCACCGCCGCCGCTTCGGCCGCCGCCACCGCCTCCGGCACTCGCGATTGGCACGCGTGCAGACCTCGAGGCGGAGCAGCATGCCCTCAAAGTGGAGAGCCGTTTGGTATTGGCGCACCGAGCCCTGGTATCATACGAGAAACGGAAGGAGGAGGAAGAGGAGGAGCAAGGCGAGGAGGGAGGGGAAGACGGGGATATCGAGCAGCAGCAGCAGCAGCAGGGGAACAAGCAGGGGCGGGGAGGCGGCAAGCAACACCACCTACAGCAAGGTTGTGTTTGGATCAGCATGGAAGCTGGACCGCGATGGCGCCTGGGTGGTGATCTCATGCCTCCGCTCAGTCCTGATTGAGGTATACGCTTTGTTTGTGCTGCTTTATTGAATGCTTGGGGAAGGATCAATTGAAGGCTTTTCTTGTTTTTGTTTATGTTGTTTTGTACGTACGATGATGCCACTACTGCTGTTCAGGTGTATTTAGGAGGTGTGTCGTAGGAGTAGGCTTGTTGTCCACCTACTATTATACTGAATACGAGTAGTTGGTTATGTTGTCTTGCGTTCCTGACGCGGGATGATAGACTACGTACTTGGCTTGGGGCTTGGGGGTGATAATATATGATGCCGCATTGTAGGATTGAGTACGCACGTGACGAGCACTTGACGAGCCGACCCTCTGTTTTGGTTGTGTGCTTTGCTTGGAGCGCTGAACGAGATGGTTTTGATAGTTTATTTATGTAGCACGCATGCTATGTACGCACTTAAAGCAGGAGGAGTATAAACGGGGTAGGTGCTTTAAACACGTAATCAAGCAGTGACTGTGCTCTTGTTGGCGATATGAAATATGTACTTGCACCTGTCTGATAACGGCATTCGAATCTTGGTGAATACATTAATGGGTTCTGTCTTTCCGCGCACTACTATTGGTTGGTTAAACTGCTGTTCTTGAGTCAGTGTTGTTTGATGAGAAAATAGTACACTTCGAAGCTTGTCATGCACCCGGGTTCTCACCGTGTCATGCATCAACTTTCCTTGTGGGGAAAATCACTCGAAGGTTCTTGATTATACCAGCAGCTCGTGGCAAGGGGAGATCATGTTACCCCGGTGATAAGTTGGCATAAATAACTACCTCTGTAAGCCTGAAACCATAGCACGCGGTCGGATAGATTACGTTTGCGTATGAAATGTAGGATGGCACAAAATGTATAAGGCTAGTAGGACGTTTCCTGGAAAAATCTCGAGGTGCTACATGAATAGAAATTGTCTTGTTCACTTCGTCGAGATTGACTTGAAATTACTGAGACTTCGTTTTGGCACTTCGTAATGGACCTGCCCGCATGCACGTAATACATTCATTGATTAATTGACTGACTGATTGAACGAGAATTCGAGAATGGAGGATTTTGATTGGGTCTCTGATTGGGTTTGTGCGGTTAAGGTTGAGCTGTGGTTTTTGATTGATGGTTCTCGGGTAGTGAAAATTCTGCCTGTTTGCTGATTAAAATAATGGATACTACTGTGCGGATATACTGTTTGTGGCCGAAACGTGATCGGGAGCTGGACTGTTGACTGTCAGGGAGATATTCAATGATGATAACGGCTGGCCTGATAGTCCCGAGAATACATTGTACGGTATTGAGATTTGTATTGAGGATGTTTCAGGTATTGAGAATCTTGCACGTGCATTGGTTTTGAAGTTAGTGCTACTGGGATAAACTTGTGTCGACCTATTTACACCGAGCTGATGGCCATTTGATTATCGCGGATTGATGTCCCTAGTTTCGGCAGCTGAGTGGCTTGGGAAGATTGTTGAATTTTGAGCCAGTATGGTTTAGATTTTGGTATTTGAATTTGAATGGATTTGCTTGAATTTCTGGTATTCGGTACTTTGAATTTACTTGAGGTTTTTATTAATCTTGTGGTGTGCGGTACTTGGCTTTGAATTTGAGATTTGTGATATTGAGTCTGGGTATTGACTTCCGGTTTTCGGGACGGCTATGAGGTGTGACCATGGTATTTGTCATGCTTTATTGCCATACTATTCCACCATGCAGGGAGGATATTAGTTGATGGGATTGTACACCTGTTCGGTATGCATACTGCGGATGTGTGGTGCCGCACAGTATCGATTGCAAAGCAGGAAGGATATTGATTGTGCTTGCAACAGATATCACAGGTACGATGACGGTTACATATATTACAGAGTTCATACACTTGATGAGGATTTCTCCATCTGTGTGGTCTCGTGCTTGCTGGGTACTTGCTTGCTTGACTTCGCCTTGACTTCACTTCGAGGTCTCCTGCGGTGTCGGATATTATATATACTTTACCACGTGGTTTATGTCTACACGAGGAGCGCTCCAGCACCTTGATCCTGTCCGTCTGTGTAAGGGCCCGTCATGCGCCCAAGGTTGAATGGACATAAAGGCATACTGTTGCGACAGATTTTAATCCTGGACGAGCGCGCAAACAGCCAACAATCGCACACAGACATTGGAACTCGCCCGGGGCTGTAGTATACATACGCCAGACGGGAGTACCCGTTCCGATATTATGCTTAATTTAAACTCGTTGTACTACGACGCCGTTATTGGCCGTATGTTTTATTTCTGACACAATATCAGTCGAATATCAGTGTCAAGCACAGGCAATGTACGTTGCTTTTGAGAAGAATTCCACACCACCAAGATAATGTACTGACCAAAACGTAGTTAAACAGCAGAATACTTGCTTTTGTTAGAGAGAGGAAAATTGAAGAACTGCAAAACAACCGCAGTTCAAGAAAATGCAGTATATCCATGATCCGTTTGATGTCCGAGTGTCCAAGAAACATAACCACCATCAAGGCTAGCCGGTTTCTGCCCTCCCGGCAAACACCAAGACGTGTGGCATTGTGACAAGAACAAGTATTGAACATGAAGCTTCGGTGACCCCAGACGGTCAAGATATTCTAGCCCTTGCATTCAAGACCACGGTAGGTCAGCCACCTCAGAACCGATGTCCCAGCAGTCTCAGTTGATCACGACAATCAACAATCCAATGTCGACGTTCTGGCAGTCCTCAAACGATGATCATGCTCAGCGACTCCAGAAGCGGTGTCCCTGAAGCCTTAATTCAAGGGTGGTACGATATAGTCCTGAAGACGGTCTCCCCCGGTAATCTCGAATATATTTTTTCTGTTCTGGGACGGTCCAGAAACGCACTTTGGCGACCTCAAGTTGTTGTTGTTGCAGTGGTGCCGGACGCCCTGACAGTCCCTCTGAATGACTGGGCTGTAGCGAGCCCGAATGCCACCCTTTCGGCAACCCCACGCGCTTTGTTTTGATTGATCCAGGAAACATTTATTCGGTGACCCCACGTTGAGGCGACCCCTGGTGTTGATGACACCCCGGCGGCTGCTGTTGTAGATGACGGCACCGTGGTCGGACCCAGGAGAGGGCTTATCCGTCGATCCGACGATACGTACTACTCGATTCCGACGACGGCGATACAAACAAAACTCTCGATGAGCGTCCCCGGCCGATAAACGGTGAGCTCCGCCAGCGGGTAACACAACGACCATGAGGCTATCATTTGACCATGGCTGTGTTGACCCGTGGATCCCAGTCAACATTTGTTCTTGCCGATGTATTGTATGTTCACTTAGACAAGAAGTCGACGTCCAAGTCATCGTCGATATTGATGACTGGTTCTCGTTGTGTATTGGCCCACTTGTTGTTGTTCTCAGCAGGCATGTCGTAGCTGCGTTTGCACGATATCATGGCCGACCATTGTCAGCATTCTCGATTGAAATCTTCTTTGACCCGCCATCACGGACATGGCCCCACGGCCGTTGACGATGTCGGTGGTCATATCGTCAGTGGCTTGGACGTATAGTTCCGGTACAACAGTAACTGTATCCTCGCGTAGCCCAGCTGGGCCGGGTTGTTGCGAACGTGTGGCAACCGCACTATTCACCCACCGTGTCGTCCCTGTTTGCCTCTCACGTCCCGAACAAGCTAATGCCGCACGTGTTTATCAGTGCTATTGGGGTCGTTCGTTTCCAACAAAACCTCAATACCTCTCACCCTTAAAAATACGTCGACAAAATGCCAAGGCTTCATCATCGGAGATTCCGGCACGATTGGATCGCATGGACTTCCTCCCCTGCTGTACATGAATGTGACACACGCATCGACGGCTCGGGGGTATACCTGGACACGGCGAGAAGGCACTGAACTCTGCTCGTACGTCAGGAGCAAAAACATCCCGGATGGAAGTATAGACACATGAAAACATGTGATTGTTGTCACGTATATGCTTGTGGAGCACGCGTCCAATGAGCGACACGGTTTAGCGAGTTGAAGATCAAAGCAGATGTTTCCGCATCTGGTGCAAGACGTGTAACAAGATGTACAAGTCCAAGCCTCAGGAAGATCATCAACACTCGGGCTCTTGGGGGAGCGGAGGGGAGGCGCGATATTGGCATGCATTGATATCTAAAGGCATACACACCTGAGTAGGGGTCATCTTAAAGTAGACGGTGCGAGGCATTTCGGGCGCTTCCATGTAGAAAAATGAAGGTTTATCCGTCTAGCCGTTTGTCTAATAGTTCCTCCTTCGTAATGTTGCTAGCCCGGGCATTTGGCAACATGTTTTGTGTTGAGAGTGACCCCTACGTACGCGATATCAACCAGTGACGCACACCCAAAGGGAAACATGGCACGATTATATCTCTAAATAAAAGTCGAGCACATGCGCACATACCCCAGAAAAACATGTTCGTACGGGTTGACGAGTTATACATACGAATAGTGCAATACACACGGACCTCGGTACACACTGCCGATGCCTCAACGGATAATGAGGTGCTTAAATGTCACGGTGCTAGAAGATGGACAGGCTATAATGTATTACCCTCGAATTCCGACAACCCCCTGTACCATGGGCTTTAATCACGACGAGTTGGAACAGCCACGAACGCCGACAATATTGGCAGTGGTCAAGCATGTGAAGCAACCATGGGAGTGCTGCAGCCCCTAGCAACACAAGTGTGGCAGCGGGAAGAGATGGCGATGGCGACAATAAACTATCAGATAGGCGTATGCCTATTGGATGGTTAGTCTGGAGATGAACAGTGAGGACCGACCTGACGCACATACGCATGTAGCCAGCCAAGGCGCTGATCGCGAACCGAGTTCTTGATAGGGGAAGCTCCTGCTCAACACGGTCCTTGGGTTCTGGATCAGGTCCCTCGCATATGATGTAGTAAATCGGAAGCCGTAATGGATCAATGCAGTCAGTACTCAATTCCCATTAGTTGATGAATCAGTTTGGCACGTCATGCGATGCGGTCCCCTGAATCCACAAAACATATTTTCATTGATAAGCTGCATTGTGTCCCCCGCAAACTTGACGAGGCCCAAGCCACCTCACCTGCAACTGCTCCACTTAAGACGACCATAAAACATCCATAATCCATTGTGTTGTGCTCTACATACACCTGAACTGTTCCTGAACCACCTCCAAACGAGCGACCCACGAATTTCAACTTATCACACCGTATACCTCTCGATTGTTACTCGGGAAGTATGGCCAACTTAGGTCTCGACCAACTCAGTAACTCAGTGGGATCGACTACCACGCCTCCCATGACATACCACACCCTCACTTGGTCATCCGGCATAACCGAGTATGACCAAAAGCAAATATTGTTATCACCCCCATAAACTAACGCTAGAACTGGGTACTTCACCCAGGACTAAGCCGCGCCCCAATCGTCTCAAAGGGGTCGACTATCAAAACGCCACCCTCCCAAGGCGTATACCTGCCTATCCGGTATGAGGCTCCATTAACGAGTGAAAACCAAACCTACTGTAATGCCTTCTGTGATCCCCATCAAATAAGACCACGTGTTATCCCGCTTCACATTTGAGTGTGACCAAAACCAATACTTGCTACCGAACCCACACACCAACACCATAACTGGTTACTTTAGGCTAATTATCCTGGTGTATCTCATAGGAGGCGACGACCACAGCCTTAACCACCTATGGCATGTAATTCTCCACATGGTTACTTGGTAGCATCGCCGAGTCTGACCAAGCAAACCCAATGCCTTTTAGCACCCCCCCTCCACTATCGTCACACCTAGTTAATCCCCTCGGGCTTTAGCCACACGCCGTGCACCGTTAAAAAGAGCGACTACCAAACCCTCAACCTGCAATACCCTACGGCTCTCCATCATTTATCAGATGACATAACCCAACCCTCCCTCGATTGCGTCAGCGGGAGCGACCACAACGCCTAACACGACTATGCGGTCCCAGGCTAAATAACCCAGTCGGGTCACAACTATTACCTACTATCCTCTCCATCAACTAGCGTCACAGCACGTTACTTCATTTGGATTGAGCTACCCGTCGATCACCCCAAAGGTAGCGACTACCCAACCGTCAACCTCCCATGACAAACACCTCTCAATACGCATCAGGCTGATAAGCGAGTCTGACCTATTATGTTCCTGGTATACCACCAAATTAACTACGACTAACGCCCTACTTGATTACTCTGCTCGAGATCAAGCTGACCTTCGAGCACTTCAACGGGAGCGACTACCAAAGTGTCACCCTCGCGCATGACATCTACCTCTCCAAACGTTATCATTCTGCATAGCCGAGCCTGACCAGACCCAATGTCTGTAATCACCACCACCGACTAACGCGGTACCTGGCCACCTTAATCGGGATTCTGCTGCCCCTTCAGCACTTCAAAGCGATCGACTACCAAAGTGCCAACCTCCCATGCCCTGACATATACCTATCCATACTGTTTCAGGCTACATAGCAGAATCTGGCCAAAGCCACTACATGCTACCCCAACTAACTTACGCCATACCTGCGTACTTCACTCGGAAATAACACGTACCAGGCAAACACCACACAAACAACACTCACTATTAATACTACACATATACCCGCGTTGAACAAACTCTGTTTCTTGGTGTATAGCTATAAATCCTCCCTTAGCCGAAAACGTTAGGATACACTATCTTGGACTTCCAATGCACCATATAAATCCCTCTCCATGTATGGTGCTACCGTTAATGGTAGCACACTCGGTATTGCACCGGCTGCAGCGGAACCCTACACAGAACGTACACACACGTGAAACAAATGTTCCCTGTTAGGTAAGAGCTATTAAAAGCTTTCGTATAGTTGAACTAGAATACACCACTGTGACCTTCTAACGTGCCATATAAAAACCTTTGGGCACACGGTACAAGCGTGAACGAGGGTATGTCCGGCATGAACGCAGAAGCCTACACAAAACGTATACACACGTTATTCAAACAATTCAGTTTGGTGTAGAGCTATTTCAAGCTCGCGTAGTAGAAATATGATACACTACTGTGGACGTTCAAAGTGCCATATAAAACCTCTGGGCATATGCACCACCGGGAAAGGTAGTGTGCCCACCTGCTACACCGAAAACCTACACGCATAATTTAATCAACCACCCCCCCCCGTCCCCGACCCAAACAACACGCCAAATTACAACTAGGACCACCTGGTTCATGGTTGCAATTCCGAGTACGACGACTCATGGTAGAGCTTCACTTTAGGGTCTACAAAGATACTGTGTGTCACCAACATGCAGCGGGGAACAACACGTACCCGCTCGATGCGGTACGTGCAGTGCTTTTTCGTGTGTTCCAATACCCCGAGTATGCCAGCTTATTTGCCTCCTGTTCCGGTTGGCTGCAATATTTGCCTATTGAAACGACCTACCCTCGCTGACGCAACTTCTAACGAGAAAGCCGTCATCTAACTAATTATCCCCCCTCCGCCCCCCTCCGGACACCTCTTGGCTGGGTGTCGCATCACGGTTTCTCTTAAAGACACCTGTCTCAATACATTATGCTCGAGGTGATTTCGTCGACAACCTCAAGAGTGTCGATCTCCTTCAGCCCTCGATAAAGCTGCCGGTAGAACGGGTTGGTGCTGCACCTGTAAGATACAACGCAAAGTAGCAGTAAATATGGAGTATAACGCCATTCGGTCTATGGTCATTTGTTGGTCGGCTAAAGCGCGGGTGAACATACAGACCAGGGAGAACCAGTACAAGGAAGCACGGTCGGAACATTGACTACTTTATGGCGACCTCATTACAAGAAGGGTGGGTCTTGCTCAAATGGCTTCCTCATGTATGCTCTCACCGGATCTTGTTGTGGTAGAACGGGTGCAGCGTTGGGGCCATCCACATGAAACTCCAGCTGGCGCTTTCGCAGTGATCAATCCTGTTTTTTAAGTGTATACACGACAGTCGGAACGTGAAACCGAACAAAGTTTGGAAGACACCGATTAGAGAGGAAGGCAAATACGAAGTCAAGCATTTTTTCTGTCGATAGGCAATTGCTAGTTCGAAGAACGTTAACCCAAAGCACAACAGCATGCCAACTACCAGAGATTGACCCCTAGGCCCTTGGGCTTCCTTCTGGCCGTCTAAGCAGCAACCAGGTCCACCGCCATGGAGGGCATGTTGCCCGCTTCGCCGCTATCTGCTAGATAGACACCGTTGGCAACCCATCGTCGAAACTCACCACGTTGTACTTTCGCTGTTGAAGTAGATCTTGTACTTGATCCCCCATAGAACCCTTGCGCCGAGCACGTGGTCTATCGCGTGAATGATGCAAGACAGGAAGATGCCTTCTTGTAGGTCAAGTGGGATACCGTTGTCTCGCATGGCCCTGCAATGGCAGAGAGATGAAACGGATTCACCTATTAGCAATGTTTGACGTCTGGTGAACACATACGCCCTAAGGTATACCACAGTGTATGCAGGTCCATTTCCTACGGTACCCTTCAACACACCAATCGGAGTCATGATCAGATTGTCATTGCAGCCGTTACCCGCTGAGCTCGTCAGCACCGTGAGTCAATCGTCCCGTGCATTTACAGGAGTCCCAAGCAAATGCTCGCAAAATACATAAGCTGTACAACACCATAGTAGCATTCACGCTAGCGTCGCCTGAAAAACACGTACAGGTAAAGGTATCTCGCCGGGGGTACGGGAGGGAATGTGTGGTTCTTCCCACATGTCGCAAACTACAGCAGTCCAGGTATGTATTCGCGCTCAGACGAACAGTTTGGGCTAACGGGTGAAGGCTATGATACTCCAGGACCGATGTTGGCAGTGTCTCGCCTGCGCAGAACATGCCGTGCCTTCATCATGAAGTCCGACATAGGCAGCTCCAGCTCGCTCCATCGTTCGGTCCGTGCGTGGTCAGCCCCTCCAAGGGGCGACATATTCTGCGATTCCGCTACAAGAGAGTCCCGAGATGTTGGCGAACCCAGCCCCATCCACTTGTTTCCCTCAGTTCTGAAACCATACAAACAGGCGTCCATGACGGGATCTGGTTTATATCATTGATGCAACTAACTGGCTTGTCGACACCCCCAGGCTGTGTTCTGAACCATCGTTAACATTGGTAACGACATGGTAATGTCGGATAGTCCCAATGAAAGGAGAACCATCTTACTCAGCGTGGTCCCCATACGGGGGTTAAGATAGCAGCGGGAGATACATTGAAAATCCGGAACAAAATGCCCACGCCATAAACAACGAAGATTGTACACCAAAGACAATTGTATCATGATCGTATACGTAGTCTATTACAACAATCGTTCGCAAACACACTTCGAATTTCGGGTCTATAACGTTGTTCTCTGGGTGTAGAGCGTGTAGGGTTTGGTATTTTGAAAATGGCTATTTGGAATCCTTACCGAACAATGCTTTTTTAAGGACAGCACTAAAGTGACAAAAAATGAAAGTACGAATCATCGAAAAACCGCAGGTTGATGTATACTCTGTGCACTGTTGGGGAAAAAACGGAAGGTGGATGGTTGTCTTGTTCTTTCTATCCAACAATTGACAGATCCTGCGAAGAAACATAAGTCTCAAATTAATCATCTTGGTACATGTAATCCAAACCAGGCACCACTACATATATGACACACGACTGAGGAGGAGACCCTCGAGCTGGGCTATCGCTATACCTGGTGGTGGTGAGGGGACCCAGGGTACCGTGAAGGAGCCCGTGGTGCAGCCAAGTTGTCGTCCACGTCGACTCCATTAGCTTGGTCTTCAGTTCATCGTCAGACACGATGCGTTCGACCAGTGCGTTGCCAAGCGTGTGACACTTAGTGTGAGCAGCTGTTGTCCAGTAAAAGTGGAGGAAGGAAACCTGACTTTCCGAGTCGGCCACCGGCTGACCGTTAACGATGAACGATGTGATCGTCACTGCCCATTTGTCATCCGGACCGCCGCATCTGGTTTTGGTGTACTTCATGCTCCACGACTTGATGGGGGTGACTGTCCCTTCGTTGTACGTGCACCCGCGTTCGCGAATGACGTGTTCCAGCATGCACTCGTCGACACGGATGTAGTAATGCCGCTCCTCGCACGCGCGTTGTTGCGCGCGGTCGTTTTGTCCTGAAGATGCTAGTAGAGCGCGCTCGGATGCCCGATCACGACGAAGGACGGTGACTAGACTGGTGCCCTCGACGAACGTCACCACATCTTTAGCCGTAGGCGTACGCCAGAAGAAGGCACTCCAGATCCCCAGCAAGACCGCAAAGGGGAACTTGATGAAGTACCTGCCATTCAAACCACGAGGAGCGACGTGGGTTGTCATAATATGGGATTGCGGTTGTTTTGTGCGTTCGACCGTACTATTGGCACGTGCCGCTTCAGTAGCTTCGATTTCATTTTCACGGTATCAAGGAAAACAATGTCAAATTTATCTATTTGGCAATGGCGGGGAGTACTCAATCGTGGAATCGAAATTTCATATTGAGTTCCTCATCGTCGTCATCCTGCAACATATAACAGCTGACGTATTGCGACATGGAACTTAAGAACATCCCTGAAATACTTTGGCCATCCAAGACGCTGGTAACACGCAGTCCCTTGTTCTGTTGCACGACATGTACACAATACTCATTTGCCGTGCATGTGGTGGTTGGACTAAGGCATAATCGATGCGTTCGCTGTTGAGGGCAGATTTGGCAGGGCGCCAGTCAAAAGTGACCGAGTAATATCCCATGACCGAGCGGTAGTGGTACAAGGACGGGTCAAAATGTGAAATCTAAGACTGCATCTAAACACAATGAATAGTGTTGGAGCATCCAACAAACAATGTTTTGAGGCGCTTGCAGCGTAACAATAACTCAAAATGTACCGCATCGGTAAGAAAAACCGGCACCCAACAACATACATTGGAATTTGTAGGCAGTAGTGAGCCAGATACCGGAGCAAGGGCTGCTGGAAGCTGTCCAGGTCAACATCAACATTGGCGCTGATGGGCTTGAAAGAAGCTTGCTTTGCCTTAGAAACCTGTGGGCGGATGATAGAAAGACGGAGTGCGCGGGTTTGATTCAGGCTTGCAGGATGTTGCAATAGACTGTTGCAATGTATTAGGCAGAGAATGATCGTGGTATCTCTGTGGAACAGGTTCTCTGTGGAACAGGTAACCCACGCTCGGGTTGGCCTATATATATAGAACAAGGAATTAATCGGATAATGGGCACGACTGTTTATCTGGTTATAGCCGGGCCGTTGCTACAATTCGGATCGGTTCGCGCTTCTGATTTCGGTTACATCGGGATATGTTCTACATATATCTACAGTCGCATCTGCATTCCTATGCGTTGCTCTGACCCTTTCGCGCTTCTTTGGTTTTCTGGTCAGAAGGCTCCGCCGATTGTTGATACGAAGCGATACTCTTCGGCGACCGTCAACACTGGAGTGTGTGCTACAGCAAGCTACAGCCTGCAGAACGAGCAACCGCCAAGGCACTGAGCGGATAAACATCGTGATGCCAAGCTACAGGTAACAGGCAGCAAACAGCTCAGACCTTCAACCCCCAAAAGTGATTCCGTGAGACATAATACCATCTGAGGGTGTGCTCCAAATAATGTGAATGCGTATATTCGGGTTTAGTCGTGACAGTCCCGCGTGGAACATACATGTCGCATATATCGGTCGTTCTTGTTTTGCGCCTGAAACGTCTGACAAGGGAGAAATTACTGCTGTGGACAGGAAAGCCCAGGTGCGCTATGGCGGTTTTACCCAGACATACTTCGGTGTAGCGGCGCCCCAGCGGCTCACAGAGCCCGAGATCATCTTCGATTAGGGGGGGGTACCATTGTGTCCACTGAAAATAGTCGTACCGTTTTTGCATTAGGACCCGTTATAAGCGACGGCCATTTGTAGAGATGATAATGAAACTGTCAACCCTGCAACCATGTATAGTCCAACAGGTTATGAACAATGTTTCCGTGGGTCTTGTGCAACTACTCCACACATTACTGGTACCTCGACTCTGGTCCCCGCTACAATTGAAGACAAGCGGATTACTCTCAACACTCATCAAAGGGCTCCGTGCCCCCTGATGAAACAGCTTTGATTCATTTGCCACTTGCTTGTGGGCACTGAGCTTGTGGGCAATGCTGTGTCATCAACAGGTTATAAGTCATTATCGCACGGTGGCCTTCTTCACACGGCGTTGCTTTGTGTGAAATACATTATTGTTCCGCTTCCATCCGGACTGTCGAGTTGTTCTTCCTTCATCTAAAAAATAACATTTCCCAACATTTCCTAACATTCCCCCCCGCCATAATACTCGCGCTACGTACTCGTACAGCAGTGCTCGAATACTGACATATCATACTGGAGGGGTAGCATACCGTGTGAGTTTATTCATGTGTCGGGTAGAGATACCGTGTCGTCGCCCTAAACACCCGGCTGAGCCGAACATACACCAGAAGTTGTAAGCTTGGGGCAACCTTCCTTGTTGACCACCAACCCTAACCGAACCTCACCAAGTATGCACACGCCGTGCTCAGTTTTAGGCAGCATGTGTTCGTATCAGCTAATTTCGAGTACTGGTATGTGGTAAGGGGCCAATCCCAGATTTTCCATTGGCCCGGCACTTGATTGTTAACATAAAAATACGCTTGTGCGGATAAAAGAGTAATGACCTATTGTAGTTCGAGGTCAATAATCAAGTACCGAGCGCGAGGAAACGGTATACACACTAGACCCACGGCCTCAGGGTTGTTTGTCAACATTCCTTGAAGCTGAAACTACGAGCACAGTAGACCCTGTGGAACTCCAGGTGCGCTAGCACCTGTCTAACGTTTACGTATACGTATGTACAGTAGACAATCCAGCAGAGGATGTGGCCACTTGTTGCTACTGCTGCAGGGTTAGTGTGATAATGGGTTCGTACCAAAGGTTGTTAAAGTGAGACAGCTAAAACGGGGTCCGAGATGCGCTCACCATCTTGTGTTCGACGACCAAAGTCCGTCCAGAAAATGAGTAGCCCAAACGCCGGTGCTGTTTGAAGCGTGTACTCCTGAACAACAGTATCGCAATGCCGGGAAATAGCTATTATCACGGGGTGGGCCTGTTGAGAGGCCGCAGACCCTTACCGGTTGATACGTGATAATTGCTCACCAAACACGTTTGCTGCAGGCATACGCAGCATATTCGTCATTACACCTACAGTACATGCACGACGAAATCTAGAGGATGCATGAAACCTACGGCTATTGACTTATTTATATGCGTTGAAAGTGGTGCCGTCGCGTATGAACACGCGCTTGTCTATTTTGTTTGCGGTTGATACAGAATATAACCCAGACAGCTTAGAACATTTCCTTCACATACCGTACAATATTTAGCGCGCACCATCATGTATCTCCTGGCAATAAATGGCAAGTCCCTGGAACCCCAGCGTTGCAACGCAAGACTGTGAACGTGATACGTACTTGCTTGACTTTCGAGCAAGACCGTGGGCAACACTACATGTCTCGCGTGGAAAGTGCAGTATCAAGAAACACACCATGCCACTCTCTTACCTGAGATGTCTCCTGATGGAGGGATTATGTGAGAGAATAGATTGACCCCTCCAAGTTGTGTGCAGAAGTGGAGGCGTCGAAAGCTACAGCAGCAGCAGAGTATCAAGAACCTCTTCCCTGTCGACTTACTGGAATCAGGGCTCGTACAACAATGAAGTCGATTGTTTAGGTGTGTTCGCGCGTGGAAAAGCGAGTTCCTTGTGGTTGTGGGGACATGGGGGTTCCTTGTGAGGTGTTTGAAAGCAAAAGTCAAACATTAAAAGATATGCCGAGAGGAGGAACGGCATTACTAGTTCTGTTCTATTTCTTGCTCGAGATCTAACCGAAACAACCATGGACACGAACGGAACGCCGCCAAGTTAATGGAAAGTCTGCACCGTTGGATGTATCGCTCGTCGAGTTCTTCAAGGACGCGCTCGTTTATTCCCGCTGCTGCAACCGCCCCACCGGACGTCATTGCTTTGTTTCAGCGCGTGCATGTTTCTTGTCGCGGTTGAACGTTGAGGTCAGTGTAGAACACGGTGATGCCAACGTGTCTCATTATCCAGTTGGGCGATCTGAACGATCTAGAATGGGCTTCTTTTCCTGTATTTTTTTCATTGTTCCTGCCGCGCCCTTCTCGCTCAGCGGGTGATTGCCTTTCAACGTGCTGGAATCGTTCCCCAAGCATTGAAACTGAAACGGATTAAACCTACAGAGATCGTGACATGGCCTTCATATAAGTTTCCGAGAAAGCGAGGCCTGTACAGTGCGGCAGGCGGTTCACGTTTGTGCTCGACATTTTCAGCTGGACGGGTCCTCCGGTTTGAGGAAGTGCTGCCAACCTAAAGACTGTTTAATGCATGTCTGTTCGACGGGGATCTGTTTGTTTTGTTGGGGGTGCAAACTCCTTTAAGTTGGTTTATAGACGGGGTGCACAGCTCAGTAGTTACTGTAGGCCCCTGTTTTACTGTGGCATATCTCCATATCTGAATGTCTCAATTCACCGAAGACTGGGCGCACACCCCATGCGGGGTTATAATACGTTCCCCAAAATTAGAATGTAGGACCGTTTAGCTGCTGAATAACATGTAAACAGGTGACGAGATACAACGCGCCACTCGATTTAGTGTTTTGTATTCTCTGCTTGTCTGCAAAACCATGTGTGGAAACAGTTGCTATGGTGCACGAAAGGTCGATTTCATCTTCTGCCGCGCAACAATAACGTCGACTGTTCCTTCTTCGCTTGCGACGGGTGACCAATCCTTCTACCACTAAGACCACCACTCCTACGGGCAACCTGGTATCGTCCGTACTGTTGCGACTGGTTTGAATCCTGACCGAGCACGCAAACAGCAAACAATCGCACACAGACCATGGAACCCGCGCGAGTGTAATATACGTACACCCGACGGGCGTACCCGTTTCGATATTATACATAACCCATACGCTTTGTACTACGACGCCGCTATTGCCCGTATATTTTCCTTCTGACATAATACCAGCCGAATATCAGTGTTAAGCACAGGTACTGTACGTTGCTTCTGAGAAGCATCCCACACCGCCATGATAATGTACTGACAACAATGGAGTTAAACAGCAGAGAACATGCTTTTGTTAGAGAGAGGAAACATGAAGAACTGCAAAACAATCGCAGTCCAAGAAAATGCATTATATCGACGATCCGTTCGTTGTCCAAGTGTCCAAGAAACATAACGCTCATCAAAACTACTTTGTTTCTGCCCGTCCGGCAACAAGGACACGTGTGGCACTGCCACAAAAACAAATATTTGACATGAAGCTTTGGCGACCCCAGACGGTCAGGATGTTCTAGCCCTTGCGATCAATATCATGATAGTGTAGCGACCTCAGAAACGATGTTCCAGCAGTCCCACCCGATGCCGACATTCAACGAACCAAAGTCAACGTTCCTGCAGTCCCCAAACGATGATCATGTTCAGCGACTCCAGAAGCGGTGTCCTAGAAGCCTTAAATTGAGGATGGTGCGATATAGGCCTTAAGACGTTCTTTCCCGGTATTTCTAACTAGCTTGCTACTGTGGCCCGGTCCATGAAAACACTTTGGCGATCCCACGTTGCTGTTGCAGCGATGCCGGGTGCCCTGGCAGTCCCACCGAAGAGCAGTGCCGTAGCGAGTCCGAATCGTACCTTTTCGGCAACCCCACGCGCTTTGTTTTCATCGATCCAGGAAACATTTCTTCGGCGACCCCACGTTGAGGTGACCCCTGGCGTTGATGGCATCCCGGCGGCCGCTGTTGTAGATGATAGCACCGTGGTTTGACCCAGAATATCGTTACAGCCGTGGTGTGACCCAGAAGATCGTTACTCCGTCGATCCCACGATACTATCGACGCAATTCAGACGACGGCGTTCCGGAAATCCCACGATGAGTGATCCCGGCCGATATACGGTGTGCTTCTCCAGCGGGAAACACAACGACGATGAGGCTATCATTTGGCAATGGCGGTTTTGCCCGGTGGATCCCATTCAACATTTGTTATTGTCGATGTATTTTATGTTCGCTTAGACATGAAGTCGACGTCCAAGTCATCGTCGATATTGATGACCGGTTCTCGTTGTGTATTGGCCCACTTGTTGTTGTTCTCAGCAGGTATGTCGTAGCTGCGTTTGCACGATATCATGGTCGACCATTGCCAGTATTTCCGATTGGAATCGTCTTTGACCCGCCATCACGGATATGGCCCCAATGCCGTTGACGATGTTGGTGGTCATATCGTCAGTGGCTTGGGCGTATAGTTCCGGTACAACAGTATATGTACCCCCCCGCGGCCCAGCTGGGCCGGGTTGCCGCGTACGTGTGGCAATTGCACTATTCACCCACCATGTCGTCCCCGTTTGCCTTTCATGTCCCGAACAAGCTAATGCAGCACGTGCTATCAGTGCTATTGGGTTCGGCCGTTTCGAAGCCAAACGTCAATACCTCTACTCCCTTAAATGTACGTCGAGAAAACGCCAAGGCTTCATCATCAGATATATCAGTACGATTGGATCGCGTCTCTGGTGTACGTGAATGTTACACACACATCGTTGGCTCCAGGGTACACCTAGACACGACAAGAAGGTACTGTAATCGGCCTGCACGCCAGGGGAATAAAGCTCCCGGGGGGGGGTGTCGACACTTCAATAAAAGTGAAAGCTGTCACATATATAGGCTTTTGGAGTACGCGTCTAATGCGCGACACGGTTTAGCGACTTTGGTATCGAGGCAGATGTTCACGCATCTGGTGCGACACTTGAAACAAAAGAAACTCGCCCAGGCCGCAGGAAGATCAACACTCGGGCTCCTGGGGGAGCGGGCAGGGAGGCGCGATATTGGCATACATTGATATGTAATGACATATACAGCTGAGTAGGGGTGATCCTAAAGTAGGCGGTGCGAGGCACTTCAGACGCTTTCAGGTAGGAGAATATATGTCGCTCCGTCTAGACGTTTATCTCGCAGTTTCTCCTTCGTATTGGGGCTAGCCCGGGCATTAGGCAACATGTTTTGTGTTGAGAGTGAGCGCTACGTACGCGCTATTAACCAGTGACGTATACCCAAAGCAAACATGCCACCATTCTACCCCTAAGTACAAATCGATCACATGCTCACATACCCCAGAGAAACACGTTGTTACGGTTCGCGAGGTATACACACGAATAGTGCAATACACACGGCCCTCGGTACGCACTGCCAATGCCCCAACGAATGAAAACGTGCATAAATATCACGGTGCTGGAAGATGGACAGGCTATAGTGTCTTGCCACCGAATTCCGACAGCCCTCTCGTACCAATAGCTTTAATCACGAAGAGTTGGAACACTCACGAACGCCGACAATATTGGAAGTGACCCACGCGTATACAGCAACCGATAGAGTGCTGCAATTCCTAGCAACATGAGCGTGGCTGCGGGAAGAGATGGCGACGGCGACAATTAAAGGCCAGATAGGCTTATGCCAATGAGATTGTCAGTCTGGGGGTGAACAGTGCTGCAAGACCTGACGCACATACGTGTGTAACTTGAACGGGCATGTAGCCAGCCAAGGCGCTGATCACGAACCGAGTTATTGACAGGGGAGGGTCCTGCTCAACTAGTCCCTTGGGTCCTGGATAAGGGTCCCTTGCATATGATACAGTACCGCGGAAGTCGTAATAAATTGATATGTAATGCAGTGAGTACTCAGTTCCCGTTAGTTGACAAATCAGTTTGGCACGTTACACGATGCGGTCCCCTGAATCCACAAAACACATTTTCATTGATAAGCTGCAATGTGTCCCCCGCAAACACCAAGAGGTCCAAACCGCCTCACCTGCAACTGCTCCACTTAAGACGACCATAAAACCTCCATAAACCATTGCGTAATGCTCTACATACATCTGAACCGTTCCTGAACCACCTTCAAACGAGCGACTACCGAATTGCAACTTACCACTCCGTATACCTCTCCATCGTTACTCAGGCAGTATGACCAACTTAGCGCTCGACCATCTCGGTAACTCAGTGGGATCGACTACCACGCCTTCCATCACATACCACACCCCCACATGATCATCCGGCATAACCGAGTCTGACCAAAACACCATATTGCTATCACACCCATAAACTAACGCTAGAACTGGGTACTCCCCCCAGGACTAAGCCGCGCTCCAATCACCTCAATGGGGTCGACTGTCAAAACGCCACCCTCCCATGGCGTATACCTGCCTATCCGGTATGAGGCTGCATTAACGAGTGAAACCAAACCTGCTGTAATGCCTGCTGCGATCCCCATCAAATAACACCAGGTGTTATCCGGCTTCATATTCGGGTGTGACCAAAACCAATACTTGCTACCGAACCCATTAACCATTACTATAACTGGTTACTTTAGGGTACTATTATCCTGGTGTATCTCATAGCAGACGACGATCAGAGCGTCCACCACCTATGGCATGTAATTCTCCACATGTTTATTCGGTTGCATCGCCGAGTCTGACCAAGCAAACTCAAGGCCTGCCAGCACCCCCCCTCCACTAACGCCACACCTAATTAATCCCGTCGAGCCTTAGCCGCACACTTTGCACAGTTAAAAAGACCGGCTACCAAAGCCTCAACCTCCAATACCATACGCACCTCCATCGTTTTTCAGATGACATAACCCAACTTTCCCTAGATTGTGTCAGCGGGAGCGCCTAACGCGGTTATGCAATCTCAGGCTAAATAACTTAGTCTGATCAAACATAATACCTACTACCATCTCCATCAACTAGCGTCACAGCACGTCACTTCATTCGGATTGAACTGCCCGTCGATCACCCCAAAGGGAGCGACTACCCAACCGTTAACCTCGCATGACATACACCTTTCAATAAGCTTCATGCCGATAAGCGAGTCTGACCTATTTTTATCCTGGCATAACACCCATCCACTACGACTAACGCCCTACTTGGTTACTCTGCTCGAGATCAAGCTGACCTTCGAGCACTTCAACGGGAGCGACTACCAAAGCGTCACCCTCTCATGATATCTACCCCTCCAAACGTTATCATTCTGCGTAGCCGAGCCTGACCAGACCCAATGTCTGTAATCACCACCACCGACTAACGCGGTACCTGGCCACCTGATTCGATATTCTACTGCCCCTTTACCGCTTCAAAGGGATCGACTACCAAAGTGCCAACCTCCCATGCCATGCCATATACCTATCCATATTGTTTCAGGTTACCTGGTACATAGCAGAATCTGACCAAAGCCACTTCCCTGCTACCCCAACTAACTCACGCCATACCTGGGTACTTCACTCGGAAATAACACGTACCAGGCAAACACCACACACACCACACTCACTACCACACATATACCCGCGTTGAACAAACTCGGTTTCTTGATGTATTACTGTAAACCCTCCCTCAGCAGAAAAAGTTAGGATACACTATCTTGGACTTCCAATGCACCATATAAAACCCGCTCCATATATGGTGCTACCGTTAATGGTAGCACACTCGGTATCGCACCGGCTGCAGCGGAACCCTACACAGAACGTACACACACGTTAAACAAATGTTCCCTGTTAGGTAAGAGCTATTAAAAGCTTTCGTATAGTTGAACTAACATACACCACTGTGAACTTCTGAAGTGTCATATAAAAAACCTCTGGGCACACGGTGCAAGCGTGAACGAGAGTATGTCCGGAAATTAACGCAGAAGCCTACACAAAACGTATACACACGTTATTCAAACAATTCAGTTTGGTGTAGAGCCATCATAAGCTCGCGTAGTAGAAATAAGATACACTACTGTGGACGCTCAAAGTCCCATATAAAACCTCTTGGCATATGCACCACCGGGAAAGGTAGTGTGCCCATCTGCTAAACCGAAAACCTACACGCATAGTTTAAACAACCACCCCCCCCCGTCCCCGACCCAAACATCACGGAAAATTACAACTAGGACCACCTGGTTCATGGTTGCAATTCCGAGTACGACGACTCATGGTAGAGCTTGAGGGACTGCATTCATACTGTGTGTGTCACCAACATGCAGCGGGGAACAACACATACCAGCTCGGTGCGGTACGAGTAGTGATTTTTCGTGTGTTCCAATACCCCGAGTATGCCAGCTTATCTGCCTCCTGTTCAAGTTGGCTGCACCCTTTGCCTATTGCGAGGACCTAGCCTCGCTGACTCAACTGCTAAGCCGTCATCTAACTAAGTATCACCCCCCTTCCCCTCCCCCTCCAGACACCGCTTGGCTGGGTGACGCATAACGTTTTATTTTAAAAGGTACCTGTCCCAATACATTATGCTCGCGGCGATTTCGTCGACAACCTCAAAAGTGTCGATCTCCTTCAGCCCGCGATAAAGTTTCCGGTAGAACGGGTTGGTGCTGCACCTGTAAGGTACAACGCAAAGTAGCAGTACAGACGGAGTAAAACGCCCTTAGATCTGTGGTCATTTGTTGGTCGGCTAAAGCGCGGGTAAACGCACCGACCAGAGAGTACCAGTACAAGGAAGCACGGTCGGAACATTAACTAGTTTATGGCGACCTCATTACAAGAAGGGTGGGTCTTGGTCAAATGACTTCATCATGTATGCTCTCACCGGATCTTGTTGTGGTAGAACGGGTGCAGCGTCGGGGCCATCCACATGAAACTCTAGCTGGCGCTTTCGCAGTGGTCAGTCCTGTTTTGTAAGTGTATACACGACCGTCGGAACGTGAAACCGAACACAGTTTGGACGACACCGATTAGAGAGGAAGGGAAATACGAAGTCAAGCATATTTTCTGTCGAGAGGCAATTGTTAATTCGAAGAACGTTAAATCAAAGCACCACAGCATGCCAACTATTAATAGCAGAGGTTGACCCCTAGGCCCTTGGGCTTCCTTCTGGCCGTCTAAGCAGCAACCAGGTCCACCGCCATAGGGAGAACGCCGCCCGCTTCACCACCATCTGCTAGATAGACACAGTTAGCAACCAACCTTTGAAACTCACCACGTTGTACTTTCGCTGTTGAAGTCGATTTTGTACTTGATTCCCCATAGAATCCTTGCGCCGAGCGCGTGGTCTATCGCGTGAATAATGCAAGATAGGAAGATGCCTTCTTCTAGGTCTAGTGGGATGCTGTTGTCTCGCCTGGCCCTGCAACGACAGAGAGATGAAGCGGATTATTCTATGAATAACGTGTAACGCTTCATGAACACATACACTCTAAGGCATAATAATACAGTGTATGCAGGTCCATTGCCTACGGTACCCTTCAACACACCAATGGGAGTCATGATCAGACTGTCATTGCATCCGTTGCCCGCTGTGCTCGTCAGCAACGTGAGTCAATCGTCCCGTGCATTTGCAGAAGTCGCAAGCAAATGCTCGCAAAATACATAAGCTGTACAACACCATAGTAGCATTCACGCTAGCGTCGCCTGACACACACGTACAGGTAAAGATATATTGCTGGGGGTACGGGAGGGGACGTGTGGTTCTTCCCACATGACGCAAACTTCAGCCGTCCAGATATATATATATATATATATATGTATATATATATTTACATTCGCGCCCAGCCGAACAGTTTGGCCTAACTTTCCGCGGTGAAGGCTATGATACCCCAGGGCCGATGTTGGTAATGTCTCACCTGCGCAGAACATGCCGTGCCTTCATCATGAAGTCCGACATAGGAAGCTCCAGCTCACTCCATCGTTCGGTCCGCGCGTGGTCAGCCCCTCCAAGGGGCGACATATTCCGCGATTCCGCTACAAGAGAGTCCCGAGATGTCGGCGAACCCAGCCCCATCCACTTGTTGCCCTCAGTTCTGAAACCATACAAACAGGCGTCCAATCCGAAATCAGGTTTCAACGATGCAAATCGTTGGCTTGTCGACACCCCCAGGCTGTGTTCTGAACTCTCGAGAACATTGTGAAGTGCAGGAGAATATCGCGCAGTCCCGATGAAAGCGGAAGCGCTTTACTCTGCGTGGTCCCTGTATACGGGTGAAATTGGCCGTGAGAAAGAGCATTGGAAATTACGGAAAACATGTCTACGCCGTCAAACCTGAAAGTGTTACAGCAAACCAAGTTGCATCGTGTTCGTATACGTAGTCTATTACAACAATTATCCGGGGACATACTTCGAATTTCGGGTCTATAACGTTCTTTTCGGGGTGTAGAGCGTGTACTATTTGTCCATTCAACAATGGCCATTTGGAATCCTTACCGAACAATGCTATGTTAAGGACAGCACTACAGTGGGAAAAAATGAATGTATTAATCGCCGAGGAACCTCATTTTCCTTCACGCTTCGTGCATTGTTGGAAACAACGAATGGTGAATGTTTTTTTTTGTTTTTTTCAGAGCAACAATTGGCAGATCCCGCGAAAACACGTAAGTCTCATATGAATCCCCTTGGTACATCCAATCTAAAGCAGGCACCAGTACGTATGTGACACACGACTGAGGACGAGGCCCTCGAGCTGGGTTATCGCTGTACCTGGTTGTGGTGAGGGGGCCCAGGGTACCGTGAAGGAGCCCGTGGTGCAGCCAAGTTGTCGTCCACGTCGACTCCATTAGCTTGGTCTTCAGTTCATCGTCAGACACGATGCGTTCGACCAGTGCGTTGCCAAGCGTGTGACACTTAGTGTGAGCAGCTGTTGTCCAGTAAAAGTGGAGGAAGGAAACCTGACTTTCCGAGTCGGCCATCAGCTGACCGTTAACGAGGAACGATGTGATCTTCACTGCCCATTTGTCATCCGGACCGCCGCACCTGGTCTTGGTGTACTTCATGCTCCACGATTTGATGGGGGTGACTGTCCCTTCGTCGTACTTGCTGCCGTGTTCACGAGTGACGTGTTCCAGCATGCACTCGTCGACACGGATGTAGTAGTGACGCTCCTCGTACGCACGCTGTTGCGCGCGGTCGGTTTTTCCTGAAGAGGCTAGTGCAGCGCGCTCGGATTCCCGGTCACGACGAAGGACGGTGACTTGACTAGTGCCTTCGACGAACGTCACCACATCTTCAGCCGTAGGCGTACGCCAGAAGAGGGCACTCCATATCCCCAGCAAGACAGCAAAGAGGAACTTGATAAAGTACCTGCCGTTCAAACCACGAGGAGCGAGGTGGGTGGTCATATGATGGGATTGCCGTTGTTTGGTGCGTCCGGCCGTACCATTGGCACGTGCCGCTTCAGTAGCTGCGATTTGGTTTTCACAGTATCAAGGTAGAAAATGCGCACCATACTTATCTATTTGGCCATGGCGGGGGGTACTCCATCGAGGAATCGAAAATTCATACTGAGTTCTTCCTCGTCGTCATCTTACAATAAACGACCGCTGATGTATTGCGACTCGGAACTAAAACACATATGTGAAATACGTTGGCCAGCCAGAAGGCTGGTGGCATGCAGGCCTTTGTTCTGCTGCACGACATGTACACAATACGCATTCACCGTGCATGTAGTGGTCGGACTAACGCATCATCGATTCGTTCGCTGTTGAGGTCAGGAGTCAATGCGCCCGGTGAAATTGACCGAGTAATCTCCCATGACCGAGCGGTAGCGATACGAGCCCGGGTAGAAATATTAAAGCGAAGACTGCATCTAAACACAACCCCTGGTGTTGGAGCATCTAACAAACAATGCTTTGAGGCGCTTGCAGCGTAACAATAACTCAACATGTACGGCATCGGGAAGCAAAACCGGCACCCAACATCATGCATTGGAATTTGTAGGCAGTAGGGAGCCAGATACCGGAGCAAGGGCTGCTTGAAGCTGTCCAATTCAACATCGACATTGGCGCTGATGGGCTTGAAAGAAGCTTGGTTTACCTTTGAAACCCGTGGGCGGATGATGGAAAGACGGAGTGTGCGGGTTTGATTCAGGCTTGCAGGAGGTTGTAGTCGACTATTGTAATGTATTAGGTAGAGGATGATCGTGGTATCTCTGTGGAACAGATAGCCCACGCTCGGGTTGGCCTATATATAGAACAATGAATTAATCGGATAATGGGCACGACGGTTTCGCTGGTTATCGCAAGACATCATTTGAAACATTTCGGGCCGTTGCTACAAGTCGGATCGGTTCGCGCTTCTGATTTCGGTTACATCGTAATGTTCTACAGTACATATACCTACAGTCGCATCTGCATTCCTATGCGTTGCTTTGTTCCTTTCACGCGTAGTTGGTTTTCTGGTCTGAAGGCTCCGCCGATTGTTGATACGAAGCGATACTCTTCGGCGACCGTAAGCACTGGAGTGTGTGCTACAGCAAGCTACAGCCTGCAGAACGAGCAACCGCCAAGGCACTGAGCGGATAAACATCGTGATGCAAAGCTACAGGCAACAGGCAGCAAACAGCTCAGACCTCCAACTCCCAAAAGTGATCCCATGAGACATAATACCCTCTGCAGGTATGCTCCGAATAATGTCAATGCGTATATTTGGGTTCAGTCGTGACAGTCCCGCGTGGAACATACATGTCAGCTATATCGGCCATTCTTTGTTTGCGTCGTAGGCGTCTGAAGAGGGTGAGACCGCTACTGTGGACAGGAAAGCCCAGGTGCCCTAAGGCGGTTTTACCAAGACATACTTCGGTGTAGCGGCACCCCAGCGGCTCACAGGGTCCGAGATCATCTTCGATTAGGGGTGGGTACCGTTGTGTCCACTGAAAATAATCGTACCGCTTTTTGGCTCAGGACCCGTTGTAAGAGGCGGCCATTTGGAGAGCTGAAAATGGGACTGTCAAACTTGCAACTGTGTAAAGTCCAACAAGTTTATTAACAAAGTTTCCGCGGGTGTTGTGCAACTACTCCACACATTACTGGTACCTCGACTCTGGTCCCCGCTACAATTGATAATTAAATACAAGCGGAGTACTCCCAACACTCATCGAAGGGCTCGGTCCCCACTGATGGAATGTTTTTGCTGCATTTGTCGCTTGCATGTGGGCACTGCGGTGTCATGAGCAGGTTATACGTCATTATCGCAAGGTGGCCTTCACACGGCGTGGCTTGACGCTAACTCCATTATTGTTCCGCATTCATCGAGATCTGTCCATTTGTTCGTCCTTCATCAAAAGTGAACATTTCCTAACATTTCCCATCGCTATATTGCTCGCGCTACGTACTCGTACAGCAGTGCTCAATTACTCACATATCGTACTGCAGGTGTAGCATACCGAGTGATTTGATTCATGTGTCGGGTAGAGATACTGTGTTATCGCCCTGTATTCCCGGCTGCGCCAAACATACACCAGAAGTAGCAAACTTGGGGCAACCTTCCTTGTTGGCCACCAATCCTAACCGAAGCTCATCAAGTACGCATACGCCGTGCTCGTGTTTAGGCAGCATGTGTTCGTATCAGCTAATGTCGATTACTGGTATGTGAGAAGAGGCCATTCCCAGATTTGCCATTGGCCCGGCATTTGGTTGTTTAACACCAACATACGCTTGTACCGATAAAATAGCAATTACCTACGTAGTTCGAGGTCGACAATCCGGTACCAAGCGCGAGGAGACGGTACATACGCTAGACCCACGGCGTCAGGGCTGTTTGTCAGCATTCCTTGAAGCTGAAACTACGAGCACAGCAGACCCTCTGGAACTCCAGGTGCGTTTGTACCTGTCTAACGTTTACGTATACGTATGTGCTTTAGACAACCCAGCAGAGGATGGTGGCCACTTGTTGCTACTGCTGCAGGTTTCGTATGTAGACGTGTTCCTACAGTAAATTCGTGAAAGTGAGACAGCGAAACCTCATTCGACGATGGCTCACCATCTTGTATTTGACGATCAAAATCCGCCCAGAAAATGAGTAGCACAAACGTCGGTGCTGTGTGAAGCGTTTACCCCTGAATAACAGTATCGCAATACCGGGTAAATACAGTAGTTATTATCACGGGCTGGGTCTGTCGAGCAGAGCCTTACCGGTTGATACGTGACAATTGTCCACCAAACACGTCTGCTGCAATCATAAGCAGCACATTCGTTCTTCGACCTACTGTACATATAAAACGAAACCTCGAGCATGCATGAAACCTACGGCTGCTGACTTAATCCTACGCGTTGAAAGTGGTACCGTCGCGTATAAAAACGCACTTGTCTGTTTTGTTTGCGATTGATACAAAAGATACTCCAGACAGCTTATAGCATTGCGTTCATACACCGTACAATATTTAGCGCGCCCCATCAGGTATCACCCGGCAACAAATGGCAAGCCCCTAGAACCCCAGCGATGCAACGCAAGACCGTGAACGTGATACGTACTTGCTTGGCGCAAGGCCGTGGGCAACACTACCTGTCTCGCGTGGACAGTTCAGGATGAAGAAACACATCATGCCACGCTCTTACCTGAGATATTACCTGAGCGAGGGATGATGTGAGATGATAGATTGGCCCTCCAGCTTGTGTAACGTAGTGTTCGCGTCGAGTGTAACAGCAGCAGCAGCAGCAGCAGCAGCAGCAGCAGCAGCAGCAGCAGCAGCAGCAGCAGCAGAGTATCAAGAAACTCCTCCTTACCGATTTGATGGAATAAGGACGCGTACAACGGTGAAGTCGATTGTTTACGTGTGTGCGCGTGTGGGAAAGCGAGTTCCTTGTGGTTGTGGGGATATGGGGGTTCGTTGTGGAGTGTTTGGAAACAAAAGCGGAATACTAAACGATGGGCCGAGATCAAGAACGGCAGTACGCTTTGTGTTCGTGTTCTTGCGCGAGATCTAACCGAAACAACCACGGGCACGAACGGAACGCCAAGTCGATGAAAAACCTGCACCGTTGGATGTATCACCCGTCGAGTTCTTCAAGGACACGTTCCTGTATTCCCGCTGCTGCAACCGCCCCACCGGACGTCGTTACTTATTTTCAGCGCGTGCATGTTTCGTACCCGGTTGAACGTTGAGGTCAATGTAGAACACGGTGATGCCAACGTGTCTCACTATCCAGTCGAGCGATCTGAATGATCTAGGATTTGCTCCTTTCCCTGAACGTTTTCATTTCTCCTGCCGCGCCATTCTCGCTCAACGGATGATTGCCTTTCAACCTGCTGGAATCGTTCCACAGGCATTGAAGCTGAAATGGATTCAACCTAACGAGATCGTGACATGACATTCCTATCGCGATCCGAGGAAGCCAGACCTGTAGAGTGCGATGTGTGGGTCACGTTTGGGCTCAAACCGTTCAGCCGGGCGGGCCTCCCGGTTTGAGGAAGTGCTTCCCACCTAAAGGCTGTTTGTTGCATGCCTGTTCGGCGGGGAACTGCTTGTGTTTGCTGGGGGTGCAGCAAGCTGGTCGAAATTGATTTATAGATGGGGTAAAAAACTCGATAGCTACTGTAGGTGCCCCTTTCACTGTGGCATGTTGTGAGGTCTCAATCAACCGAAGACTGGGCGCACGCCTCACGCGGGGTTATAGTACGTGCCCAAACATTAGAATGGAGGACCGTTTAGCTGCGGAATAACATGTAAACAGGTGACGAGACACAACGCGCCACTCGCTTTAGTGTTTTGTATGCTCTGCTCGTCTGCAAAACCATGTGTGGAAACAGTTGCTATGGTGCACGAAGGGTCAATTTCATCTTCTGCCGCGCAACAATAATGTCGACTATTCCTGCTTCGCTTGCGACGGGTGACCAATCCTTCTACCACTAAGACAACTACTCCTACGCGCAACCTGGCATCGTAAAAGGCGTACTGTTGCGACTAGTTTGAATCCTGGAGAAGCACGCAAACAGCCAACAATCGCACACAGACCTTGGAACCCGCGCGGGTCTACTGTACATACACCAGACGGAAGTACTCGTTTTGATATTATACCTAACCCGTACGCTTTGCACTGCAACGCCGTTATTGGCTGTAAGTTTTCCTTTCGACACAATATCAGGCGAACATCAGTGTTAAGCACAGGTAATGTATAATGTTCTAGCCTTTGCGATCAAGACCATGATAGTTCAGCGACCTCAGAAACGATGTTCCAGCAGTCCCAGCTGATGGCGACGTTCACCGACCCAAAATCGGCGTTCCAGCAGTCCTCAAAGGATGACCATGTTCAGCGACCCCAGAAGCGGTATCCCAGAAGCCTTAATTCGAGGATGGTGCGATATAGGCCTTAAGACGTTCTCTCCCGGGAATGGAGAATAGTTCGCTACAACTGTGGCCCAGTCCATAAAAACACTTTGGCGACCTCACGTTGTTGCTGTTGCAGCGATGCTGGATGCTTTGGCAGTCTCATCGAAGAGCAGTGCTGTAGCGAGTCCAAACCCTACCCTTTCGGCAACCCCACGCGCGTTGTTTTCATTGGTCCAGGAAACATTTCTTCGTCGACCCCACGTTGAGGCGACACCTGGCGTTGATGATGATCCGGCGGCTGCTGTTGTAGATGATAGCACTGTGGTCCGACCCAGACGATCGTTACTCCGTCGATCCCACGATACTTTCGCCGCAATTCCGAGAACGGTGATCCGGAAATCCCACGATGAGTGACCCCGGCCGATATACGGTGTGCTCCTCCAGCGGGAAACACAACGACGATAAGGCTATCAATTGGCAATGGCCATGTTGCCCCGTGTATCCCAGTCAATATTTGATCTTGCCGATGGGTTTTATGTTCGTTTAGACATGAAGTCGACGTCTAAGTCATCGTCGATATTGATGACCGGTTCTCGTTGTGTATTGGCCCACTTGTTGTTGTTCTCAGCAGACATGTCGTAGCTGCGTTTGCACGATATCATGGTCGACCATTGTCAGCGATTTCGATTGGAATCTTCTTTGACCCGCCATCACGGATATATCCCCAATGCCGTTGACGATGTTGGTGGTCATATCGTCAGTGGCTTGGACGTATAGTTCCGGTACAACAGTAACTGTACCCCCGCGTAGCCCAGCTGGGACGGGTTATTGCAAAAGCGTGTGGCAACCGCACTATTCACCCACCGTGTCGTCCCTGTTTGCCTCTCATGTCCCGAACAGACTAATGCAGCACGTGCTATCAGTGCTATTGGGTTCGGCCGTTTCGAAGCCAAACGTCAATACCTCTGCTCCCTTAAATGTACGTCGAGAAAACGCCAAGGCTTCATCATCATATTTACCAGTACGATTGGATCGCTTCTCTGGTGTACGTGAATGTTACACACACATCGTTGGCTCCAGGGTACACCTGGACACGACCAGAAGGTACTGTAATCGGCCTACACGCCAGGGGCAAAACTCCCGGAGGGGGGTGTCGAAACTTCAATGAACGTGAAATCTGTAATATATATGCTTGTGTAGCACGCGTTCAATGCACGACCCGGTTCAGCGACTTTGATATCGAAGCAGATATTTACGCATCTGGTGCAACCATCGAAATAAAATAAACACGCCCAGGCCGCAGGAAGATCGAGCCCTTGGGGGAGCGGAGGGGAGGCGCGACATTGGCATGCATGTATATTAAATAGCATATACACCTGAGTAAGGGTGCTCCTAAAGTAGAGGATGCGAGGCATTTTGGGCGCTTCCATATAGGACGATGAAGGTTTCTCCGTCTAGTCGTGTGTCTAAAAGTTTCCCTTTCGTACGGAGGCTAGCCCGGGCATTTGGCAACATGTTTTGTGTTGAGAGTGACCGGTATCAACCAGTGGCGCACAACCGAAGGGAAACATGGCACGATTCTACCCCTATATAAAAATCGATCACATGCTCACCTACCCTAGGGAAACGTGTTGGCACGGATCGCGAGTTATACAGACGAATAATGCGATACACACGGCCTTCGGTACAAACTGCCGATGCCTCAACGGATGATAAGGGGCTTAAGTATCACGGTACTGGAAGCGGGACAGGCTATAGTGTTTTGCCCTCGATTTCCGACAACCCCCCGCACCAATGGCGTTAACTATGAAGAGTTGGGACATCTACGAACTCCGAACATAGTAGCAGTGACCCACGCGTATGCAAGAACCCATGGAGTGTTGCAATCCCTAGCAACATAAGCGTGGCTGCGGAAAGAGATGGCGACGACGACAATAAAAGACTAGATAGACTTATGCCCATTTAATGATCAGTCTGGAGGTGAACAGTGCGGCAAGACCTGACGCATACGATATACGTATGTAACTTGAACAAGCATGTAGCCAGCCAAGGCGCTCATCGCAAACCGAGTTCTTGGTAGGGGAGGCTCCTGCTCAACATGGTCCTTGGGTTCTGGATCAGGTCCCTCGTACATGATGTAATAAAGCGGAAGCCGTATTGGACTGATATTCAATGCAGCCAGTACTCAGTTCCTATTAGTTGACGAATCAGTTTGGCACGTCATGCGATGCGGTCCCCTGAATCCACGAAAAATATTTTTATTGATAAGCTGTATTGTGTCCCCCGCAAACTTGAAGAGATCCAAACCACCTCACCTGCAACTGCTCCACTTAAGACGACCATAAAACATCCATAAACCATTGTGTTGTGCTCTACATACATCTGAACTGTTCCTGAACCACCTCCGAAAGAGCGACCACCAAATTTCAACTTACCACACCGTATACCTCTCGATCGTTACTCGGGCAGTATGGCCAATTAGGTCTCGACTAACTCAATAACCCAGTGGGATCGACTACCACGCTTCCTATGACATACCACAGCCCCACCTGGTCATCCGGCATAACCGGGTCTGACCAAAAACAAATACTGTTATCACCCCCATAAACTAACGCTAGAACTGGGTACTTCACCCAGGGCTAAGCCGCGCCCCAATCGTTTCAAAGGGGCCGACTATCAAAACGCCACCCTCCCATGGCGTATACCTCCCTATCTGGTATGAGGCTCCATCAACGAGTGCAACCAAACCTACTGTATGCCTGCTGTGATCCCCATCAAATAACACCACGCGTTATCCAGCTTCATATTCGAGTGTGACCAAAACCAATACTTGCTACCGAACCCATACACCAATACCATAACTGGTTACTTTAGACTAATATTATCCTGGTGTATCTCATAGGAGGCGACGGCCAGAGCGTCAACCACCTATGGCATGTAATTCTCCACATGTTTATTCGGTTGCATCGCCGAGTCTGACCAAGAAAACCCAATGCCTACCAGCACCCCCCCCTCCACTAACGTCACACCTAGTTAATCCTCTCGGGCTTTAGTCGCACACCGTGCACCGTTAAAAAGAGCGACTACCAAAGCCTCAACCTCCAATACCCTACGCCTCTCCATCGTTTATCAGATGACATAACCCAACTTTCCCTCGATTGTGTCAGCGAGAGCGACCACAACGCCCAACACGACTATGCGATCGCAGGCTAAATAACCCAGTCGGATCAAACCTAATACCTACTATCATATCCATCAACTATCGTCACAGCACGTTACTTCATTCGGATTGAGCAGCCCGTCGATCACCCTAAAGGGAGCGACTACCCAACTGTCAACCTCCCATGACATACACCTCTCAATAAGCTTCAGGCTGCTAAGCGAGTCTGATCTATTATGTTCGTGGCATAACACCTATCCACTACGACTAACGCCCTACTTGGTTACTCTGCTCGATATCAAGCTGACCTTCGAGAACGTCAAAGGGAGCGACTACCAAAGCGTCACCCTCTCATGACATCTACCCCTCCAAACGTTATCATTCTGCATAGCCGAGCCTGACCAGACTCAATGTCTGTAATCACCACAACCGACTAACGCGGTACCTGGCCACTTTATTCGGTATTCTGCTGCCCCTTTACCGCTTCAAAGGGATCGACTACCAAAGTGCCAACCTCCATATACCTATCCATATTGTTTCAAGCTACATAGCAGCATCTGACCAAAGCCGCTTCCCTGCTACCTCAACCAACTCACGCCATACCTGGGTACTTCACTCCGAAATAAGACGTACCAGGCAAACACCACACAACACTCACTACCACACATATACCCGCGTTGAACAAACTATATATCTTGGTGTATAACTGTAAACCCTCCCTTAGTAGAAAACGGTAGGATAAACTATCTTGGACTTCCAATGCACCATATAAAACCCTCTTCATGTATGGTGCTACCGTTAATCGTAGCACACTCGGCATCGCACGGGCTGCCGCGGAATCCTACACAAAACTTACACACACGTTAAACAAATATTCCCTGTTGGGTAAGAGCTATAAGAAGCTTTCGTAGAGTTGAACTAGGATACACCACTGTGAACTTCTAACGTGCCATATAAAAACCTCTGGGCACACGGTGCAAGCGTGAACGAGAGTATGTCCAGCATGAACGCAGAAGCCTACACAAAACGTACACAGACGTTATTTAAACAATTCAGTTTGGTGTAGAGCCATCACAAGCTCGCGTAGTAGAAATATGATACACTACTGTGGACTTTCAAAGTGCCATATAAAACCTCTGGGCATACGCACCACCGGGAAAGGTAGTGTGTCCACCTGCTACACCGAAAACCTACACGCGTAGTTTAAACAACCACCCCCCCCCGTCCCCGACCCAAACATCACGGAAAATTACAACTAGGACCACCTGGTTCATGGTTGCAATTCCGAGTACGACGACTCATGGTAGAGAATCACTTTAGGGACTACATAAATACTGTGTGTCACCAACATGCAGCGGGGAACAACACGTACCCGCTCGATGCGGTACGTGCAGTGCTTTTTCGTGTGTTCCAATACCCCGAGTATGCCAGCTTATTTGCCTCCTGTTCCGGTTGGCTGCAATATTTGCCTATTGAAACGACCTACCCTCGCTGACGCAACTTCTAACGAGAAAGCCGTCATCTAACTAATTATCCCCCCTCCGCCCCCCTCCGGACACCTCTTGGCTGGGTGTCGCATCACGGTTTCTCTTAAAGACACCTGTCTCAATACATTATGCTCGCGGTGATTTCGTCGACAACCTCAAGAGTATCGATCTCCTTCAGCCCTCGATAAAGCTGCCGGTAGAACGGGTTGGTGCTGCACCTGTAAGATACAACGCAAAGTAGCAGTAAATATGGAGTATAACGCCATTCGGTCTATGGTCATTTGTTGGTCGGCTAAAGCGCGGGTGAACATACAGACCAGGGAGAACCAGTACAAGGAAGCACGGTCGGAACATTGACTACTTTATGGCGACCTCATTACAAGAAGGGTGGGTCTTGCTCAAATGGCTTCCTCATGTATGCTCTCACCGGATGTTGTTGTGGTAGAACGGGTGCAGCGTCGGGGCCATCCACATGAAACTCCAGCTGGCGCTTTCGCAGTGATCAGTCCTGTTTGTAAGTGTATACACGACCGTCGGAACGTGAAACCGAACGAAGTTTGGACGACACCGATTAGAGAGGAAGGGAAACACGGAGTCAAGCATTTTTTCCGTCGAGAGGCAATTTCTAATACCAAGAACGTTAACCCAAAGCACAACAGCATGTCAACTAGCAGAGGTTGACCCCTGGGCCCTTGGGCTTCCTTCTGGCCGTCTAAGCAGCAACCAGGTCCACCGTCATAGAGGGCAAGCCACCCGCTTCACCACCATCTGCTAGATAGACACCGTTGGCAACCAATCGTCCAGACTCACCACGTTGTACTTTCGCTGTTGAAGTCGATCTTGTACTTGATCCCCCATAGAATCCTTGCGCCAAGCACGTGGTCTATCGCGTGAATGATGCAAGACAGGAAGATGCCTTCTTGTAGGTCAAGTGGGATACCGTTGTCTCGCATGGCCCTGCAATGGCAGAGAGATGAAACGGATTCGTCCATGAGTAATGTTTGACGTCTGATGAACACATGCGCCATAAGGCATAACACAGTGTATGCAGGTCAATTACCTACGGTACCATTCAACACACCAATCGGAGTCATGATCAGATTGTCATTGCAGCCGTTGCCCGCTGTACTTGTCAGCAGCGTGAGTCAATCGTCCCGTGCATTTACAGGAGTCCCAAGCAAATTCTCGCAAAATACATATGCTGTACAACACCATAGTAACATTCACGCTAGCGTCGCCTGAAAAACACGTACAGGTAAAGGTATCTCGCTGGGGGTACGAGAGGGGACGTGTAGTTCTTCCCACATGTCGCAAACTACAGCAGTCCAGGTATGTATTCGCGCTCAGACGAACCATTTGGGCTAACGGGTGAGGGCTATGATACTCCAGGGCCGATGTTGGCAGTGTCTCGCCTGCGCAGAACATGCCGTGCCTTCATCATGAAGTCCGACATAGGCAGCTCCAGCTCGCTCCATCGTTCGGTCCGTGCGTGGTCAGCCCCTCCAAGGGGCGACATATTCTGCGATTCCGCTACAAGAGAGTCCCGAGATGTTGGCGAACCCAGCCCCATCCACTTGTTTCCCTCAGTTATGAAACCATACAAACAGGCGTCCATGACGGGATCTGGTTTATATCATTGATGCAACTAACAGGCTTGTCGACCCCCCCAGGCTGTGTTCTGAACCATCGTTAACGTTGGTAACGACAGGGTAATGTCGGATAGTCCTAATGAAAGGAGAACCATCTTACTCAGCGTGGTCCCCATACGGGGGTTAAGATAGCAGCGGGAGATACATTGAAAATCCGGAACAAAATGCCCACGCCATAAACAACGAAGATTGTACACCAAAGACAATTGTATCATGATCGTATACGTAGTCTATTACAACAATCGTTCGCAAACACACTTCGAATTTCGGGTCTATAACGTTGTTCTCTGGGTGTAGAGCGTGTAGGGTTTGGTATTTTGAAAATGGCTATTTGGAATCCTTACCGAACAATGCTTTTTTAAGGACAGCACTAAAGTGACAAAAAATGAAAGTACGAATCATCGAAAAACCGCAGGTTGATGTATACTCTGTGCACTGTTGGGGAAAAAACGGAAGGTGGATGGTTGTCTTGTTCTTTCTATCCAACAATTGACAGATCCTGCGAAGAAACATAAGTCTCAAATTAATCATCTTGGTACATGTAATCCAAACCAGGCACCAGTACATATATGACACACGACTGAGGAGGAGGCCCTCGAGCTGGGCTATCGCTATACCTGGTGGTGGTGAGGGGACCCAGGGTACCGTGAAGGAGCCCGTGGTGCAGCCAAGTTGTCGTCCACGTCGACTCCATTAGCTTGGTCTTCAGTTCATCGTCAGACACGATGCGTTCGACCAGTGCGTTGCCAAGCGTGTGACACTTAGTGTGAGCAGCT
This sequence comes from Saccharina japonica, assembly GCA_008828725.1. Lineage (NCBI taxonomy): Eukaryota > Phaeophyceae > Laminariales > Laminariaceae > Saccharina > Saccharina japonica. The sequence goes on along the minus strand of MEHQ01000763.1, from coordinate 473,883 downwards.
GTTGTCCAGTAAAAGTGGAGGAAGGAAACCTGACTTTCCGAGTCGGCCACCGGCTGACCGTTAACGATGAACGATGTGATCGTCACTGCCCATTTGTCATCCGGACCGCCGCATCTGGTTTTGGTGTACTTCATGCTCCACGACTTGATGGGGGTGACTGTCCCTTCGTTGTACGTGCACCCGCGTTCGCGAATGACGTGTTCCAGCATGCACTCGTCGACACGGATGTAGTAATGCCGCTCCTCGCACGCGCGTTGTTGCGCGCGGTCGTTTTTTCCTGAAGATGCTAGTAGAGCGCGCTCGGATGCGCGGTCACGACGAAGGACGGTGACTAGACTGGTGCCCTCGACGAACGTCACCACATCTTTAGCCGTAGGCGTACGCCAGAAGAAGGCACTCCAGATCCCCAGCAAGACCGCAAAGGGGAACTTGATGAAGTACCTGCCATTCAAACCACGAGGAGCGACGTGGGTTGTCATAATATGGGATTGCGGTTGTTTTGTGCGTTCGACCGTACTATTGGCACGTGCCGCTTCAGTAGCTTCGATTTCATTTTCACGGTATCAAGGAAAACAATGTCAAATTTATCTATTTGGCAATGGCGGGGAGTACTCAATCGTGGAATCGAAATTTCATATTGAGTTCCTCATCTTCGTCATCCTGCAACATATAACAGCTGACGTATTGCGACATGGAACTTAAGAACATCCCTGAAATACTTTGGCCAACCAAGACGCTGGTAACACGCAGTCCCTTGTTCTGTTGCACGACATGTACACAATACTCATTTGCCGTGCATGTGGTGGTTGGACTAAGGCATAATCGATGCGTTCGCTGTTGAGGGCAGATTTGGCAGGGCGCCAGTCAAAAGTGACCGAGTAATATCCCATGACCGAGCGGTAGTGGTACAAGGACGGGTCAAAATGTGAAATCTAAGACTGCATCTAAACACAATGAATAGTGTTGGAGCATCTAACAAACAATGTTTTGAGGCGCTTGCAGCGTAACAATAACTCAACATGTACCGCATCGGTAAGAAAAACCGGCACCCAACAACATACATTGGAATTTGTAGGCAGTAGTGAGCCAGATACCGGAGCCAGGGCTGCTGGAAGCTGTCCAGGTCAACATCAACATTGGCGCTGATGGGCTTGAAAGAAGCTTGCTTTGCCTTAGAAACCTGTGGGCGGATGATAGAAAGACGGAGTGCGCGGGTTTGATTCAGGCTTGCAGGATGTTGCAATAGACTGTTGCAATGTATTAGGCAGAGAATGATCGTGGTATCTCTGTGGAACAGGTTCTCTGTGGAACAGGTAACCCACGCTCGGGTTGGCCTATATATATAGAACAAGGAATTAATCGGATAATGGGCACGACGGTTTATCTGGTTATAGCCGGGCCGTTGCTACAATTCGGATCGGTTCGCGCTTCTGATTTCGGTTACATCGGGATATGTTCTACATATATCTACAGTCGCATCTGCATTCCTATGCGTTGCTCTGACCCTTTCGCGCTTCTTTGGTTTTCTGGTCAGAAGGCTCCGCCGATTGTTGATACGAAGCGATACTCTTCGGCGACCGTCAACACTGGAGTGTGTGCTACAGCAAGCTACAGCCTGCAGAACGAGCAACCGCCAAGGCACTGAGCGGATAAACATCGTGATGCCAAGCTACAGGTAACAGGCAGCAAACAGCTCAGACCTTCAACCCCCAAAAGTGATTCCGTGAGACATAATACCATCTGAGGGTGTGCTCCAAATAATGTGAATGCGTATATTCGGGTTTAGTCGTGACAGTCCCGCGTGGAACATACATGTCGCATATATCGGTCGTTCTTGTTTTGCGCCTGAAACGTCTGACAAGGGAGAAATTACTGCTGTGGACAGGAAAGCCCAGGTGCGCTATGGCGGTTTTACCCAGACATACTTCGGTGTAGCGGCGCCCCAGCGGCTCACAGAGCCCGAGATCATCTTCGATTAGGGGGGGGTACCATTGTGTCCACTGAAAATAGTCGTACCGTTTTTGCATTAGGACCCGTTATAAGCGACGGCCATTTGTAGAGATGATAATGAAACTGTCAACCCTGCAACCATGTATAGTCCAACAGGTTATGAACAATGTTTCCGTGGGTCTTGTGCAACTACTCCACACATTACTGGTACCTCGACTCTGGTCCCCGCTACAATTGAAGACAAGCGGATTACTCTCAACACTCATCAAAGGGCTCCGTGCCCCCTGATGAAACAGCTTTGATTCATTTGCCACTTGCTTGTGGGCACTGAGCTTGTGGGCAATGCAGTGTCATCAACAGGTTATAAGTCATTATCGCACGGTGGCCTTCTTCACACGGCGTTGCTTTGTGTGAAATACATTATTGTTCCGCTTCCATCCGGACTGTCGAGTTGTTCTTCCTTCATCTAAAAAATAACATTTCCCAACATTTCCTAACATTCCCCCCCGCCATAATACTCGCGCTACGTACTCGTACAGCAGTGCTCGAATACTGACATATCATACTGGAGGGGTAGCATACCGTGTGAGTTTATTCATGTGTCGGGTAGAGATACCGTGTCGTCGCCCTAAACACCCGGCTGAGCCAAACATACACCAGAAGTTGTAAGCTTGGGGCAACCTTCCTTGTTGGCCACCAATCCTAACCGAAGCTCATCAAGTACGCATACGCCGTGCTCGTGTTTAGGCAGCATGTGTTCGTATCAGCTAATTTCGAGTACTGGTATGTGGTAAGGGGCCAATCCCAGATTTTCCATTGGCCCGGCACTTGATTGTTAACATAAAAATACGCTTGTGCGGATAAAAGAGTAATGACCTATTGTAGTTCGAGGTCAATAATCAAGTACCGAGCGCGAGGAAACGGTATACACACTAGACCCACGGCCTCAGGGTTGTTTGTCAACATTCCTTGAAGCTGAAACTACGAGCACAGTAGACCCTGTGGAACTCCAGGTGCGCTAGCACCTGTCTAACGTTTACGTATACGTATGTACAGTAGACAATCCAGCAGATTATGTGGCCACTTGTTGCTACTGCTGCAGGGTTAGTGTGATAATGGGTTCGTACCAAAGGTTGTTAAAGTGAGACAGCTAAAACGGGGTCCGAGATGCGCTCACCATCTTGTGTTCGACGACCAAAGTCCGACCAGAAAATGAGTAGCCCAAACGCCGGTGCTGTTTGAAGCGTGTACTCCTGAACAACAGTATCGCAATGCCGGGAAATAGCTATTATCACGGGGTGGGCCTGTCGAGAGGCCGCAGACCCTTACCGGTTGATACGTGATAATTGCTCACCAAACACGTTTGCTGCAGGCATACGCAGCACATTCGTCATTACACCTACAGTACATACACGACGAAATCTAGAGGATGCATGAAACCTACGGCTATTGACTTATTTATATGCGTTGAAAGTGGTGCCGTCGCGTATGAACACGCGCTTGTCTATTTTGTTTGCGGTTGATACAGAATATAACCCAGACAGCTTATAACATTTCCTTCACATACCGTACAATATTTAGCGCGCACCATCATGTATCTCCTGGCAATAAATGGCAAGTCCCTGGAACCCCAGCGTTGCAACGCAAGACTGTGAACGTGATACGTACTTGCTTGACTTTCGAGCAAGACCGTGGGCAACACTACATGTCTCGCGTGGAAAGTTCAGTATCAAGAAACACACCATGCCACTCTCTTACCTGAGATGTCTCCTGATGGAGGGATTATGTGAGAGAATAGATTGACCCCTCCAAGTTGTGTGCAGAAGTGGAGGCGTCGAAAGCTACAGCAGCAGCAGAGTATCAAGAACCTCTTCCCTGTCGACTTACTGGAATCAGGGCTCGTACAACAATGAAGTCGATTGTTTAGGTGTGTTCGCGCGTGGAAAAGCGAGTTCCTTGTGGTTGTGGGGACATGGGGGTTCCTTGTGAGGTGTTTGAAAGCAAAACTCAAACATTAAAAGATATGCCGAGAGGAGGAACGGCATTACTAGTTCTGTTCTATTTCTTGCTCGAGATCTAACCGAAACAACCATGGACACGAACGGAACGCCGCCAATTTAATGGAAAGTCTGCACCGTTGGATGTATCGCTCGTCGAGTTCTTCAAGGACGCGCTCGTTTATTCCCGCTGCTGCAACCGCCCCACCGGACGTCATTGCTTTGTTTCAGCGCGTGCATGTTTCTTGTCGCGGTTGAACGTTGAGGTCAGTGTAGAACACGGTGATGCCAACGTGTCTCATTATCCAGTTGGGCGATCTGAACGATCTAGAATGGGCTTCTTTTCCTGTATTTTTTTCATTGTTCCTGCCGCGCCCTTGCTTCTTTTCCTGTATTTTTTTCATTGTTCCTGCCGCGCCCTTCTCGCTCAGCGGGTGATTGCCTTTCAACGTGCTGGAATCGTTCCCCAAGCATTGAAACTGAAACGGATTAAACCTACAGAGATCGTGACATGGCCTTCATATAAGTTTCCGAGAAAGCGAGGCCTGTACAGTGCGGCAGGCGGTTCACGTTTGTGCTCGACATTTTCAGCTGGACGGGTCCTCCGGTTTGAGGAAGTGCTGCCAACCTAAAGACTGTTTAATGCATGTCTGTTCGACGGGGATCTGTTTGTTTTGTTGGGGGTGCAAACTCCTTTAAGTTGGTTTATAGACGGGGTGCACAGCTCAGTAGTTACTGTAGGCCCCTGTTTTACTGTGGCATATCTCCATATCTGAATGTCTCAATTCACCGAAGACTGGGCGCACACCCCATGCGGGGTTATAATACGTTCCCCAAAATTAGAATGTAGGACCGTTTAGCTGCTGAATAACATGTAAACAGGTGACGAGATACAACGCGCCACTCGATTTAGTGTTTTGTATGCTCTGCTTGTCTGCAAAACCATGTGTGGAAACAGTTGCTATGGTGCACGAAAGGTCGATTTCATCTTCTGCCGAGCAACAATAACGTCGACTGTTCCTTCTTCGCTTGCGACGGGTGACCAATCCTTCTACCACTAAGACCACCACTCCTACGGGCAACCTGGTATCGTATAAGGCGTACTGTTGCGACTGGTTTGAATCCTGACCGAGCACGCAAACAGCAAACAATCGCACACAGACCATGGAACCCGCGCGAGTGTAATATACGTACACCCGACGGGCGTACCCGTTTCGATATTATACATAACCCATACGCTTTGTACTACGACGCCGCTATTGCCCGTGTATTTTCCTTCTGACATAATACCAGCCGAATATCAGTGTTAAGCACAGGTACTGTACGTTGCTTCTGAGAAGCATCCCACACCGCCATGATAATGTACTGACAACAATGGAGTTAAACAGCAGAGAACATGCTTTTGTTAGAGAGAGGAAACATGAAGAACTGCAAAACAATCGCAGTCCAAGAAAATGCATTATATCGACGATCCGTTCGTTGTCCAAGTGTCCAAGAAACATAACGCTCATCAAAACTACTTTGTTTCTGCCCGTCCGGCAACAAGGACACGTGTGGCACTGCCACAAAAACAAATATTTGACATGAAGCTTTGGCGACCCCAGACGGTCAGGATGTTCTAGCCCTTGCGATCAATATCATGATAGTGTAGCGACCTCAGAAACGATGTTCCAGCAGTCCCACCCGATGCCGACATTCAACGAACCAAAGTCAACGTTCCTGCAGTCCCCAAACGAGGATCATGTTCAGCGACTCCAGAAGCGGTGTCCTAGAAGCCTTAAATTGAGGATGGTGCGATATAGGCCTTAAGACGTTCTTTCCCGGTATTTCTAACTAGCTTGCTACTGTGGCCCGGTCCATGAAAACACTTTGGCGATCCCACGTTGCTGTTGCAGCGATGCCGGGTGCCCTGGCAGTCCCACCGAAGAGCAGTGCCGTAGCGAGTCCGAATCGTACCTTTTCGGCAACCCCACGCGCTTTGTTTTCATCGATCCAGGAAACATTTCTTCGGCGAACCCACGTTGAGGTGACCCCTGGCGTTGATGGCATCCCGGCGGCCGCTGTTGTAGATGATAGCACCGTGGTTTGACCCAGAATATCGTTACAGCCGTGGTGTGACCCAGACGATCGTTACTCCGTCGATCCCACGATACTATCGCCGCAATTCAGACGACGGCGTTCCGGAAATCCCACGATGAGTGATCCCGGCCGATATACGGTGTGCTTCTCCAGCGGGAAACACAACGACGATGAGGCTATCATTTGGCAATGGCGGTTTTGCCCGGTGGATCCCATTCAACATTTGTTATTGTCGATGTATTTTATGTTCGCTTAGACATGAAGTCGACGTCCAAGTCATCGTCGATATTGATGACCGGTTCTCGTTGTGTATTGGCCCACTTGTTGTTGTTCTCAGCAGGTATGTCGTAGCTGCGTTTGCACGATATCATGGTCGACCATTGCCAGTATTTTCGATTGGAATCGTCTTTGACCCGCCATCACGGATATGGCCCCAATGCCGTTGTCGATGTTGGTGGTCATATCGTCAGTGGCTTGGGCGTATAGTTCCGGTACAACAGTATATGTACCCCCCCGCGGCCCAGCTGGGCCGGGTTGCCGCGTACGTGTGGCAATTGCACTATTCACCCACCATGTCGTCCCCGTTTGCCTTTCATGTCCCGAACAAGCTAATGCAGCACGTGCTATCAGTGCTATTGGGTTCGGCCGTTTCGAAGCCAAACGTCAATACCTCTACTCCCTTAAATGTACGTCGAGAAAACGCCAAGGCTTCATCATCAGATATATCAGTACGATTGGATCGCGTCTCTGGTGTACGTGAATGTTACACACACATCGTTGGCTCCAGGGTACACCTAGACACGACAAGAAGGTACTGTAATCGGCCTGCACGCCAGGGGAATAAAGCTCCCGGGGGGGGGTGTCGACACTTCAATAAAAGTGAAAGCTGTCACATATATAGGCTTTTGGAGTACGCGTCTAATGCGCGACACGGTTTAGCGACTTTGGTATCGAGGCAGATGTTCACGCATCTGGTGCGACACTTGAAACAAAAGAAACTCGCCCAGGCCGCAGGAAGATCAACACTCGGGCTCCTGGGGGAGCGGGCAGGGAGGCGCGATATTGGCATACATTGATATGTAATGACATATACAGCTGAGTAGGGGTGATCCTAAAGTAGGCGGTGCGAGGCACTTCAGACGCTTTCAGGTAGGAGAATATATGTCGCTCCGTCTAGACGTTTATCTCGCAGTTTCTCCTTCGTATTGGGGCTAGCCCGGGCATTAGGCAACATGTTTTGTGTTGAGAGTGAGCGCTACGTACGCGCTATTAACCAGTGACGTATACCCAAAGCAAACATGCCACCATTCTACCCCTAAGTACAAATCGATCACATGCTCACATACCCCAGAGAAACACGTTGTTACGGTTCGCGAGGTATACACACGAATAGTGCAATACACACGGCCCTCGGTACGCACTGCCAATGCCCCAACGAATGAAAACGTGCATAAATATCACGGTGCTGGAAGATGGACAGGCTATAGTGTCTTGCCACCGAATTCCGACAGCCCCCTCGTACCAATTGCTTTAATCACGAAGAGTTCGAACACTCACGAACGCCGACAATATTGGAAGTGACCCACGCGTATACAGCAACCGATAGAGTGCTGCAATTCCTAGCAACATGAGCGTGGCTGCGGGAAGAGATGGCGACGGCGACAATTAAAGGCCAGATAGGCTTATGCCAATGAGATTGTCAGTCTGGGGGTGAACAGTGCTGCAAGACCTGACGCACATACGTGTGTAACTTGAACGGGCATGTAGCCAGCCAAGGCGCTGATCACGAACCGAGTTATTGATAGGGGAGGGTCCTGCTCAACTAGTCCCTTGGGTCCTGGATAAGGGTCCCTTGCATATGATACAGTACCGCGGAAGTCGTAATAAATTGATATTTAATGCAGTGAGTACTCAGTTCCCGTTAGTTGACAAATCAGTTTGGCACGTTACACGATGCGGTCCCCTGAATCCACAAAACACATTTTCATTGATAAGCTGCAATGTGTCCCCCGCAAACACCAAGAGGTCCAAACCGCCTCACCTGCAACTGCTCCACTTAAGACGACCATAAAACCTCCATAAACCATTGCGTAATGCTCTACATACATCTGAACCGTTCCTGAACCACCTTCAAACGAGCGACTACCGAATTGCAACTTACCATTCCGTATACCTCTCCATCGTTACTCAGGCAGTATGACCAACTTAGCGCTCGACCATCTCGGTAACTCAGTGGGATCGACTACCACGCCTTCCATCACATACCACACCCCCACATGATCATCCGGCATAACCGAGTCTGACCAAAACACCATATTGCTATCACACCCATAAACTAACGCTAGAACTGGGTACTCCCCCCAGGACTAAGCCGCGCTCCAATCACCTCAATGGGATCGACTGTCAAAACGCCACCCTCCCATGGCGTATACCTGCCTATCCGGTATGAGGCTGCGTTAACGAGTGAAACCAAACCTGCTGTAATGCCTGCTGCGATCCCCATCAAATAACACCAGGTGTTATCCGGCTTCATATTCGGGTGTGACCAAAACCAATACTTGCTACCGAACCCATTAACCATTACTATAACTGGTTACTTTAGGGTACTATTATCCTGGTGTATCTCATAGCAGACGACGATCAGAGCGTCAACCACCTATGGCATGTAATTCTCCACATGTTTATTCGGTTGCATCGCCGAGTCTGACCAAGCAAACTCAAGGCCTGCCAGCACCCCCCCTCCACTAACGCCACACCTAATTAATCCCGTCGAGCCTTAGCCGCACACTTTGCACAGTTAAAAAGACCGGCTACCAAAGCCTCAACCTCCAATACCATACGCACCTCCATCGTTTTTCAGATGACATAACCCAACTTTCCCTAGATTGTGTCAGCGGGAGCGCCTAACGCGGTTATGCAATCTCAGGCTAAATAACTTAGTCTGATCAAACATAATACCTACTACCATCTCCATCAACTAGCGTCACAGCACGTCACTTCATTCGGATTGAACTGCCCGTCGATCACCCCAAAGGGAGCGACTACCCAACCGTTAACCTCGCATGACATACACCTTTCAATAAGCTTCATGCCGATAAGCGAGTCTGACCTATTTTTATCCTGGCATAACACCCATCCACTACGACTAACGCCCTACTTGGTTACTCTGCTCGAGATCAAGCTGACCTTCGAGCACTTCAACGGGAGCGACTACCAAAGCGTCACCCTCTCATGATATCTACCCCTCCAAACTTTATCATTCTGCGTAGCCGAGCCTGACCAGACCCAATGTCTGTAATCACCACCACCGACTAACGCGGTACCTGGCCACCTGATTCGATATTCTACTGCCCCTTTACCGCTTCAAAGGGATCGACTACCAAAGTGCCAACCTCCCATGCCATGCCATATACCTATCCATATTGTTTCAGGTTACCTGGTACATAGCAGAATCTGACCAAATCCACTTCCCTGCTACCCCAACTAACTCACGCCATACCTGGGTACTTCACTCGGAAATAACACGTACCAGGCAAACACCACACACACCACACTCACTACCACACATATACCCGCGTTGAACAAACTCGGTTTCTTGATGTATTACTGTAAACCCTCCCTCAGCAGAAAAAGTTAGGATACACTATCTTGGACTTCCAATGCACCATATAAAACCCGCTCCATATATGGTGCTACCGCTAATGATAGCACACTCGGTATCGCACCGGCTGCAGCGGAACCCTACACAGAACATACGCACACGTTAAACAAATATTCCCTGTTAGGTAAGAGCTATTAAAAGCTTTCGTATAGTTGAACTAACATACACCACTGTGAACTTCTGAAGTGTCATATAAAAAACCTCTGGGCACACGGTGCAAGCGTGAACGAGAGTATGTCCCGAAATTAACGCAGAAGCCTACACAAAACGTATACACACGTTATTCAAACAATTCAGTTTGGTGTAGAGCCATCATAAGCTCGCGTAGTAGAAATAAGATACACTACTGTGGACGCTCAAAGTCCCATATAAAACCTCTTGGCATATGCACCACCGGGAAAGGTAGTGTGTCCATCTGCTAAACCGAAAACCTACACGCATAGTTTAAACAACCACCCCCCCCCGTCCCCGACCCAAACATCACGGAAAATTACAACTAGGACCACCTGGTTCATGGTTGCAATTCCGAGTACGACGACTCATGGTAGAGCTTGAGGGACTGCATTCATACTGTGTGTGTCACCAACATGCAGCGGGGAACAACACATACCCGCTCGGTGCGGTACGAGTAGTGATTTTTCGTGTGTTCCAATACCCCGAGTATGCCAGCTTATCTGCCTCCTGTTCAAGTTGGCTGCACCCTTTGCCTATTGCGAGGACCTAGCCTCGCTGACTCAACTGCTAAGCCGTCATCTAACTAAGTATCACCCCCCTTCCCCTCCCCCTCCAGACACCGCTTGGCTGGGTGACGCATAACGTTTTATTTTAAAAGGTACCTGTCCCAATACATTATGCTCGCGGCGATTTCGTCGACAACCTCAAAAGTGTCGATCTCCTTCAGCCCGCGATAAAGTTTCCGGTAGAACGGGTTGGTGCTGCACCTGTAAGGTACAACGCAAAGTAGCAGTACAGACGGAGTAAAACGCCCTTAGATCTGTGGTCATTTGTTGGTCGGCTAAAGCGCGGGTAAACGCACCGACCAGAGAGTACCAGTACAAGGAAGCACGGTCGGAACATTAACTAGTTTATGGCGACCTCATTACAAGAAGGGTGGGTCTTGGTCAAATGACTTCATCATGTATGCTCTCACCGGATCTTGTTGTGGTAGAACGGGTGCAGCGTCGGGGCCATCCACATGAAACTCCAGCTGGCGCTTTCGCAGTGGTCAGTCCTGTTTTGTAAGTGTATACACGACCGTCGGAACGTGAAACCGAACACAGTTTGGACGACACCGATTAGAGAGGAAGGGAAATACGAAGTGAAGCATATTTTCTGTCGAGAGGCAATTGTTAATTCGAAGAACGTTAAATCAAAGCACCACAGCATGCCAACTATTAATAGCAGAGGTTGACCCCTGGGCCCTTGGGCTTCCTTCTGGCCGTCTAAGCAGCAACCAGGTCCGCCGCCATAGGGAGAACGCCGCCCGCTTCACCACCATCTGCTAGATAGACACAGTTAGCAACCAACCTTTGAAACTCACCACGTTGTACTTTCGCTGTTGAAGTCGATTTTGTACTTGATTCCCCATAGAATCCTTGCGCCGAGCGCGTGGTCTATCGCGTGAATAATGCAAGATAGGAAGATGCCTTCTTCTAGGTCTAGTGGGATGCTGTTGTCTCGCCTGGCCCTGCAACGACAGAGAGATGAAGCGGATTATTCTATGAATAACGTGTAACGCTTCATGAACACATACACTCTAAGGCATAATAATACAGTGTATGCAGGTCCATTGCCTACGGTACCCTTCAACACACCAATGGCAGTCATGATCAGACTGTCATTGCATCCGTTGCCCGCTGTGCTCGTCAGCAACGTGAGTCAATCGTCCCGTGCATTTGCAGAAGTCGCAAGCAAATGCTCGCAAAATACATAAGCTGTACAACACCATAGTAGCATTCACGCTAGCGTCGCCTGACACACACGTACAGGTAAAGATATATTGCTGGGGGTACGGGAGGGGACGTGTGGTTCTTCCCACATGACGCAAACTTCAGCCAACCAGATCTATATATATATATATGTATATATATTTACATTCGCGCCCAGCCGAACAGTTTGGCCTAACTTTCCGCGGTGAAGGCTATGACACCCCAGGGCCGATGTTGGTAATGTCTCACCTGCGCAGAACATGCCGTGCCTTCATCATGAAGTCCGACATAGGAAGCTCCAGCTCATTCCAGCGTTCGGTCCGCGCGTGGTCAGCCCCTCCAAGGGGCGACATATTCCGCGATTCCGCTACAAGAGAGTCCCGAGATGTCGGCGAACCCAGCCCCATCCACTTGTTGCCCTCAGTTCTGAAACCATACAAACAGGCGTCCAATCCGAAATCAGGTTTCAACGATGCAAATCGTTGGCTTGTCGACACCCCCAGGCTGTGTTCTGAACTCTCGAGAACATTGTGAAGTGCAGGAGAATATCGCGCAGTCCCGATGAAAGCGGAAGCGCTTTACTCTGCGTGGTCCCTGTATACGGGTGAAATTGGCCGTGAGAAAGAGCATTGGAAATTACGGAAAACATGTCTACGCCGTCAAACCTGAAAGTGTTACAGCAAACCAAGTTGCATCGTGTTCGTATACGTAGTCTATTACAACAATTATCCGGGGACATACTTCGAATTTCGGGTCTATAACGTTATTTTCGGGGTCTAGAGCGTGTACTATTTGTTCATTCAACAATGGCCATTTGGAATCCTTACCGAACAATGCTATGTTAAGGACAGCACTACAGTGGGAAAAAATGAATGTATTAATCGCCGAGGAATCTCATTTTCCTTCACGCTTCGTGCATTGTTGGAAACAACGAATGGTGAATGTTTTTTTTTGTTTTTTTCAGAGCAACAATTGGCAGATCCCGCGAAAACACGTAAGTCTCATATGAATCCCCTTGGTACATCCAATCTAAAGCAGGCACCAGTACGTATGTGACACACGACTGAGGACGAGGCCCTCGAGCTGGGCTATCGCTATACCTGGTGGTGGTGAGGGGGCCCAGGGTACCGTGAAGGAGCCCGTGGTGCAGCCAAGTTGTCGTCCACGTCGACTCCATTAGCTTGGTCTTCAGTTCATCGTCAGACACGATGCGTTCGACCAGTGCGTTGCCAAGCGTGTGACACTTAGTGTGAGCAGCTGTTGTCCAGTAAAAGTGGACGAAGGAAACCTGACTTTCCGAGTCGGCCATCGGCTGACCGTTAACGAGGAACGATGTGATCTTCACTGCCCATTTGTCATCCGGACTGCCGCACCTGGTCTTGGTGTACTTCATGCTCCACGATTTGATGGGGGTGACTACGGCTTCGTCGTACTTGCTCCCGCGTTCGCGAGTGACGTGTTCCAGCATGCACTCGTCGACACGGATGTAGTAGTGACGATCTTCGGACGCACGTTGTTGCGCTCGGTCGGTTTTTCCTGAAGATGCTAGTGCAGCGCGCTCGGATGCGCGGTCACGACGAACGACGGTGACTAGACTGGTGCCCTCGACGAATGTCACCACATCTTCAGCCGTAGGCGTACGCCAGACGAAGGCACTCCAGATCCCCAGCAAGACAGCAAAGGGGAACTTGATAAAGTACCTGCCGTTCAAACCACGAGGAGCGAGTTGGGTGGTCATATGATGGGATTGCCGTTATTTGGTGCGTCCGGCCGTACTATTGGCACGTGCCGCTTCAGTAGCTTCGATTTGGTTTTTACAGTATCAACGTAGAAAATGCGCACCCTAATAATCTGTTTTGGCCATGGCGGGGGGTACTCAATCGAGGAATCGAAATTTCATACTGAGTTCCTCCTCGTCGTCATCTTACAATAAGCGACCGCTGATGTATTGCGACTCGGAACTAAAACGCATATCTTGAATACTTTGGCCAACCAGAAGGCTGGTGGCACGCAGGCCTTTGTTCTGCTGCACGACATGTACACAATGCTCATTTACCGTGCATGTAGTGGTCGGACTAACGTATCATCGATTCGTTCGCTGTTGAGGCCAGGAGTCAATGCGCCCGGTAAAATTGTCTACGCATTCTCCCGTGACCGAGCGTTAGTGATAAAAGGCCGGGTTGAAATGCGAAAGCTAAGACTGCATCTAAACGCAACGAAACGTGTTGGAGCACCTAACATACAATACTTTGAGGCGCTTGCAGCGTAACAATAGCTCCACATGTACGGCATCGGGAAGAACAACCGGCATCGAACAACATACATTGGAATTTGTAGGCAGTAGTGAGCCAGATACTGGAGCAAGGGCTGCTTGAAGCTGTCCAATTCAACATCGACATTGGCGCTGACGGGCTTGAAAGAAGATTGTTTTGACTTAGAGACCTGTTGGCAGATGATAAAAAGACGGTGTGTGCGGGTTTGATTCAGGCTTGCAGGAGGTGGTAATCCATGATTGCAATGGATTAGGTAGATGATGATCGTGGTATCTGTGTGGAACAGATAGCCCACGCTCGGGTTGGCCTATATATATGTATAGAACAAGCAATTAATCGGGCAACGGGCACGACGGTTTCGTTGGTTATCGTCGGACACAATTTAAAACATTTCGGGACATTGCCACATTTCGGATTGGTTCGCTCTTCTGATTTCGGTTACATCGGGATGTGTTTTGCGTATACCAACAGTCGCATCGGCATTCCTATGCGTTGCACTGTTCCTTTCGTGCGTATTTGGTTTTCTGGTCAGAAGGCTCCGTGGATTGTTGATAGGAAGCGATACTCTTCGGCGACCGTAAACACTGGAGTGTGTGCTACAGCAAGCTACAGCCTGCAGAACGAGCAACCGCCAAGGCACTGAGCGGATAAACCTCGTGACGCAAAGCTACAGGTAACAGGCAGCAAACAGCTCAGACCTCCAACTCCCAAAAGTGATCCCGTGAGACATAATACCATCTGAGGGTATGCTCCGAATAATGCCAATGCGCATATTCGGGTTCAGTCGTGACAGTCCCGCGTGGAACATACATGTCACCTATATCGACCATTCTTTGTTTGCGTCCCAAGCGTCTGAAGAGGGTGAAACCGCTACTGTGGCCAGGAAAGCCCAGGTACGCTATGACGGTTTTACCCAGACATAGTTGCGTGTAGCGGCACCCAAGCAGCCTAGACGGCCCGAAATCGTCTTCAATTAGGGGTGGGTATCCGTTGTGTCAACTGAAAAATACTTGTACGGGTTTTGGGCTCAGGACCCTTTGTAAGCGACGGCCATTTGGAGAGCTACAACTGGGACTGTCAACCCTGCAACCATGTATAGTTCAGCAGGTTATGAACAATGTTTCCGTGGTCTTGTGCAACTACTCCACACATTACTGGTACCTCGACTCTGGTCCCCACCACAATTGAAAATTAAATATAAGCGGAGTACTCCCAACACTCATCAATGAGCTCGGTCCCCACTGATGAAACAGCTTTGATTAATTTGCCACTTGCATGTGGGCATTGCGGCGTCAATCTCACAAGGTGACCTTCTTCACACGGCGTTGCTTTATGCTATCTACATTGTTGTTCCGCTTCCATCCTGACTGTTGATTTGTTGTTCCTTCGTCTAAAAATAATATTGCCTGATATTTCCCCCCGCAATAATACTCGCGCACTTGATTGTTAACATAAACGTACGCTTGTACCGATAAAAGAGTAATGACCTATTGTAGTTCGAGGTCAATAATCAAGTACCGAGCGCGAGGAAACGGTATACACACTAGACCCACGGCCTCAGGGTTGTTTGTCAACATTCCTTGAAGCTGAAACTACGAGCACAGTAGACCCTGTGGAACTCCAGGTGCGCTAGCACCTGTCTAACGTTTACGTATACGTATGTACAGTAGACAATCCAGCAGAGGATGTGGCCACTTGTTGCTACTGCTGCAGGGTTAGTGTGATAATGGGTTCGTACCAAAGGTTGTTAAAGTGAGACAGCTAAAACGGGGTCCGAGATGCGCTCACCATCTTGTGTTCGACGACCAAAGTCCGCCCAGAAAATGAGTAGCCCAAACGCCGGTGCTGTTTGAAGCGTGTACGCCTGAACAACAGTATCGCAATGCCGGGAAATAGCTACTATCACGGGGTGGGCCTGTCGAGAGGCCGCAGACCCTTACCGGTTGATACGTGATAATTGCTCACCAAACACGTTTGCTGCAGGCATACGCAGCACATTCGTTATTATACCTACAGTACTACACGGTGAAATCTAGAGGAGGCATGAAACCTACGGCTGTTGACTTCATTATATGCGTTGAAAGTGGTGCCGTCGCGTATGAACACGCGCTTGCCTATTTGGTTTGCGGTTGATACAAAATATAACCCAGACAGCTTATAACGTTGCCTTTACATATCGTACAACATTGCGCGCACCATCAGGTATCGCCCGGCAAGAAATGGCAAGCCCCTGGAACACCAGCGATGCAACGCAGGATTGTGAACGTGACACGTTCTTGCTTGACCTTCGAGCAAGGTCGTAGGCAACACTACATGTCTCGCGTGGACAGTGCAGTATGAAGAAACACATCATGCCACTCTCTTACCTGAGATGTCTCCTGATGGAGGGATTATGTGAGAGAATAGATTGACCCCTCCAAGTTGTGTGCAGAAGTGGAGGCGTCGAAAGCTACAGCAGCAGCAGAGTATCAAGAACCTCTTCCCTGTCGACTTACTGGAATCAGGGCTCGTACAACAATGAAGTCGATTGTTTAGGTGTGTTCGCGCGTGGAAAAGCGATTTCCTTGTGGTTGTGGAGATATGGGGGTTCCTTGTGGGGTGTTTGAAAACGAAAGCCGAACATTAAAAGATGGGCCGAGAGGAGGAACGGTAATACTGTTTTTGTTCGTAATCTTGCGCGAGGTCTAACCGAAACAACCGTGGACGCGAACGGGACGCCGCCAAGTCAATGGAAAGTCCGCGCCGACGAATGTATCGCCCGTCGAGTTCTTCAAGGACGGACTCGTTTATTCCCGCTGGTGCAACCGCCCCACCGGACGCCATTACGTTTTTCAGCGCGTGCATGTTTCTTACCGCGGTTGAACGTTGAGATCGATGTAGAACACGGTGATGCCAACGTGTCTCACTATCCGGTTGAGCGATCTGACCGATCTAGGATGTGCTCTTTTCCCTCTATTTTTTCCTTTCTCCTGCCACGCCATTCTCGTTCAACGGATGATTGCCTTTTAACCTGCTGGAATCGTTCCACAAGCATTGAGACTGAAAAAAATCAACCTACAGAGATCGTGAGATGACATTCCTATAGTGATCCGAGCGAGCCAGGCCTTTAGCGTGCGATGTGCGGGTCACGTTTAGGCTCGACATTTTCAGCTGGACGAGTCTCTCGGTTTGTGGAAGTGCTGCCAACGTAAACGTCGATGTGGCATGCCTATTCGATGGGGATCTGTAGTTTTTTGTTGGGGGTGCAAGCTCGTCGAAGTTGATTTATACATGGGGTAGAAAACCCAGTAGCTACTGTAGGCGCCCCTTGTATTATAGCCTGTATTGAGGTCTCAAGCCACTTGAGACTAGGCGCACGCCTCACGCGGGGTTATAATACGTGCCCAAACATTAGAATGGAGGACCGTTTAGATGTTGAATAACATGCAAGTAGGTGACGAGACAAAACGCGCCACTCGCTTTAGTGTTTCGTGTGCTCTAGTCGTCTGCAAAAACATGTGTGGAAACAGTTGCTATGGTGTACCAGGTATGAAATATCAATTTCATCTTCTGCCGCTCAACAATGACGTCAACCGTTCCTGCTTCGCTTACGACGGGTGACCAATACTTTTACCACTAAGACAACCACGCCTACGCGCAACTTGGCATCGTAAAAGGCGTACTGTTGTGACAGGTTTGAACCCTGGACGAGGACGCAAAAAGCAAACAATCGCACACAGACCTTGGGACCCCTGTACATACACCAGACGGAAGTACTCGTATCGATATTATACATAACCCGCACGCTTTGCACTACAACGCCGTTATTGGCATACACCAGACGGAAGTACTCGTTTTGATATTATACCTAACCCGTACGCTTTGCACTGCAACGCCGTTATTGGCTGTAAGTTTTCCTTTCGACACAATATCAGGCGAACATCAGTGTTAAGCACAGGTAATGTATAATGTTCTAGCCTTTGCGATCAAGACCATGATAGTTCAGCGACCTCAGAAACGATGTTCCAGCAGTCCCAGCTGATGGCGACGTTCACCGACCCAAAATCGGCGTTCCAGCAGTCCTCAAAGGATGACCATGTTCAGCGACCCCAGAAGCGGTATCCCAGAATCCTTAATTCGAGGATGGTGCGATATAGGCCTTAAGACGTTCTCTCCCGGGAATGGAGAATAGTTCGCTACAACTGTGGCCCAGTCCATAAAAACACTTTGGCGACCTCACGTTGTTGCTGTTGCAGCGATGCTGGATGCTTTGGCAGTCTCATCGAAGAGCAGTGCTGTAGCGAGTCCAAACCCTACCCTTTCGGCAACCCCACGCGCGTTGTTTTCATTGATCCAGGAAACATTTCTTCGTCGACCCCACGTTGAGGCGACACCTGGCGTTGATGATGATCCGGCGGCTGCTGTTGTAGATGATAGCACTGTGGTCCGACCCAGACGATCGTTACTCCGTCGATCCCACGATACTTTCGCCGCAATTCCGAGAACGGCGATCCGGAAATCCCACGATGAGTGACCCCGGCCGATATACGGTGTGCTCCTCCAGCGGGAAACACAACGACGATAAGGCTATCAATTGGCAATGGCCATGTTGCCCCGTGTATCCCAGTCAATATTTGATCTTGCCGATGGGTTTTATGTTCGTTTAGACATGAAGTCGACGTCTAAGTCATCGTCGATATTGATGACCGGTTCTCGTTGTGTATTGGCCCACTTGTTGTTGTTCTCAGCAGACATGTCGTAGCTGCGTTTGCACGATATCATGGTCGACCATTGTCAGCGATTTCGATTGGAATCTTCTTTGACCCGCCATCACGGATATATCCCCAATGCCGTTGACGATGTTGGTGGTCATATCGTCAGTGGCTTGAACGTATAGTTCCGGTACAACAGTAACTGTACCCCCGCGTAGCCCAGCTGGGACGGGTTATTGCAAAAGCGTGTGGCAACCGCACTATTCACCCACCGTGTCGTCCCTGTTTGCCTTTCATGTCCCGAACAGACTAATGCAGCACGTGCTATCAGTGCTATTGGGTTCGGCCGTTTCGTACGTCGAGAAAACGCCAAGGCTTCATCATCAGATATACCGGTACGATTGGATCGCGTCTCTGGTGTACGTGAATGTTACACACACATCGTTGGCTCCAGGGTACACCTGGACACGACACGAGAAGGTACTGTAATCAGCCTGCACGCCAGGGGAATAAAACTCCCGGAAGGGGGTGTCGAAACTTCAATGAACGTGAAATCTGTAACATATATGCTTGTGCGGCACGCGTTCAATGCACGACACGGTTTAGCGACTTTGATATCGAAGCAGATGTTTACACACCTGGTGCAACAATCGAAACTAAATATACACGCCCAGACCGCAGGAAGATCGGGCCCTTGGGGGAGCGGAGAGGAGGCGCGATATTGGCATGCATGGATATTTAATAGCATATACACCTGAGTAGGGGCGAGGCATTTCGGACGCTTCCATGTAGAAGAATGAAGGTTTCTCCGTCTAGCCGTTTGTCTAAAAGTTTCCCTTTCGTACGGAGGCTAGCCCGGGCATTTGGCAACATGTTTTGTGTTGAGAGTGACCGGTATCAACCAGTGGCGCACAACCGAAGGGAAACATGGCACGATTCTACCCCTATATAAAAATCGGTCACATGCTCACCTACCCTAGGGAAATGTGTTGGCACGGTTCGCGAGTTATACAGACGAATAATGCGATACACACGGCCTTCGGTACAAACTGCCGATGCCTCAACGGATGATAAGGGGCTTAAGTATCACGGTGCTGGAAGCGGGACAGGCTATAGTGTTTTGCCCTCGATTTCCGACAACCCCCCGCACCAATGGCGTTAACTATGAAGAGTTGGGACATCTACGAACTCCGACCATAGTAGGAGTGACCCACGCGTATGCAAGAACCCATGGAGTGTTGCAATCCCTAGCAACATGCACGTGGCTACAGAAAGAGATGGCGACGGCGACAATAAAAGACCAGATAGGCTGATGCCCATTCAATGGACAGTTTGGAGGTGAACAGCGCGGCAAGACCTGACGCATATACGCATGCAACTTGAACATGTAGCCAGCCAAAGCGCTGATCGCGAACCGAGTTCTTGATAGGGGAGGCTCCTGCTCAATATGGCCCTTGGGTTCTGGATCAGGTCCCTCGCATATGATGTATATAGTAAAGCGGAAGCCGTAATGGGACTGACATTAAATGCAGTCAGTACTCAGTTCCCATTAGTTGACGAGTCAGATTGGCACGTCATGCGATGTGGTCCCCTGAATCCATAAAGCACATTTTCATTGATAAGCTGCATTGTGTCCCCCGCAAACTTCAAGAGGTCCAAACCACCTCACCTGCAACTGCTTCACTTAAGACGACCATAAAACATCCATAAACCATTGTGTTATGCTCTACATACATCTGAACTGTTCCTGAACCACCTCCAAAAGAGCGACCACCAAATTTCAACTTACCACACCGTATACCTCTCGATCGTTACTCGGGCAGTATGGCCAACTTAGGTCTCGACCAACTCAGTAACTCAGTGGGATCGACTACCACGCCTTACATGACATACCGCACCCCCACCTGATCATCCGGCATAATAAGCGAGTCTGACCAAAACCAAATATCGCTATCACACCCATAAACTAACGCTAGAACTGGGTACTTCACCCAGGACTAAGCCGCGCTCCAATCGTCTCAAAGGGGTCGACTATCAAAACGCCACCCTCCCATGGCGTATACCTGCCTATCCGGTAAGAGGCTCCATTAACGAGTGAAAACCAAACCTACTGTAATGCCTGCTGTGATCCCCATCAAATAACACCACGCGTTATCCAGCTTCATATTCGAGTGTGACCAAAACCAATACTTGCTACCGAACCCATACACCAATACCATAACTGGTTACTTTAGACTAATATTATCCTGGTGTATCTCATAGGAGGCGACGGCCAGAGCGTCAACCACCTATGGCATGTAATTCTCCACATGTTTATTCGGTTGCATCGCCGAGTCTGACCAAGAAAACCCAATGTCTTCCAGCACCCCCCCCTCCACTAACGCCACACCTAGTTAATTCCCTCGGGCTTTAGCCGCACGTCGTGCACCGTCAAAAAGAGCGACTACCAAAGCCTCAACCTGCAATACCCTAGGGCTCTCCATCGTTTATCAGATGGCATAATCCAATTTTCCCTCAATTGTGTCAGCGGGAGCGACCACAACGCCTAACACGACTATGCGATCCCAGGCTAAATATCCCAGTCGTATCATAACTATTACCTACTATCCTCTCCATCAACTAGCGTCACAGCACGTTACTTCATTCGGATTGAGCTGCCCGTCGATCACCCCAAAGGGAGCGACTACCCAACCACCAACCTCCCATGACATACACCTCTCAACACGTTTCAGACTGATGAAGGAGTCTGACCTATTATGCTCCTGGCATAACACCCATCCACTACGACGAACGCCCTACTTGGTTACTCTGCTCGAGATCAAGCTGACCTTCGAGCACTTCAACGGGAGCGACCACCAAAGCGTCACCCTCTCATGATATCTACCCCTCCAAACTTTATCATTCTGCGTAGCCGAGCCTGACCAGACCCAATGTCTGTAATCACCACCACCGACTAACGCGGTACCTGGCCACTTTAATCGGTATTCTGCTGCCCCTTTACCGCTTCAAAGGGATTGACTACCAAAGTGCCAACCTCCCATGCAATGCCATATACCTATCCATATTATTTCAGGCTACCTGGTACATAGCAGAATCTGACCAAAGCCACTTCCCTGCTACCCCAACTAACTTACGCCATACCTGGGTACTTCACTCTGAAATAACACGTACCAGGCAAACGTCACACACACAACACTCACTATTAATACTACACATATACCCGCGTTGAACAAACTCTGTTTCTTGGTGTATTACTATAAACCCTCCCTTAGCAGAAAACGTTAGGATACACTATCTTGGACTTCCAATGCACCATATAAAACCCTCTCCATGCATGGTGCTACCGTTAATGGTAGCATACTCGGCATCGCACCGGCTGACGCGGAATCCTACACAGAACGTACACACACGCGAAACAAATATTCCCGGTTGGATAAGAGCTATTAAAAGCTTTCATATAGTTGAACTAACATACACCACTGTGGACTTCTAAAGTGCCATATAAAAAAAGCTCTGGGCACACGGTACAAGCGTGAACGAGAATATGTCTGGCATGAACGCAGAAGCCTACACAAAACGTACACAGACGTTATTTAAACAATTCAGTTTGGTGTAGAGCCATTCCAAGCTCGCGTAGTAGAAATAAGATACACTACTGTGGACTTTCAAAGTGCCATATAAAACCTCTGGGCATACGCACCACCGGGAAAGGTAGTGTGTCCATCTGCTAAACCGAAAACCTACACGCATAGTTTAAACAACCACCGACCCAAACATCACGGAAAATTACAACTAGGACCACCTGTTCATGGTTGCAATTCGAGTACGACGACTCATGTTAGAACTTCACTTTAGGGACTACATTCATACTGTGTGTGTCACCAACATGCAGCGGGGAACAACACTTACCCGCTCGATACGGTACGCCTAGTCTTTTCGTGTGTTCCAATACCCCGACTATGTCAGATTATCTGCCTCCTGTTCAAGTTGGCTGCACCATTTGCCTATTGCGACGACCCAGCCTCGCTGACTCCACTGCTAACGAGCAAGCCGCCATATAACTAATTATCAACCCCCCCCTCCGGACACCGCTTGGCTGGGTAGCGCATCACGTTTTTCTTTTTAAAAGGTACCTGTCTCAATACATTATGCTCGCGGTGATTTCGTCGACAACCTTTAGAGTGTCGATCTCCTTCAGCCCGCGATAAAGCTGCCGGTAGAACGGGTTGGTGCTGCACCTGTAAGGTACAATGCAGAGTAGCAATACAGACGGAGTAGAACGCCCTTAGGTTTATGGCCATTTGTTGGTCGTCTAAAGCGCGGGTGAACATACACACCAGGGAGAACCAGTACAAGGAAGCACGGTCGGAACGTTGGCTAATTGATGGTGACCTCATTACAAGAAGGGTGGGTCTTGCTCAAATGACTTCCTCATGTATCCTCTCACCGGATCTTGTTGTGGTAGAACGGGTGTAGCGTCGGGGCCATCCACATGAAACTCCAGCTGGCGCTTTCGCAGTGATCAGTCCTGTTTTGTAAGTTGTATACACGACAGTCGGAACGTGAAACCGAACGAAGTTTGGACAATATCGATTAGAGAGGAAGGGAAATACATATTTTCTGTCGAGAGGCAATTTCTAATTCGAAGAACGTAACTCAAAGCACAACAACATGTCAACTAGCAGGTGTTGACCTCTAGGCCCTTGGTCTTCCTTCTGGCCGTCTAAGCAGCAACCAGGTCCACCGCAACAAAGGGCACGTTTCCAGCTTCACCGCTATCTGCTAGATAGACACAGTTGGCAACCAACCTTTGAAACTCACCACGTTGTACTTTCGCTGTTGAAGTCGATGTTGTACTTGATTCCCCATAGAATCCTTGCGCCGAGCACGTGGTCTATCGCGTGAATGATGCAAGACAGGAAGATGCCTTCTTGTAGGTCAAGTGGGATGCCGTTGTCTCGCATGGCCCTGCAATGACAGAGAGATGAAACGATTATTCCATGAGTAATGTTAGACGTTTCATGAACACATACGCCCTAAGGCATAAGACAGTGTATGCAGGTCAATTTCCTACGGTACCATTTTACACGCTAATCGGAGTCATGATCGGATTATTATTGCAGCCGTTGCCCGCTGTGCTCGTCCGCAACGTGAGTCAATCGTCCCATGCATTTACAGGAGTCGCAAGCAAATGCTCGCAAAATGCATATGCTATACAACACCATAGTCACATTTACGCTAGCGTCACCTGTAAAACACGTACAGGTGAAAGTATCTCGCCGGGGGTACGGGGGGGGGCGCGTGGTTGTTCCCACATGTCGAAAACTTCAGCTGCCCAGGTATGCATTCGCGCTCAGACGAACAGTTTGGCCTAACTTTCCGCGGTGAAGGCTATGATACCCCAGGGCCGATGTTGGCAGTGTCTCACCTGCGCAGAACATGCCGTGCCCTCATCATGAAGTCCGACATAGGCAGCTCCAGCTCACTCCATCGTTCGGTCCGCGCGTGGTCAGCCCCTCCAAGGGGCGACATATTCTGCGATTCCGCCACAAGAGAGTCCCGAGATGTCGGGGAACCCAGCCCCATCCACTTGTTTCCCTCAGTTCTGAAACCATACAAACAGGCGTCCATGACGGGAGCAGATTTCAACGATGCAACTAACTGGCTTGCCGACACCCCCAGGCTGTGTTCTGAACTCTCGAGAAATTATGAAATGCAGGGGAATATCGCGCAGTCCCGATGAAAGCGGAAGCGTTTTACTCTGCGTGATCCCTATATACGGGTGACACTGGCAATGGGAAAGAGCATTGAAACATACCGAAAAACTGTCTACGCCATCAAAACTGAATGTGTTGCACCAAAAGCAAGTTGTATCATGTTGGTAAACGTAGTCTATGACAACAATCATCCGGGAACATAGTTCGAATTTCGCGTATATAACGTTGTTCTCTGGGTGTAGAGCGTGTAGGATTTGTTCATTCAAAAATGGCCATTCGGAATCCTTACCGAACAATGCTACACTAAAGTGCAAAACAATGAAAACATGAATCGTCGAAAACCCTGCATGTCCATTTATACTCTGTGCATTGTTGGGGAAAAAACGGAAAGTGGATGTTTGTCTTGTTTCCTTCTGTCCAACGATTGACAGATCCTGCGAAAAAACATAAGTCTCATATGAATCCCCTAGGTACATGTAATTCAAAGCAGGCACCAGTAAATATGTGACACACGACTGAGGACGAGGCCCTCGAGCTGGACTATCGTTGTACCTGGTGGTGGTCAGGGGACCCAGGGTACCGTGAAGGAGCCCGTGGTGCAGCCAAGTTGTCGTCCACGTCGACTCCACTAGCTTGGTCTTCAGTTCATCGTCAGACACGATGCGTTCGACCAGTGCGTTGCCAAGCGTGTGACACTTAGTGTGAGCAGCTGTCGTCCAGTAAAAGTGGAGGAAGGAGACCTGACTTTCCGAGTCGGCCACCGGCTGACCGTTGACGAGGAATGATGTGATCTTCACTGCCCATTTATCATCCGGACTGCCGCATCTGGTCTTGGTGTACTTCATGCTCCACGACTTGATGGGGGTGACTGTCCCTTCGTTATACGTGCTCCCGCGTTCGCGAGTGACGTGTTCCAGCATGCACTCGTCGACACGGATATAGTAGTGACGCTCCTCGGACGCACGTTGTTGCGCGCGGTCGGTTGTTCCTGAAGATGATAGTGCAGCGCGCTCAGAAGCGCGGTCACGACGAAGGACGGTGACTAGACTGGTGCCCTCGACGAACGTCACCACATCTTCAGCCGTAGGCGTACGCCAGAAGAGGGCACTCCAAATCCCCAGTAAGACCGCAAAGGGGAACTTGATAAAGTACCTGCCGTTCAAACCACGAGGAAGGAGGGGGGGGTCGATCATGAGTTGGCGTGGTCGTCGTTTCGTCTGTGTTTCCTTACTATGGCCGCGTACGTATAATGCATACTGGTATATATGTGTAAGGTCGGTACTGCTGCACAAGCAGTAGCATGTACCAGGTATGATTTTGTGTTTCACAATATCATACGCGAAGCTACTATTAATATTAATAACACATCTTATTAATCGGTGAAAACTACACAACAACTTTCCCTATCGTATACCAGGTTTCATGTACATATGGTATGTCAAGGGTGAGGAGGACTTCACTAAGGAATTATAAAATCCCTCTTTGAGTTTTCCATTGTAGTTGTCCTGCAAGATACGACGTCAGACGTGTATCGACAAGGAAGGACGAACATCCCTCAAACAGTTCGACCAATCAGGAAGCTGAGGGGACGCAGCCACATTTGCCTCTGTTGCACGAAACGTACACAATACGTTTCTTTTACGAAGTCACAGCTGACGTACGAGTACTTATAATAACTCGTATCATATATAGTATTATTAAGTATCATATTCATACATATTATGAGTTTCGACGAAATCCTCGAGCTCACAGCTGTTGTTTTTTTTAATTTTTTAGTATATATATATACGAGCAGGGTACATGTTGCCGGCGAATATACGTATCATCGTTGGTTTCGCTGTTGACAATGTTATTAATAGTTGTTGCCCGTGGACCTGGTGAACCTGGCCGACTACTTCACGCGTATACTCGTACCATTGCCGAGTGGTGGAGAAACGGAATAGTCACGACATATAATATATGCATACACATATATTAATCCCAGGTGTATATACACCAGTATAGTATGTTTATTTCAGACTATATAATATTAGTGGCAAAGTTACGTGCAAACCATTTCCCACAAATAATCACACGCTCCCTGAGTTTTACAGCCTCAGGTTGTGCCCCCCTCATACTGGATGTACATCCTGCATGAGGACATATAAAACCCGTAAGTACGCGCGAACGAAGCTATCACACCCAGTTACGTAGCAAATATGAGTTTCGACGAAATCCTCGATCCCACAGCCGTTGTTTTTCAATTAAAAAAATACAATATATGTATAACACCAGCAAAGGTTCCCAAACAAAGCCCGAGATCATTGCGGCATCCAACACACAGCTGTGCTTGATGCCTCTTGCTGCATACATGCATCAGCTCCAAATAAATACTCGGCAACAAGAAGCAGTACCGGCATCCAACAACATACATTGGGATTTGTAGGCAGTAGTGGGCGAGATATCGGAGCACGGGCTGCTTGAAGCTGTCCAGGTCGACGTCGACATTGGCGCTGATGGGCTTGAAGGCAGCCTGCCTCACCTTAGAAACCTGTAGTCGGATCATGGAAGGACGGAGTGTGATATGTATTCAGGCTTGTTAGAGAGGTACTCGGGGAATGGAATGGTGTTCACCGAGGACTCCCTCGAAGTATCTACGTATGGAACCGCTTTCCCAAGCTCGGGTTGGCCTAGAACCTACGTTCTACGCTCGGGAAATGGGCACAACGGCCGCGGCGTTGGTCGCCGTACACAACATTAAAAGTTTCGGGACGTTGCGACATTTCGGATCGGTTCGGGCTTCTGACTTCGGCTGTACCGGGGCAGGGTCTCGATGTCTTGATCGAGCTACAAATACAACATGATGTATGCCCATTCCTTCGCATATTGATGGTCCTTTCGCGCATATCATTTTACTGCTCAGAAGACTCCGGCGACCAATAATACGTACTATCGATGCTGCAGAGTACCAACGTCGCTACTCATAGTTGTCTCACAGCTACAGCCTGCAGAACGGCGGAGCGCCAAAGTGCTGAGCGAACAACTGGCGTGTTGCAGAGCTACAGATAACAGGCAAGCAGCCAAGATGTTCCGACTCCCTAAAGTAATTCCGGCGGACATAATTATTTCTGAGCATGTGCTCCAGATAATGTTAAGGCGTATAATCGGGTTCAGTCGTGACAGTCCCGCGCTGAGTATATTTGTATGTGGCCTGTATCGGCCGTTATTTTTTGCACCAGAAAAGGGTGATAGCCAATTTGTGAACAGGTGTACATACATTACGGAGTAGATAAGCCATGGAGGCTTAGGCCACACATGCATCGATGTAGCGGCACCGCAGTGAGCCAGACGAGCCGAGGTGCATTTTGCTTTAAAGGATAATTTCCGTTGTGTCTGCTGAAAATAGATACGTACGCGTACCTTTTTTTGGCTCGGCACCGGGCATTAGCGAACACCATTGTGAGATCTGAAAATGGGACTGTCAACTCTTCAACCATCTACAGTCCAACAGCTCATGAACGAATATTCCGTGAGTCTTGTGCAATTCCTCCACACCACGTACTAGGTATTAGAGTAGTGTATGTACCTTGGATAAGGCATACGACGCACCATTCAAGGCATCCGGACGGCTCTCGACATGCAACGAAGGGCTCGGCCCCCATTGATGAAACATATGTGCTGCGCCGTTCATTCGCCTGTGAGCATTGCTTTATCGCCATCAGGTCATACCCCCTTCCGGCAAGGCCTTACACAACGTTGCTTCTGTTAGCTCCATTATTGTTCCGGACTCTTCCGGGCCTTTCGATTTGTTCCTCCTTCATTTAAAAGGAACCATTTTCTGTTTTTGTTTGCCGCCAGAATTATGGAATATCGCCACGCAGCTACGAGCAAAGCTGAATATCGACCGGTTGGGAGAATTCACGAATTCACAGCTGACGTGTTTCTTAGTGTATCATTAATTATCGCGCTACACGTGCTCACGTACGGCAGGAGCAAGTAGCGTACCGTCTGTTTTTCTTCATGTGCCGGGTAGGGCTACCGTGTGGTATCGCCCTACCCGGTTGCGCCAAAAAACATACGACTCGCAGAAGTAAAGTTAAAGCAACCTTCTTCGTGGGCCGCCACATAAACACCGAAGCTCGTCAAGTACGTACGTACCCAGTCAATGCTACGCTTATCAAATCCCGGTTGTTATGTGAGAAGTGCCGTTCGCAGATTTGCCATGGGCTCGGCAATCAATTATATCAATATTCACAGCAGTAGAATGGTTGCGTCGATTCAAGAGCAACGCAACTAATAGCGAAAAAGTGGATCTAAGCCTAGCTGGGACAGAGCTACACTACCTACTGTAACACATACTCGAGAAAATGGTATACTACTGTATGTAGTACACGCGAGAGCTACGGGCCACAAGACTACCTATCAGCCTCCCGGAAGCTGATACTATACCCTCTGGGACTCCTATTAATAGTACACTTGCAACTGTGGAACGCTCTCTCACGCCCGGGCGGTATACATCTGACAGCGGACTGTCCGATTGCTGATACTACTATAATACTACTGTTTGCAGGTTTATTGGCCTGTAAATATTTAGATGGCAGGCGTATTTATACATAGGGAGACAGCGAAAAAACTTTCCACCAAGTGCTCACCATTTTGTATTTGACGACCAAAGACAACCCAGAAATCGAGCAGCCCAAACGAAGGTGCTGTGTGAAGCGCGTGCCCCTGCACAATATATTATCGCAATGCAGGCGAGCATATTATTGTTACTATCGCGGTGTTAGGTCCTTCAGGAGGCCGCAGAGCTTTGCCGGTCCATACGTGGCAAGTGTCTGCCAAGTACGTTTGTTTGCTGCAGTGATACGCACGCATTCCATTATGTATGAGACCCATGCACCGAAATATTGAGCATGCAGACAAGCTATTAATACGAGTACGCCAGGTGACTTCATCTTATGCGTCGAAAGTCAAACCGTCGCGTAGGAACACTGCGCTCGTCTATCGATTGGTATCCAGACAACTCTTAATAAAGAAATTTCACGATCATATTTACCTCGCACCGCGTATCGCCCGGAGGCTGCAAGTAAACCCCGAGAAACCACACAGCATGGCAACGCAAAGTAATTGGCGTGAGATTGCCTTGCCTGGCCTCCGGGCAAGGCCGTGGGCAGCACTACCACACACAGTCTCGAGTAGACACTCTGTCTGTAGGAAGAAGCACATCACACCATGCTCTTACCTTAAAGCTGGGTGATGTGAGAGGATGATTTCGCCCTCCAGGTGGTGTAGTGTTGTAGTGTAGGTGTCGAATGCTACAGCAAGCAGCAGCAGCAGCGGCAGCAGCAAAATGTCCAGAACCTCGTCGTTGTTAGCTTGCCCAAATTATGATGCGCACGGTGATGGGGTGGATTTTTTGTGTGTGTGCGCGTGTGTGCGGAAATGCGAGTTCCTTGTGGGTGTGAGCAGGTGCGGATCCCTTATTGTTGTTATGGTTGTTTGGGAAAAAAAAGTTAAGCACCAAAAAGATGGGCCGACACAAAGAACGGCACTATACTTTTTTGTTCGCATTCTATTGGGGGATCTAAGCCCGTCAACCGTGGATATCGGTGGATACGAACGCCTATCAATGAGATGGTCGCACCGTTGAGCGTAAGGCTCGCTGATTTTTTCATGCACGGGCTCATTTATTCCCGCTACAGCAACTGGCCCACCGGGTGTAGCAATGCATGTTATGCGCGCGTGCATGTTTCGTACCGTCGTTGGACGTTGAAGCCATCGCAGATCACGTTGAGATTATCATTTCTCACTCAGTCGTTTTTTCGGTACGTGTTCTCTCAGATACTCAGACCGGGGCTGACTGCTCACTGGCTGGCGTCCGAGCTGCACCCGAGAGGCCCACTGACAGGTGTACCGGTGCCGAGAGGGTTTTCAGTGGCGGATTTATCGGCTGCTTGGAAATGTTTATATCAGTATGGAGTTCTTACTGTTGTATGGATGTAAAAAAAAAGAGGCTGATATCCCTTGCAGCGTCCCACGGACTCCTATTAATAGGTGCCAATAAAGAACCGCCTCGTATATTGCCGCCATAGCCATGACATGTTATATGAATAATATGTTTTTCAGTTGTTTTTTCTTAGTTATGGGTGGCCGAAAACCAACAGGAAGATCTCGTTTTCAGGTTCAGCCAGGGATGATGGGTGGCTTACATGCTCGCTCGCGTTATTTGTGGCCTGCCCGGGCCAAGCTTTGTTTCGGTTGCAAATCCATGCAAAACTCAGAGTCTTGTCTATACTATAGCATGCTAACATTTTTCATCCAGGATGCTTCCATCGAATATTCTATTTAGGCCGCCTCGTGCAGTCGCCACAAAGCCGGTTAGTTAGTCCTGTATACAGGATCAATTCCGCCCGCTGAGATTATTATGCTACAGATAATATAATAATAACACCGCCGCCATGTTTACTATACCAAGGGTACATTGAGATTGAAGAGCGTTCCGCTACGTTGTGAACAAACCCGGGGTTTGGAATTATATGTCACGGGGGAGGCGAGAGGTACAATTACGCGACGGCCAGGGTTTCATTATATGGGCGCCGGAAATGGGTTCTAAGTTTCCTCTGGTCGGGTCGCTCAAGACGCCTTTTTATCACTATGTAGAGAAGAACTCGTACCCTGAGGCGGCAGTGTACACTTATTAAAGACGAGTATATATATATGCACATTCGACCTTTGACACATGCATTGAGTGTGCATGTCGATTGTAAGCACCTCGTCTCAGGCGTCGTGCTGTTATCGCGTTTTGTACTGTCTGCTTGTTTGTGTGTAACGCATCTATCTACGTACTGCTGTTCTGATGTTTATTCCACCTCCCATATGGCTTAATTGCTGTGATAGAAAAACTCCCAGCCTGAAGCCAACTCGTTGTCCCCGTCGCCGCGGAAATAAAGTAGTAGGCAACCTCTAGTACCGGCTGAAACGAAGTTCATGTTCGCCGTGCCGTTGGGATCTAGCTCTCACAGTAGAACGACGTCAAAGTTTTATGGTAGGCACTGGCAATGACTAGAACGCTACATACAACGCTATATATACACGCAGGGGCGCCTTCTTTCCACGTAAATATGCAAGCAACAACATCTATCACCATCATCAGTGTACCGCAGCACGCGTCTGCGAGCGACCTGCTCCTGACACACCACCCCCTCCATTCACATCTCTCTGGAGCGAGACTTCCACGCAATGCATTGATGATGATGATGCGGTTCGATACGTGTCTTTAGCATTTCCACCGGCTGGAACAGGGGCGCGATAAAACAGTAACCCGACGGCCAGCGTTCATTGTTTTTTCACGAAATATCGTCGGCGAAAGTCGAAATAGCCGTATATAACCACAAATAAATCTGCAGACGGCGGAATGCACAAACCTGGCATATTTATCGTCAGTTTCGTGCATTCTCTATACCATTTACTAGTGTCCCCCCTTATTTTCTCTCTCCCTCTCAGTCGCAACTCAGATCCGGGGTCACTAGGTAGGCTCTTCTCCTCCCTCCCACTACGGTACATATGATACTTGCCTTGCATTTTGATCGTGAGAGGACATAATCAGCGCTTTCTTCCCTCGTCGACTATTTACTACTGTATCATCGTCGAATTGTGCCTACCCACTACCCACACTATAATATTATGAATAGGTGCTCTCGACAGTTGGTGTCATTTGATGTTATAAATCTCCATACGGAGGCTCGGACCCCCGACCTCAACCTCGGCAGTATCCGTGGTGAACCGCTAGAAGACCACCGCACCGGGCATTCATGAGAGTTGACCCGATTTCAGAGAAAACAAATTGATTGGCGCAGACCCCGAGAAGCTCCTTCGTTCGCTTTGAATGCCGCGCGTTTTCCATCGCGGCATCACACACAGAGAGGCGAACTACGCGCGTATGACATCAACTTACACAAACAAACGTACTATAATAATAGGTGACAACGCCCTGCAGCTTCTTCGTGTCGTCGAAATGCTTGGCGTGGTAATCGCCTCGTGCTCAGCGACTACCATATACCATATACTGCCATATAGTTACACGCCCCGTCCGTCGCACGCGCGATCGAAACGTACACGCAGCTTGTCAAGATGACTTTCGACCACAGTTTCGATGTGACCGCCGAAGCGTGTTTTAATTGTTTGAAAATACATACTACGGGGTATCGCCTCTCCTTTTCATTAGTGTGGGGGGCGGGGGGTGTTTCGTATAAATTATACTCAAACTTTGTTGCGAGACCAAGGACGCGCCTAAAATAGGTTTTCGATGCGCACGACGGGGCCTACTCTTCGTGCGGTACTACTGATGTAGTACATGTGATGCATCGTGTGATCATCATGCATCATGTTGTTTGATGGTCGTGTCGTACACGCTGTAGTACTGCTTACTGCTTGCTGTATGTACTATACAGCAGTAAACTGTAGTAGTAGTAGGAAGGATATAGAAAACCGCTAAAACCTAGCCGTTTCAGTGTTTTTTGTTTGTGTTTTGATAAAACCGCCGCCCTCCTCTATGTCCAACAGTCTGGCAGGGCATCTTACGTACCGGGATGTAACATACAACAAGAGTAAGAGTGCTCTTGTATTGCATGCCAGTTTAACAAGTACTCTTGTACTGGATACCAGTTTACAAATACTCTTGTACTGCATACCAGTACATTTTAGAAGTAGTCGCGGTGACCGTAAAAATGTTAAAATATACAACGTGGTACTACGTACTGTTGTTGTGTTGTGTACCAGGTATATCGGAAGCGGCGAGACTTCTGAACCCTCCCAAAAATAGAGAAGGCTTGGCAATCCGACGGCACAAAGAACGTATTGTACAGCAGTTACTGTATGCAGAATCAACGAGCTCGGCGAGTTGCCTTGTAGCCCCAGTTCAGTTCAACAATGCAGATATCCTATTAATATCTGGAACACATACGATAGATACATACATATATACATACATGCGATTTTTTTATGATAAAATATATGTAGAACTCTGTTGTGCATACTTGTAAGCTATGCGTCGTATACTGTGCCAGTATCATACGTGTGTATACAGCATGGAATCCAAAGTAAACAGCACAAAATAAGTGTACGTTTCGTAGGCATCCCGTGCCGTTACACAAGACTCATCCCACCCTCCGAACGGAAATGTAAGGACCGTTATGTATTTACATGTACACACCAACCGTCCTTACGTTTCTGGCTTCTGGCCGGAGTACTATTAATACTGTAGTATACTACTGTTGTTGTATATATAATACTCGCATACTGCAGTATTTCTATATGCTTCCTATGCCACATTTTTGTTGCGAATATCCAGTAGTATCCCATGCCCCGACTAGCTACCTGTGCCACTACGCCTGCGATTATCGATAGTCGCTGACTGGGACGCCAAGACTGACTGCAACCCGAGTGCCTCCTATTGGTGCTCCTGACTCGGCTGCCTGTCTAACCATTGACAGTCCAGGCTCTACAGCAGTACTCCTACGTAATACAAATACTGTATTAATAGTATCGACGTCATATTAGTATTAGAAAACCGGGACACCGAGTACTGGCCCACAGGCTACGGGTACGAAAGCATCTTTTTTAAAAGGATGAACACGAACTTTGGTATACACTACCGGCCCTCTCACAAGAAAGTGCCCCACAAGAAACTCAGCCTAAACATTACGGGGGAAAGAAGAAAGTCGACAACTATTATACTGAAGATAGTGGGGGACACACCCCTTTCTCAAATAGGAAAGTCAGCCTAAGCCCGATTTCTGGTTTCTTATGAGCGGGCCGGTACTTTACTCGTAACCGATCTCTAAATATTTGATTCTGCGGGAGTTTCGCGGGCTTCGTTCATATGAGAGGGCCAGTTCTACTGCTGCTGTATACGTACTCGTAGCGTGATCGTGTTTCTTTGTTGCGCACGTCCAGCCCCTTGTACCTAGCGTGGTGCATCTGGTACATGCCACAAGCTCCCTGCATGGAGATAGCGCAGCCGATGCAGCTTGCCTTGCTTGGTACTAGAGTGTAGTACCAGCAGGTATGATTGATTCTACGTAGGAAACATGCCCGTCTGTTTGCGTAACAATGTTGTATTTCAGTACGTATCGAAAACGATTTTCGGTTACGTCTCGTAACGTTCCGGGAAATTGCGGAACTCCCTTTGTATGGGTGGTTCTGCTGCCGGCACCATTCAAACCTTGCTCCAACAGAAGACACACACAAGCTACTGTAGGATCTCCTGCAAGCCTAAATCCACCATCAGCTCAGGTGAGCCCTGCGTTCAGTGGTTACAGGCGATGGTATCATAGATGTGGTGGCGTGTGGTTCGTGTGGTTCGTGGTGGATCCGCGCCGTATTATGGTGGCTGAAAGAGTCGATAACAGAGGGCATATGGGAGAGGACCTGAGGGAAGAGGGAGATACTCGTAGCCCACCAGCGAATTCGTAGCAGGTTGCCAGGGGTCCAAGGAGCGACGGCTGGGCAAGCGAACCGACCTTCAGAGGATGCATGGAAAGGCCTCCTGCATCTTCTTGCCTCGAACCACGAGCTGAAACGCGAGCATCTTAGTTCCAGGTGGGGATCACGAACAGCAGCAAGTCGTCGACCCCCAATGATCTTCATTCGTTGGACAGCCCATGGGCCAGCCCATGGGCCAGCCCATGGACCAAACCATGTTCGACCGTGACATATACCGTGGTCGACCAAGATTGGACATTGGGCATGACTTAAACCGTTTCGACCATCGTCGGCCATTGGTTGCCGCATGGACACCCGCCATGGAACGACCCATGGGCATTGTTCATGGATGGACCCATGGTGCACCCCATGGATCAACCCACGGACACCAGCGATGGGACGACTCATGTCATGGTTTGTGGACGAATCCATGGATGGGGTAGGCCACGGTAAACAACGGTGTGCACCGTGGTCAACCCCACAGACTGACCCCATGGTCGATGCCATGGCCTTGCCATGGAACAAACCACGGCATGCCCCAGGGTTAAAGTTAGGGTTAGGTGAGGCCATGGTTTTCTGCGTAGAACACTCCATCCATGGGTCGCACGAAATGCCAGGTATGTACAGCAGTATCTGCCCTTAGGGTTAGGGTTAGGTTACACCATGGTATGCACCATTGTTGGGTACAGCATGGAGATTTCCAGGCCAGGGGCTACTCCACTGCGTACACCATGGAATATCATGGCATTGCGATGATGTCATGGCATTTCCCATGGTGTGCCGACTGGTGATGGAGTGCCACACGGGCTGCTTCATTGAATACGTTATCAACGAATCGTCCATGACACCTGCCACGGGGCGATCATGGATACTCTACCTGGTGTGTCCACGAAACAATCCTTGGGACCGGTCATGGGGACCATGGCATACCCCATGGACAGTTTCGATTAATGGGATGTACCATTGCACATATGCCATGGAGTCAACAATGGGTATGTCCATGTGGTATAGAGTATGGTGGGTACGCATGCCTTATGCCATGGGAGCACCGTTTTTCGTGGGTTGACCCATGGACGAAAATCCACACTACCATGGTCGAGAACCATGGGATAACCTACGACGTGATCCATCGTGTGCCATGCACTACATCATGGGTCGCGCGCATGCCATGGAACGACCCACGGCACTGTGCACGGGCCCATACTTGGTGCCATGGACAACACCATGGATCAACATTCTACTATGGGTTGTACCATGGGGTGTGTCATTGTCGACCATGGTGGACTGTTTGTTGGCCCTGGGCTGTCCAATTTATACAAGGCACACTTGATCTCTTGGGATAAATGCTCGATGAGTAGGCAGTCTTCTCAAGCGAGATATCGCGCATCATGTACAAATAATACCTGTCGGCTGCGACGGAGCTTGTGCAGCTCCGTGAGGGTGCACGTGCAGCTCCGTCGTGGCTAGCTGTACGCGCGGGAGCAGATGTGTTTATCACGTCTGCGCTGGGTCATGACACCGTTGGTGATGCAGGTATGGTAAATATACTATCGTCATTGTCGTTGTTCAGGGTCGCCAAACGAGTCCTGAGCATAGGTCGCAAGTGTTTAGACCCAAGCAATCCTTGCGAGCAACGCCGTGTCAGAATTCAACGCGGGAACATGAACATGGTCCCGGGAGAAACCTCATCTCCGCCCAGTTCAGTTTGTGATTGTGTACCGGGTACATGGAGTGGTCTTAGGAACTGCGTGTGTCGAATGTGGTCGACGGCGCAATCTGCAGCCACATGTTGGCAGACCTCACAGGTGAGCGCGAAACAATAGAACGATATTACACGTTCGAGGATACTGCTGTTGCATTCTGCCAGGAAATTGGATCACTTTCTTGCGCAGTGGTATGAACGCGTCAAGGGGACTTGAAAATGGTTTTTGCTGCAACCATCAAATTCCTGAGGTATCACCAGCGACCTGAATGTATGTTCGGGCGCATAGGCGACGGGGGCTTGGAGCGTTGTGGCAACGACTTGTCACCTGTGTCATGTGTATGGCCACGATGAGGGCTGGGACAAACATTACGAACCATTATTAAGTAAGGTCGGTCATATGCAAACCCAATACGTGGAGTGGTTGCCCTGCATTTTGTCGCAACGGGCTGGGAGGGGCGGGATACAGTGTGCCAGCCAAGGCCTGCTCTAGGTAGGATACAGGGGGCCTGTGCGTATCGGGTAGGACTGCGCAGTAGGGGACAGACACGAACGCAGCTTCCTCGGACGAAACAGGCCCAATGGGTATTTCCAGCATGCACGGTAGCTCAAATGTATCGCATCGTTGCCTCGAATGCTCCCGTTCAACTCGGGATGTTCAAAGCACTGTTACCCCCTTAACAAAAGATGCTTACAACAGGTCAACCGCGGGATCGGTCACCTTCTAGGTGTTGAAGAAGCATCGAGGACGTGCAGGGATCGCTGAATATCCGTGGCTGCGCACCGCGAGAATGTCCTATGTTTGAGGCAGACACCGCAAGCCCTACTACTTTGTGCAGTGAGCCGCCGCAAAGGGTGTTGTCCTTCGGGACCTGAGTGTACAGCAAGATAATACCTGATCGTTGACAACACAAGCACACAACTAGAACTCGCTTGGAAAATACGCTACAAGCTGTAGTTTCGAATGGAAGCCTCAGGGTCGCGAAAGCTACGACAGCATAACTACTGCACCCGCATGTGGGTCATGTCAAGGACACACACTCAGCTGCTAGGAGGCATTAGGCAACCTTGGAGGGAACTATTGGAAAATGCAGGTCGTCCGCGAAAAACCAGGTAACATGTCGGCCTGCACCAAAGAGTGAGGAGCACACCTGCAAGGAAAGGTGCGTGTTGCCGTCGACTGAGTAAGCTGTATCAATAACGCCAGTCAAGAATGGACTATCCCTTCAAGCTAGCATCCCAATCAGCGACCGAACTCGCTACAGCATACAAAATATTATATGAAATGCTGATAGCTCCGACACTCGTTTTGCGTGGAATGCTTTAGTTTCTGACGTAGATGCTTCCTCGCAGTTACGTGTCGGGCGAGTATGATCAGAGCACGATAGGAAGCCCAAAGCAACGCAGTTCGAGGAGTATTTTAGGAGTAAAGCATGTGTTAGGAGTTTCTAGCAGCGTAAACACCTTGGCCACAACAAGTGCCTGGTCGTGAAAATGAATCTGTGTATCACAACATCTGACGACCGTTACCTGGGGAAACATTGGCCCCGGAGATATTTGCGGAAGCAAGTTTGGCGGATACTAACTGCCCCAGTTTGTATCTTTCTCAGGTCGTACTGTATGCATTCGTAATGTAGATGGCATAACCCGCACGCTTCGGGATATGGAAGTGCACCGTGCGCTTACCACCTCTGGGTTTGGGGCGTGTCACGTCGTCCACAGGAAGACGCTGAACGACAACCCTTAAGAAGGCGTATTCGCCGGATATATCCCTGCAGCAATCCTTGCTATTCGTTCTAGATATAGGAACCATGCTGTTCGGCATATTGACTGTCCGCATTCAGCAATTGTTAATGCATTCTGCTGATTTGTATGTGACAAAATGTCTACCTTGTGGGAAAATAGTAGCATCCCCACAAAGGCTACTGGACTGCGAGTCATCGAATGTCTGATACCTAAGTAGGGTCTATATAACTCGTAGTCCCGCCGCACGTTGCCGTCGGCTGCTACCATTCATGAAATCGTGCGTCTTGACTGCACGTCCACTCGATACGGACTTCAGATTTCGAAATCCTTCACGCACGGTAAGTTACCCTGATATGGAATACGGCACATTTTAGCTGCCTTGTGTTAAGACCCACGTTTTTAACATCCGGCTGTGCATAGTGCGGGGTGCCGAGTATCTTCATGCCGAAAAGGTCCAACTCATAGTCTCGCCGACCTTTTGTGCGTTAAGCTGAAATACAAGCTAGATTCGAACACAACATGCCGAGACGGCCCCGCGCGGTTGCCCGGGTGATTCGAAGGTTTAGGTCTTTGAAATAACGACGCATGGTGATGTCGGTATTCGTCTCATCATACAAACTCCTCGGCGAATTCAACCGGCCTGGAAATGACTGTACGATACCCTTCAAAATACTTGGAGCAGGTGGCAAGGATGCCGAAAGCGGGACAAA
Organism: Saccharina japonica; assembly: GCA_008828725.1. NCBI lineage: Eukaryota > Phaeophyceae > Laminariales > Laminariaceae > Saccharina > Saccharina japonica. The sequence continues at coordinate 434,968 of MEHQ01000763.1, read as the reverse complement.
TGCAAAATGTTCCAAATATCTCTAGTCTTGAACATAATTGCAGTTGCATCATCATCTACGCGCGCGTTTTGAGTTGTTTGTACAATATGTGTTTTTTGTGCAGGTGTGGGGCAAATAATTGAAGAGGCGGAACATCCAACAACCCCCAAGAGAGAGTTCCAGAAAGCGGAAAGAACAACAGAGTACGTAGACGGTTGTGCTATTCTGACAGTTCTGGTTGTAAGCTGGCGTTTCCATCTTCGTGGTAGAGCTTGTTCGGCGAGGATATTGGACCCGCCTTTGGTTTCGATGTACGCTATGGTACTGGAATGTCATTTGTGAAGATTCAACCAGTCAAGTACACCAATCCTTAGCCGTGTGCAGAAAGCCAGTGGGTCACCCATGAGCCATATTTGGGTCATTACCGGGGATCTTATGGCGCGTGTTTGGTGTGGACGATGATACGTCACAGGAAGCATGCACGATTTAGACCAACCGCATGCTATATCAAGACATGACTAGCATGCAGCCGAAGGCTACGCCTGGCCTGGATACCTCCTGGCGTACATAGCATGCGAATCGATCAATTGCGTACAAAAGAAATCAGGCTTTATCCCACTCAGTGAGGGTTAATTTAGTCTCCGTGCGCAGGACGATAGTAGGTTTACTGGGCCTATATACAAAGTCGTCCTGTTTACCCTGTCGTTACTGCATAGGTGAGTCGCCGACTGACCCCCTTTACGATGTCCTACACTCCGTAGCACTCGCGACCGATGTATCACATACAGCTTGCAAACTGCAAGCACAATATTTAACAAACGTCTCGATCCCACTGCTGAGGTGCTGTTAATACTGAAAACCTGCACGTGGTGACTGCACTCCAACTAAGTACCTAATTACTTCAACTGCCCTGCTATTGTTTAGGGACGAAGTGCAGGCATACCCCGCTTAGAAAAGGCAATCATCAAAGGCACGCCAAATCAGTTTAAACGTTCGGCATTTTCCGACGCGCGTATGAACGGCCGCGCCATGGTATGTGGCATTTCCATAAGGCAATATCAGGTGTATTGACCAAAGCGTTATACCATGAAATGAGCGGGACAAAGTAGTTCATCGTATGCACTCGACGATTCGTACTCAAGGACAGGGTAACAGACCCTAGGTACACGGAGCTAGGTGTATTGTCGCCACGTCGGTACATACTAAGATGGAGAAGGGATTCCACTATAATCAAGGCTTCAGATGTGTTAAAGCGGTCGACCAAGTGTGGTATCAAAGCAAGGCTTGACGGATGAGGGTCGACACACACATGATCCGAACAATTTGCGCATTACTACCAGTATTTCTAAACACCCACGGGGGGGGGGGGGGGGGGGGGCGTACTCATTTGTTGCTTGCCTTAGTCATTTGACCATTGACCACGCATCCCGTTCGAGACGGAGCAAACACCCACGAGGGGGGCACATTAGGGTTGATGAACTAGGATGCGGTGTGTGTCAGGCAGCAGGAATTACCCGGAACTGTGCACGCGCCCCGAACGGAACAAGTGTTTATTCTCTCACATCGGAAGCTTTTGTGGTACAGTCTACATTAATTGCAGATTTTATAACCGTGTAGGGGTGCCTCTGACGATGCCGATGGGCAATGATGACCCCTTCGGTAATTGGCAGCCACCAATCACACACTATCAGGGAATCGTTCTATTCACGACTTCCCTCAGTGGGTTCCGGACTTTGCGGTGCCTATGCTCAAACAGCTTTAAAGAGGCGAAACGAGTCGGAAACTACCCACGCAAAGCTCCGACCACAAACCCCAGTACACGAAAACGTATCCTCGCACTTTATAAACGAACTAAATGCTTCACAAAATGACCGAACAAACCAAATACGCGAAGAGATGCAACACGTTCGTAACGTCCGAGCACGTGATGTAATCCTTGGGGGGCGAGATAATCGGGCTGGAAAACGACAACACTAGCATTTCTCTGAAGATAATACCTCACAATCGCATGAATAGACCGCACAATAAGAAAACGCACCATATCAACAAGTTTGAAACCAGTGATCCGCGCAGCGCGTGTGTAACAACAATACGACTGCTATACAGCGACAAGCTAACGATGTGGCTGGGCAAGGTCAAAGCCCTCCCACCACGACCAAGTCCGTTGAGACTACCAAGAAGAGGAACTCGATATGGGGAACCATGGTGCAGAAACTTACAACGAAGTAACCAACAAACTCTACAACCACCATGCTCCCACCGGGGGTCTCCTGCTCACGAGTTTAAGCTTTGTGCTCGCAATTCCGCGGCTTCGGAAACTGTCTGTCCATCGATCAAACGTGGCAATGTCAGTTGCTCAGCGTGTGTCATTTTTGTCTCAGTAGGCAACATCGAGCGTGGGCGGCAGAGCTAAGATAGTATCCGAATGGAGTCCATCCAGGCTGCCAACACGGTTTCCTTGACAAGATCCCGTACACCAGCCATCCCCCCAACCCCGATAGACACTGTTTATCGGTTTTGCAACTCCATCATACCGTTTCAACGGTCGGCATCAGAGCACCTGCCCCCCCCCTCTCTTAACCCCTATACGCACCGATAACTTACAATGCGTCTAAACACCCAGATTACAGCTAACTATCTTACACATGTAAACATTAAATTACTTTACGAATGAGACATCACTTATGCACTGCCCCTCAAAGCACTCAAGCACGCGAAGGGCACGATTGCACAAGCTGAAACCATAGGCCGCACTCGAGTAGGCAGAGCTGTTACCGACGGCAAACCTGTGGGGTATTTGAAAAGCCGGGCGTGCCATTGTCTAGCGTCCAGCGCTAAACTTGCAGTCAAATGACGCCCAGCACACGATCCGTTTATTGTACGCAGACGATTTCACGGGTCAGTTATTTGGCAAACGTATGGTTCCTTCGTTGAAGTGTACAGATGTGCGCGACACACAAAACTTGGAATGGACATAACGGCGTTCTTCTCGATAACCCAGCTCCCTTGGTAGCAGCAGAGGTACACTAGCAGTTTATTGGGCACATGTGTTCAATGTTGAAAATAACGTTAAACACCACAAACCTGCATGCTATCAAACTGGCAAAAACAAATGTGTATTCCAAGGTTATGCTATATTACCGAGAAGACGAACGAATAGCTTCCACATGATGTGTAAGTCGTAGACAAACGCTTACTCTGTACTTGTGAGAACAATCCGCTGGCCGGCCCTCAACACTACCCCCGGAATCGAAGCCAATAAGGGCGTCATGGTAGGTACTGAAAGGTAGTCCAACGGGATTAGCGTAGCCGTAACGACGATCCAAAACAACGGCGCCCCAAGCGTGGAACAAACCGGCCGCGGACACCTATCATCTCCCTTTTGACAAATACTGCATTTGTTAGGCCCTCACTATGCAAAAGCTAAAACCTCGATAATACCATCCTCGGTTAAGATTGGCTCCGCCAATAAAGTAATGTCGTAACTATACCTCGCTGACCAATTATTACAATATGCCAAGTATGGTATGGGACGGCACACCACAACTAGCCGCGTCTCGCGCTGAGGACAGCCTCCTCAATACATTATGCTTGCAGTGACTTGGTCAGCAAGCTGTAACGTGTCGATCTTCTTCAATCCTTGGTACAGCTGCTGGAAGAAAGGGCTTGCGCTGCTCCTGTAAGGTACGATGCAACAGAGTAAGGTGTCCTATTTAAAATCCTAAGCCAGTGTTTGGGTCGTGATGTTGCGGATGCCACTCTCGCCCAAGGTAACGTTACGTGTTATACGATGTAGGTATACATATTTTTGCGGTTATGTTCAAATATATCACCGGCCGTACAAGGAGGGCCGCGGGAAGATAAAACGGCTGGAATGTACCCGCTCACCGGATCTTGTTGTGATAGAACGGGTGCAATGTCGGGGCCATCCACATGAAGCTCCAGCTGGCGCTTTCGCAGTGGTCACTCCTTCATAGTAAGAGTATACACGACAGAAGAGGCGACAAGACGAAAAGAGGCAAGTCAGACATACGGTTTGCTTGAGATACGACAGGAAGGTTTGAAGCTGTTTACTGAAAATGCGACTAAATGCTTACTTCTCGGTGGACCCCTGGGCCTAGGGGTTCTCTAGCAACCAACTTTGCAGGAACCAGTTCCGCCGTCATGGCATGCCAATCTCAAGTTCTTAGCGGAGTAACGTTGGCAAGCAATGGTCGAAACTCACCACTTTGTGCTTCCACTGTTGAAGTCGATCTTGTACTTGATGCCTCTCAACATCCTAGTACCAAGCACGTGGTCTATCGCATGCATGATGCAAGACAGGAAGATGCCTTCTTGAAGGTCAAGTGGGATGCCGTTGTCTCGCATGGCCCTGCAAGAGCGGATGAATTGGTTTTCGCTGGTTGGTGAGTATACGTTGAAAGTGCAATTTACGCTTGCTTAGACAGCGCAACCCGGTCACAGGTATTGTGTTCTGACATAGGAAACCATTTCGAACTCCGATTCATGATATGCTATCCACCGTGTAGCCACATGGAAAATTGTGTGTCGATCGGTCGTCCCATGTATACAACCTAACAAGCCAGCCTGACATGCCGGACCAAGGTGGAGAACGGAGTCACCACCAACAACATTCACGCATGCTTGGTCCGCGTCAATATTCCGAGCGTCTCGGCCATAGATCGTCACGCCATTGCCCAGCTTCGTTAAAGTCCACAGACTCATGTACTACCCCTAGACTCGGAGTTTCAATATTTGTTGTTCGCATCCATTGCACATAAGTCTAGCGTCGACACATGAACCACATACACCGGAGCAAACAACATGACATCCACTAAAGGCGGTGCCCCTGCGAGTTTATGTTGGCGGTTGGTAAACGCGTCTCACCTGCGCAGAACGTGTCGTGCCCCCATCATGAAGTCCGGCAGAGGGAGCTCCAGCTCACTCCATCGTTCGGTCCGTGCGTGGTCAGCACCGCCGAGGGGGGACATGTTCCGCGATTCCGCCAGAAGAGAGTCACGCTTTGTCGGTGCACCCAGCCCCATCCACTTGTTGCCCTCCGTTCTGTTTCACGATAGGTGGATCGCACGCATTTGGTTAGTTGTGGGTTCAGTTCTCTCCAGGTGATGCGAGCAGGGACCACGTTAACGCTTCGAGGGTGCCCGTAAAAATCTTAAGCATTCATTATTTTGGTCGATTCGGCTGGGGTAGACGTGCTGAACGCAGCAATGGGGTGGTCCACACGGGAAAACAACAATTGGAGCATAGCGGCGTATGCTCTATTGGAATACAGTGCAGCTTTATCCCAGGCACGAAACAAGTATATACGATAGAGATTTGACCAAATCAACAGTAAGGCAAACGCTACGATAATAACGAAAGCGTACCGACAGAATGTTACCAACATTCTCAACCGAGCGGTATCGAGATGTGCGAACACTAGACACCACCGGCTCAATACCATGCGTTAATCCGGACACCAGCGCCCAACACTTTGGACGCACAACCCTGATGTGGATATGACGCTGATCTGAGAAAGCAGCATGCTGTTACACGCTGTATGGCTCTTTCTCTACTATACCTGATAGACGTCAGGGGGCCCAGAGTGCCGTAAAGGAGTCCATGGTGAAGCCATGCCGTCGTCCATGTCGACTCCATTAGCATGGCCTTCAGGTCGTCATCTGACAGGATGCGCTCGACCAGCGCATTCCCAAACGCGTGGCATTTAGTGTGCGCGGCCGTGGTCCAGTATAGGTGGAGGAAGGAAACCTGGCTTTCCGGGTCGGTGACCGGCTTTCCGTTGACGAGAAACGATTTGATTTTCACGGCCCACCTCCCGTCTTCACCGCCACACCTGGTCTTGGTGTACGCCATGCTCCACGATTTGATGGGGGTGACTACTCCTTCGTCGTACGTGCTGCCACGCTCGCGGGCGACGTGTTCCAGCATGCATTGGTCGACTTGAATGTAGTAGTGACGCTCCTCCCACTCAAACATTCGTACCCGATTGTACTCTCCTGTGGATAACGCAGCGCGCTCGGCCCCCCGATCTCGACGGAGGACGGTGACGAGGCTCGTGCCCTCGACAAACGCCACCACGTCTTCCGCCGTAGGCGTACGCCATAACAGCGCGCTCCAGACACCCAGCAGGACTGCAAACGGAAACTTGACGAAGTACCTGGCGTTAAACGAAGGAGTGGGGGTTGTCTTGGTCGTCGGTTGGTGAATTCAGCATTGAGTCGAGAACATGTAACTGCGGGAGCTTGCAACAGACGTCTCGAACACTTGAAAGAGGAGCTTCGCGCTATGATGTGCTAGAATCTGGTCCTCGTAGTTGTGAGCGGGGTCTTCGCGCAGATCAGGGAACTGGAAATCATTATCAGTACGTATCTTATGTTCACTCTGTAATGTGTTACATTTGTGGGGAAGGAAAAACTGGACCCAAACGATCTGCAATTCGATCGCGGTAAGGAGAAAACGATCCACCACAAACGCGCGAGCTTGTTGGAGCACCAAACACGATAGACGGTGCACATAGGCCACGACACACGGTCGCTCTTGCGAACGAAGACAGACACCAGGACCTTTCTTTTTTCGCCACAGGAAATGTGCATACGACAAGTAGTAAGTTCCCTGCATACATTGGAATTTGCAGGAAGTAGTGGGCTTGACGCCGCAGCGCCGGCTGCTTGAAGCTCTCCAGGTCGACGTCAATATTGGCTTGGATGGGCTTGATCGAGACTCGCTCCGGCTTGGCGGCCTAGAGGGGGATGGACGACGTGCGGGGGGAAAATGTTCCGAGTGGGTTAGTATGATGACGCTTGCTACGACAGGTGTGGTCCTTATTGGTCAAACTATTTACAAATGACCGACTATTACTGTAGTGTACTTCACAACTGGGAAATTACCCAGTATAATTCGTATTCAAGACTTTTTACCAATATCGTCTTCTGTAAGAAACAAATACATTTATTTGATCCACACGATTAGACAAAATTGAAACTTCCGCATATTATGCGTGCGGCCTATTCAACAGGAATCAGGGTCACTGAATATTTGACATAATATAACCTACTGTACATGTAGTAGGCCCTGTTAGTGTTCGTCGCGTTGCACTCTTCCTTTCTTTTTCAGGGTCAGCTGTTGGTTGGGGTACGATATATAGATCCTTAAGTAAGGAGGCGAATATAAACATCTTAGGTGCACCCTATCGTATATAGCATGCCATCTACTGCAGTTGTTAATAGGTGTGGCATATTTGTGAACTGGTTTATACAGTAGTAGTTTAGTGTATTTATGTTCGCCTTCTGCGCCGAGACCTCCCTGGGCGTACGCACGTACATATTCGGCGCTGTCGACGTTTTAGGTTGGTCGGTTGGTCTGCACCAAAGCAAGGGTTCAGGTAACGTGTATGCTCGAGATTTCTTATCCGGTCGCCAAGCGCAGAACGCAAGAAACCAAGCCGCCCCACGGAAAAAGTAAAGTGTAATGTAAACATTAACTCCATTACATATCAAGTACGTAATAACCTGTATGTACTCGTATCATATGTACCAATACATATATTGCACGCAGCATGTATCTCCTTGAATCATTGTTGTTACTATTATACAGCACCGGTATCATAAGATATACCTGGTCACTCCTGTATACATATAATACATATCTGGTGTCGGGTGTACAGAGGTGTCGGGTGTACAGATATACCAGGTAGTATGTGTGTATAATATGTGTTAGGGCCGTGATTAGCGAAGACTGTTTGTCCTACGCACGCACGTAGGTACACTTTCTGATTTACGTTGTGATCTTATTTTCTAAAAGAGGAAATCCCCGTACAAGCTGGTTCCATCGAGAGGCGAAATATTTCGCTTTCAAGCTTTAGCGCGAGATGGTGTTTCAAGGTTGGAAAAAGCAATTTGGTAGGAATGTTCCTCACGACAAAAGGCGGCAACAAGTGGCGCTTTTTCAAAGCATTTTTTTTCTTCTTCTGGAGGTGGATCTCAACGAATTGTTGGGATTTGTTTTGGCAACTTTGACCCTACAAATAACGGACGGACACACAAAAACATTGCCACCGACGAGTACACAACTTCCGTCTGGTTTTGCACAATCCTGCCAAATATCGTCTTTCAACTCTAACGTAACACGCCGTTAAAGTAGTTGCCGCGAAAGAAAATAGTTCCCGTAGGGTTTCCAAAGAGCTCAATACATGGTTTCAGTGCTTGGGCAGGCATTTCATATAACAGGCTGGTATAGCTCGCCGAACAAAACAAGGGTCCCGGGTGCCTTGAACTTATTGATGCGAGTACAATCATATCACCACATCTATGATATTGTCAAACTTTTCCACGTATTGGCCGATATATGACGTCAACAAGAAGTGTAAAAATGGATTTTAGTACTGACGGTTAAATATCTATGCAATAACGCCTCCGAAAGTAAGACGAACAATTTCCAAGTGTCACGAACAACCACTCGCACGCCAAAGCCAGCTCCATCTCCTTGTTTGATGTGGTCATGTGGATATGAATGTTTTGTGCTGTTCTAATAAATATTTATTTGAGTATATTATTATTAATACCAGGTAGTATACTCGTATACATAGTATTAATAGTATACTATTAATATATTATTAAATTGTATACGAGTGCATTAGTATATTATTAGTATACTATTAGTAAGTATTATTATGAATAGTATATTATTATAGTGCATTACGAGTATATTATTACAGTAAATAGTATACGTAGTATTAGTATATTATTAGTATATTATCATGAACAATACATTTTTATTAATAGTATATCATTAATATTAATAGTACATTATTAGTGTATTATTAGTATATTACTCGTAGTATTTTTATATTAATTGTTTCATTCTCCAAGGAGGAACGTTAACGTTTCGCTTTTTTTCTGGAACCAGCTCGCAATTCGTACAGAGTAGTAGCGTTCCTGGTATTCTTCCCCGTGTTAAATGTCGTGGTTAAGGAAATGTTTCCTCTTTTTCCTCTTTTTAGCTTTTGGCTTTTCAAGAAAACCAGGAAAACCAGGAAACAAATTACAGCAGTGAGTGGGTACCCGATTTAGGAGCGCCCCGTAGCAAGCAAAGACAATCACTCTTACCTATTTAATAAATACATTGCTCTTAGGGCCCGAATTAACGAGAATAAAATAAATTCAATTTGGAAAAAATAAAATTCAAATTCGCTTTTCATTGGCCAACACACGCACCAGCACCAAATATTATACCCCAAGATCCTAATCTTTGGTGCTGGTGTGTGTGTTGACCAATGAAAAGCGGATTAAATTTTTTTTTTTCCAAATTGATTTTTTTTGTTCTTCGTTAAAACGGGCCCTAAGGAGCGCGAACACTGGGAAAACGTTTAAGCCAAAAAGTGTCACTGGGACTACCTCCATCGTAGCACGCGTCTCTAGCGGTAACGTCTTGCCTTGCATTTGCGTGCTTCGTCTTCCCACACTGTCATCACATCCTCGGCGAGTTTGGACGCCCCCTCTAGGAGTAATTTCGCTCTGTCCTGTCCCCGTGCGGCCTGTAACAGCGATCCACAGATGCATGCTTAGTCTTGTCCCTCGGTTGGTTCACGGGTGCTCGTGAAACATTAGGCGGTGCAGCAATCGTTGTCGAACACACGCTTTTTCGATCGTCCGACGTGTAATATACTTACATTTAAACCCCTTTCCGCACTTTTAAGTCTACGCCTCAAGTCGAGTGTTGCGCGGAGTCGTGCTAGGCGCTGACACCCCTTCGGTCCGATAAAAACAGTCGCCGAAGACAGTATGTTTCTTAATCCGCGCGTTTCTTTTGCAGTTCATTGACGTAGGGCGTACTCAAAAACACTACCAGGCACGCCAATTGTCAGCCTAGCCCGGGCATATGTGACCTCGACTGACCTCAACCTGTACAATCACTCGCAAAAAATAGTATTTCACTCGTAAGGAGCAGGAGGAGCTACAGCAGTCAGTACATATAATACGTACCAGGTATATGATAGAGTACTATTAATAGAAGAAGAAACCCAACGATAATATCAAGCAAGGACTCAACATACTACTCGCACAACACACACTACTCGTGCGAGTACACACACACGCCGTTCGCTGTTGGCCTGCCGTAACTAGCGGGAAACATTAGCTTCGATCGATTTCGTTCGCCACCCGGCAACAAAGGCGCAGCACCAACAACTTCGAAGCGACTCCCCAATTCGTGAACAACCCAACGAACTACGTACGTGCTATATACGAAGAACACCCAAATAAATCAAAACCGACCGGTGGAAGCTAGTTTTTTTCGTTTCGACCTTTTCGACCAATTTCCCAAGCTCAAAAGGGGTAATTGAGGTTATTAAGTCAATCGTACAGGCACCATGTAGGTATACTATAGGGGTTGTATACTACGTCATATCCCCGGCCACGCCCTATATCCTACGCAAGGCTTTTCAATTCAATAATAAGGCGTAGAAAATAGAGAGGGAGGCTGAAGTCGCCTTCGATGGCGCCAAATAATTGTGCGACTCGCGACTACACGAATTGAATGTCTATGTGGGTGTCCTCTAGCCGAGGAGGCCTGAAGTTTCACGATGATGGTAGTCATCCAGGTCCCAGCTGTACGGAAGAACGTACCCGTCCTATCGAACAGCCATTTAGTCGAACCCAAAAGGCACGCGGTAATAAATACAGCAACTGCGACAACAACATGCTGTGTGTGATATATATATATATATGCGTATCACACCATGCTGCAGTAGTATCACAGAAAAACTATATACCGCCGAAATTTACCTTCTTCCCACCAAGGGCGATAAAATCACTCGCAAAAAATAGTATTTCACTCGTAAGGAGCAGGAGGAGCTACAGCAGTCAGTACATATAATACGTACCAGGTATATGATAGAGTACTATTAATAGAAGAAGAAACCCAACGATAATATCAAGCAAGGACTCAACATACTACTCGCACAACACACACTACTCGTGCGAGTACACACACACGCCGTTCGCTGTTGGCCTGCCGTAACTAGCGGGAAACATTAGCTTCGATCGATTTCGTTCGCCACCCGGCAACAAAGGCGCAGCACCAACAACTTCGAAGCGACTCCCCAATTCGTGAACAACCCAACGAACTACGTACGTGCTATATACGAAGAACACCCAAATAAATCAAAACCGACCGGTGGAAGCTAGTTTTTTTCGTTTCGACCTTTTCGACCAATTTCCCAAGCTCAAAAGAAGGGGTAATTGAGGTTATTAAGTCAATCGTACAGGCACCATGTAGGTATACTATAGGGGTTGTATACTACGTCATATCCCCGGCCACGCCCTATATCCTACGCAAGGCTTTTCAATTCAATAATAAGGCGTAGAAAATAGAGAGGGAGGCTGAAGTCGCCTTCGATGGCGCCAAATAATTGTGCGACTCGCGACTACACGAATTGAATGTCTATGTGGGTGTCCTCTAGCCGAGGAGGCCTGAAGTTTCACGATGATGGTAGTCATCCAGGTCCCAGCTGTACGGAAGAACGTACCCGTCCTATCGAACAGCCATTTAGTCGAACCCAAAAGGCACGCGGTAATAAATACAGCAACTGCGACAACAACATGCTGTGTGTGGCTTTTAACCCGCCAGGTAGTCTAATAATGCCGTAAAGAGGCGTTCGTTGAGTTTGCACAGGGGTGCCATCTTTTTCCGGCGCTCGTTTTTTTTTCGAGAACGGGAAGGATTGGCAATACCGAACAAGGTGTTCTCGGAAAATGATAGATCGAGAGCCTTCCGACAAAATGTTGTTCGGCTTTAGCACGGTTACCATTCGCTGCCGAGAAAACGAGCCCTGCAAAACGATTGCATCCCTGTGTGACCTCAACGCTCTTTGCGGCACCCGTCCTTACGTCCTTTTTGGGTGCTTGCCGGGTATAAGCAATATGTACAAAACGCGAAGAAAGAGGAAAGCTGGCCAAAACTGCTGGTACACGGGTTCGAATGTAAGATGCGGCCCTGAAATGACGGGTTCGAATGTATGACGCGGTCCTGTAATGCAGAGTAGTATCAACAGATCTTGACGATCGTGACAACAGGTCTCAGGGCTCTTAGTAGAGCGTTTCGAGCATGGTCTGTCTGTTCGCGCGTTACTTGTAACCTAAATAGCCTTATTTTAGGTAATGTTGTCGGAGCGCCTTCAAGGAACTCTTCGTCCCCCCCTTCTATTAATAGTTCGGACTGTTGTCACAACGTTCTTCTGTTGTCACGAAACACTACCTTACACGTGCCACAAGAAAATTCCATAAAAGCTCATATTTCCCTATACTTATCGGATAGAGCTAGAATATACTCGGTACACCACTACTGTATGTTTGTCTTACGCCTACGTATAGCATATTGCGTCAAACTCTGTGCTTGCGTATATACTGCTGTAGTGATGCACTGGCTGTGTCCTTTGAGGGATCACTGTCCTTCTTTACCACCGACCATTCATTGCGTATGGCGAGGCAACCCCTCCCCCCCCCCCCCCCCCCTCACCACTATCCAGGGTTTCGTTTAGCTATCTATGGTTTGTTGGAACTGCCTGACGCGCTTAATATTCATGATACACCTGGTACCGCACTTGTTCAGGGGTCGAAAGGGAGCCACACTCATAATGTATCCAGGTAAGCAGACTAACTAGGTTGTGTATACATTTGTATCATTGATATGACTGCTGATATTGGATGTTGTGCCCGGTTGTACTCTTAACTTTTAAACAACGAAAAGCAGCGTTCGAAACGATTAAATCTCCCCAACCCTGGATATTTCCCGACATTCCCGAGCAATGCGACAACACATTCCGTGCTGCCCCAGATATACACCTGGTGGCACCTGACGTGTGCACAACGGGCGTCATCTCTGGGGTCGTTCTATAGACCATGCACTGATTTCTGGCAAAGAAGTCATGGTTCTTAACAAGATGTACTACTGCTGTGATGGTATGCTCCAAACGTCAACCGCGTGCCTCAGCAGTCGTAGGGCCTACGAATAGTAGCTGACATACTAAACACTACTGTACCTGACGTCAGCGCCTACGTACCGATACCTGACACATACATGCATCATACATATGGAGATACTTACCACGTACCAGGTACCTGGTATACTGCGGTACTATTAATATGTCGTATTTACAAACTATTCGCAACCAACTGACTCGCTTATCAAGCGGGCTCTTACGGCTGAGATTATTCTTTGGGACGACAAACCGGGGGCCAAATAGTCCATGGAGCTCGCGTGGTACCACTTAATATGTAGCTGGCATCACTGTTGCAGCTCTACTTTAAGTACCGTATGTTTTTACGAGGTACTCGTACAGCAGTGTATCTAATGTAAACATTTGGCACAGATAATAAGTATATAAACAAATAGATACCAGGTAGGTATACTCTAGTCCTCAGGGCATTGGCCAAGTGCCTGCTGCTGCTGTGTCTTTTCTACACTAATGCACCCTCACAGAGCATGCTGTTCTACGGCAGGAAAAAATGAACACGACCGAACACTGTACCGGCATGCATGGTGCTTACCATTATGTACCAGCTGTCCACGGTCCACTTAGCAATCCAGTCGCCACTCGCCGCTCGCTGCTGAATGGAAGTGTGCAAACATGCATGGCAAATTGCCACAATGTCGGGATCAGAAGGAGCATCAATCATATAATATTCTGGCTGGGCAACTCGCAAGGTTACCAGTCAACACGTAGGCTTATCATGCCCAGCAGATACTATCGTTCTGCTGCCGTTGTAAAACCTTATCTGCAGCTCGACCACTTACGCATGCACAGTGTATCGACTCCATTATGTCGTGATATACCTTATATGTGCATATGGCGTGGAATTCACCATTATATCCAGCTTTGGAGAAAACGAGCTTTGCCGAGCCATCAAAATCCTTGCATTCCACCTTGTACCCGTCTAGAGCCAACAGAGCAATGGTATAAATAGCGCTTCCTTCAGATTTACGCCGGAGGCCCAAGACCAATGAAACCCGTAACACGACGGCTAGTAAAAACGATATAATTAGGACGGGACCGCCTCGGTGTACTTACTGTACAATTAAGCCAACGGATGGACGTGCTTTCAAAATTTCCAGCTTCACTTCGTGCCTGTGAGGTACAGTAGTATCAGCACAACAGGCGAGCGTGGACTACAGTAGTTAGCCTGACCACGAAGTTATACTATTGCTTGCGTGGTTACCTCTAGGTTGGCAGGTGGAGAGAGTGGAAGTTCTTTGAGCGTCCTGGCAGGGTTGATAGCCGGACCAAGTACCTCCTCCTTGAAATGATGTATAGGTGCAACCACCAAATGTATTCCTTGTGGGTGTGACGGATACTGCCATGGAGAGGGCTAGATTGATTATTTCATTGAAGCTAGAGTCCAAACAGTCACCCAATCAACGTGGACCAGCATGCGGACGAATGGATGGCACCGTTGATATTGCTGCTCATTTTCTTTGATTTTTGGAGTTTGCGCATGGTTTCCACCGCGCGCGCAGCAGGCAGCCGTTAGATCATTCCTCTGCAGGCACACATGCTTTGCGCTGAACCGCGGGAAACAGTTCATGCTACCGTTCATGAAGCGGTGTTGACCCACATGCGTCCTGCGGGGGGAGCGTGTCGAAGTTAGTTAGTTGCCGACCTGCGGGTATATCTGCACCCGGATGGCAACTGAGCTGTCTGTGGCATTCTCGGCTACTTAGGACGGCCAAAACAAGGAGCCAAGAATCACGGACTGCCACTTCTCCATGAACATTTGAATGGGTCACAGCAGTACTTCAGAAAAACATACCGTCTTCATTGTTTGCGCAGGATTTTGGCCTTGCCTGGACTAAAGATCAAAGGCGGTTACCCGAACACCATCTGGAAAGAGTCGGATGTGCGTCCGTTTTATTGGGTGGCGTTTTATTGGGTGGACCAGATATGACCAGATTCCACTGCCGAATTCGGGGGCTGGTTGTAGTTGGAGAACCGTGTGGTTTTATTACGAAAGGGAAAATATTGTTTTGTAACCACGAAAGGAAAGAAGAGGGCGTGCGCGGAATCGTCACTTTGCACGAAGTATGATACTATACTCTGCGTCAGGTAAACCTCACGCTGAGCACGATCGGCATAGTAGGCCCGCAACCAAGTAGCGATGTATGCATGCCGATACTAAAATAGGCCGCTAGCGAAGTCGTTTGCTCAATGATAAATATTACGGGGGACCGTAGTAAATAGGACCTACGTTACATACTAAAACCTATACATTTGCATATTTTTACTAACAATATTTGGTCCTATTTACTATGGTCCTCCGTAATAGTTCGTACTACAGTAGTATTCCTGGTACTACGAATCCTAGTTGGACTGGGGTATCCAGCTGGTTCCTGGTGCAATAGTTATATTTTAACTTGGCGGCGATTGGGCGCAACGACAACGGCTTGCGGAGAACGGCCACGAAAACTGGGTTCGACGCTCCCACCCAGCATATCAACGTTAGTAAATCACCCGACGCCAGCAAGCGGCACGGTACCACTCGCGTGGAGAAGCTGTATGTTTGTGTGCACCTCACCGCTAAGTGACGGCATGTTAAGTCTGCCATGGGGCACGCGTATCGAAGCGTCTCAGCCCAATGAGCGAAATGGTTGCCAAGAAGATCGAACTCGCTGTCTATACGTTCAATGTATTAATATCCTATTCGCTACCAGGTAAGAGCTACTATCGTTGTGACTGTGCTTGCGCTAGCGGGCTACCGGGTGGCTGCTATCTGGATGGGTGTCGTCTAGACCAGACAACGAGGTGTGTCGCAGAGCATGTAGGTGGATGGAGAGCGTCGATGTCTCTGGCGCTCCCGAACTACAGTAGCTAGAATATATCTAGCCAACCGCTCTGGCAACCCTCTACCTGCGGGATGAAGAGGGTGTCAAAAGTAATAATATTTGCGTTTTACCGCCTATCACTTTCGAGAGGTCCAGAACAGAACTAAGGCAGGAAACCGGCACGCCACTCGTTTCTATACTAAGGAACGGGAGGGCAGCATCGTGCGCGTGCGTGTAAATCGTAGGGGGCTGTGACCGTTGTAAAAGACAGCATCAAAAGCAAAAAATAAACAAATATTTGGGATGGAAAAACATGTTGTGATCGCTGGACGCCGTTTTCATGCTGTGTTAGGGTTCGAAACAAACACCAGGTACATGCAAGGAACAGCCCTGAACTGTTTCAGACCAAGACGCGAGTCTTGCCGCTTGGAAGTAATATTGTTGATGATGAAGTGGCGCATGCTACGATAGTGGTTGCACGTTTTACCAAAACATGCTATGACTAACGCGGAACGACGTATGTGGCATCGTCGGGGTCCCATTGTTGGTGTGGCATGTACCTCATTGAATACCTTGGCCATGGGCGTTTTCATCGGGTTAAGCAGTCCTAGGTGTAACCTATGTCCAATCGTCTTAGGTTTTGGTTGTAGTACGGGACACGTCAACAAAGGAGAAGCTTGAAATAGTATTTGGCTGCTACCCCTACCGTGACACGCGGCAAGCCTGCAACACTCACGATGGTCTGTCGGCAGGCCCAGTGAGCTGTGGACACGCCCCCTAGTGGCGAGGGGAAACCGTATCCAGTGTTTTCCCGACGGGCGTTAACCCTGCGTCATTCTGCGTCTACCCTCGTATAGCTGTGTGAATGTTGTGCTGTGCCTCCTGCTCCACCCTAAAAATGGCTGTTTTTCGGCTGCAGAAATACCCCCCCACACACACACCCTCCTGGTGGACGAAGGGTCAGGGCGCCGGTAGCACAAATAGTTGACTGCGCGTAATGTTAGGCGAGAAAAGGTCCCTGTTTAGCACGCCGAAGCAGATCTTCTGATGTGAGCCAGGCGCAATAATCTGCACTACACGTACGTAGTGGCGACCGGTACTTGCAAGCCTGAGGGACAGGAATGATCGGTATGCTTTCCGTGAATTTATAATATATCAACGCTGTGCTGGCGGCGCTGCTCCCAGGGATAGAGGTGGAGTAAACGTCTACGTTTTGGGCGAGAGCACCTCTATTGTTACTTTGTGACAGCCTGGCTGGCCCCTCGAGTAACACGATACCGGCGGAAGTTGAGGATGGGTCATGTGTCCGTACCCGGGCTCGTTCCATCTCTGATTTTTCGGGGCAAACCCGACTGGCTGTCAAAGTTTATTTCGCATGCAATCGTCGTATACAGTAGTGCCAACGGTTAGAATTGGGCCTTGATATTCACTATCTAAAAGAATAAAAGACTATTAATAGTCGTCGTTCAACAAGGACACAAAATAAATGCCAGTTACGAACTTGGACCTTTGCAATAAACATATTCGTATTAATTTCAAATTATACTTAAAGAACGACACATGGGAGTATTAAAAATCACGCGCACGGCGACTGCAAGTAGTAGCAATTGCGACTGTAGACTGCCGGTAAACGAGAAGGTCTCCGTCTATCTGTGCCGTGAATATGGCGCAGATCCATCGCCACACATCATACATACGGAGAAGGCCAGGAATACATATGGTACGGAGGCCATACTCTGTCACATGCCTGTCGCGATGCACTCTAAATTGTAAGAATATTTTGTTTTTTACGCGAGACACACGATATTTACGTTGTTTGCGTGCGGCGCCCATGCGGGAATCGTCAAAGAGGAATGGCGCTCACCTTGGAGCCCCCTCCCCCTGGCGCAGGGGCCTCATGGCGGCATGAACTGATGCCGGGCCATCATGTTGGTCTGATCCAGTCGACAACAATCCCGCCAATCACTAAATCGACCCGTTACCTACTGTATGCATGTGTAGGATTATTTGTCAAACATGTGGAGTATAGAAAGTAACCATTATGCCAGGCACTTCGTGTTCTGTGTACGTGATGTGAAGTATACTGTGACAGTACTACTACTGTCTGTTTTTCTTTCAGCGTCTGCCGTAAACAAGCGTTTATTTTGTGTCCCGGACTTGATAGCCTGGACGCGGTATTCTTCAACGACGGAATACAAATAGTAGTAAAGATACCTGCGAGGCTTCCGCAACGATAGATGATATTACGTATACCTGCATGGTTTGCCAACCCAAAACCACAACTGTTTGAGGACGTGATCCAGACTCAGCTTAGTCCGGCTATAATGTGATACGTACTACATATGATTGTAACACCCGTAGTGCATTGATGCCCCAGGTACCGCTGTGTATAGAGTACCTTAGGTTGTCATCTACCAGTTGCACGGTCTTCACATCATTTTGGTTTTGCGAGGTGCAACTCTGAAGAGCTGATTTGTGCATGCTGACCTCGCCTATCTATACACTTGTTCGGCACCGCCCCATCCTACCACTTATTTATACTACGTACAGTCATTTCGTCGCGCACTTACCTATATACGATTTCAACCTACAATATTACTTGGACGACTGGTACTGACTACGGTAGGGGGGGGTCGGTTTTAAGTCCTTGATTGTCAGCCAATGAAGGCCACTTGTTCGAGCGACCACCTTATATCTTGCCAGTCATAAAATATTCAAGCTTTCTGTTTTCGCGATACGCACCGTTATGGGATTCGTCACTCCAAGCATTCTGTTTTGACGATATGCACTGTTTCATGGGATCCGTCGCTCCTCTGCGACAACAAATTAATTTCGCGTCCCATTTTAGTGAGGTGCAGAGCCATTCGCCCGAGTAGCCTAAGTGCGATACCATCGAAGTGAAATTAGGGGTACCCTCCCCGCTCCCCGCCGTAACACCGGTCCGACGTACCTGGTATGATAATAATAGTACTATCAATAGTACTGCTGTTTAATATTGATTATTGTCTTGATTTGTGGTACTGAATTTTCCTCCCGATGATGTGTGTTCTTGTAGCGTGAGTGCCAGTCTTAATCACACAAAATGAATATTGGACCATCGTCGGTAGTCTATACGTGTAATACGTACATGGTAAACAACAGCATGAAACAAAAACAATGTACTCGTACAAAAACAAAGTACGCCAACCAAAAAGCGATTGATGCACAAATAACAAGCCTTTACTATTAATAATAATACTGTAAAACCAACATCTTGGATTCCACTACTCCTTGCATATACGTACGTATGTATCTGTTGACTACGTATTGTTCATATTTTGCCTGCCTTCTGAAAATGTACTGCTGTCAGTATAGCACAACTGGCATGTTTTAGCCTGATAATAATCGATTCTTCTTATTTTATACGTATATACTGGTGTGCCTCTTTTATACCATGTTCGTCCACCCACTTCCAGCTTCCCGGCTTCCCGTGCTCGGAAGCCCCTCCACTTCTCCCGTTTTCCCCATGGCTTGTCGTTCGAGTCTTCCTGCAACGATGCTCAGCGTCATATTCGGCCCAGCTACGAGCTACGACGAAACCGAGCTATACACCGAGCTTTGTATGCTCTATATATACATTAGGGGAAAGCTTCTGCAATAATATTGACCCTAAGACCGATGGAAACGGAAAGAGGATGTTTCAAAGTTTATTCTGCAGACTACGAGTAATGTTTTCAAAGAACAACTGAATATAGTATCGTACCGCCGCTGTGAGAAAAAGGGGGGGGAAACATGTGTTCAATAGTACGTGGTACATTTTAGATATCTCGTTGGAAGTGGACACCACGCTGATAAAAAACAGCTCACGTGACGATAGACCTTCGATTTCAACATAGCCTCAACCGATGGCCAACCCGCATGGATCGGGGCGAGGTCGACAAATGTAGATGACAGCCTCGAAGATAGCGGGTGCAGTGTTTTTTTGTGAACGGGAAACCGAAAGTGTTTTTTTCTGCCGGTTTTCTGCCGGTTTTTCAAGACCGAAAACCGACTTCTTTTTGTTTTGGTTTATTTGCGAAAACCAAACAGCAACCGACTGAGGATGTTTCCATCTTCGGTTCGCAAAACTGATCAGGTGGGTCCGGGGCGTAGGGGGCGAGAGCTTACGGCGTCGTACGCTCTTCTCTCAGACCTGAAACAAATCTCCTTTTTGCTATCCGAGACGGATTGTTCATTCTTCTTGTCGTCTGCTTTCTTTGCACCAGAGGCCGAAGTGTTTCTTATCAAACACCTGGCCAGCGCCCGCCACATATCACCGGCCATTGTGTGAACGCAGTAGTGGCCCTACGTAGGGTGGATCGCAGCCCCTAACGAGCGCGCGCCCCGTTCAGAGCTCATGGCGCACTCGTTTTTTTGTTTTTTATCGGCGTATGTCGAGGAGTCGGAATCTCGCCTCTTCGATTTAAACATTGGTGTTTATTCAAGCCGAGTTTTGCCCAAACTTCTTCGTCCCAGAAATTATTAGTTTCGACTTTTCTTTCCAAAGTTTGGGTTTTTGTTTTGAACAATCGTGCTATTAATAGTTACTACAGTAGTAGCAAGCGGTACTGGAATACTCCGGCGAGTATCTCTGAAAGCCAAACGTTTTTGCGAGCAGAGCGTGCGCACTCACTGCCCTCGGTCTAAGAAGTGGAAACTCGAAGGAACCAAAAAAGAAAGTTGTTGTGTTGCACCCATTGAACGAAGTATATCCTCAAACGTACCCGACTAACTGCTAAGAGTATTGTAGCAATATTTCGTCGCTTTATGTTCAGTAGAAGAGTGGCTACAGTTTCGACGGTATGGTATATATAAGGGTCGATACTACAACATGGTGAACACATCAGACTACAGTAGTGCGTGGCATGTGTTAACTGTTTTAGAACTGCAGTCCCGTTTTGGGGACAAGCCTCTCTACTTCTGAGTGATTTGTCCCCAAAACAGGACTCCAGTCCTATAAGGGTTAATAATCATTTGAATCCGTGCTGCACTGCTGTTTTAAAGCCTAAATTTCCCTGTAATTCCAAGTGTTTTGTCCCCACAACGGGACTGCAGTCCTAAAGGGGTTGATACTTTCAGGCCGAAGTTATTTTTAATTTTTAATTGAAGGATTTACAGCTATGAACGTACGAACGCACTTTGTGCTCAGCTAGGACGCCAACACTCAAAATCCTGCCAAGTACACTGTTGTAGCGTTTAATGGTTTGTTCTATGCTCAACGTTGACATCGCAATAAACCGCGGACCTTACCCAAGATAGACAAAATATTAACTGGTGTCGCTTGCTGTAGGACCCGGGTATAGTATACAACATCTCATAATACCCATCATGGTGGCGGGTTTGGTTTCGGGAGTCTGTAACACTCCTTCCATTTTGGTCATAAGCATTCCTCAAAAGCCTGTATCGTGTATCTGTTGGGCGCCTTGAAAGGGGATGGTCTCATGAGCTTTTCATCCTGATCGAGTACGTAGTTTCGGTTTCTACTATTAATATTGATATCAGATATCTACGATCATGTCGTGCCAATTGGTTGACTCTCGATTTTACTGCGTAGTAATCTACAAGCCATGTTAACTTATACGACGTTCTACCCGGCCGGGTAGAAGCACCGTTATCACCGAGGAGAAACCCACATAAACGCATAAGTACTTGGTGCTTTACCACAAGGGGGTGCATATTGTCCAAAGCATATTGTTACATGCATCGTACAATTATTACAGTACGCGACAGCAGGAAACAATAATCTCCTATTTTGGCTAAGTGTGGCTGCTAAGTAAGGCTAGCTGGTGACTGGCATTTCAACGCTGAGCATATAGCAATTAGGTTGTTAAAGGCTATTGTATAGGATTTAGAGGGGCGTTCCTCGCTGAGTACAAACGCCCAGTGACAAATTACCCAACATACAGGAATACCAGCCTGAAAGTTATCAACTTCCAAATCGTTAACATATACCAGGTATCGCGTACGTGCTGTGTATGCGGGTATGATATTGGGGGGCGGTGCTAAAGGCACGATATATATGTTGGTAGGTTATACCAGTAGGCTACCCAGGTAACCCAACGTACCCTACCAGACACACCTTTGCAATGCTACGCACCGGCGGTTTCTAGGCGAACCCTTTTGTTGTGACTATCCGCAAAGAATATATTTGAGGATCAAGCTAATTCCAAGGCATTAGGAATTAGGTCCCAAAGCGTCGAGAGTGCTGTTGCAAGGAGATTGAAACGTAAGTACAGGTTGGTTCCAGCAAAACGACCCATACATACATGATGCGTCCGTCACGAATGCCGTATGCAATAGTTACAGTACTCCAGTGTCACATATATATGACATAATACTGACATACTGACCGTTAGGAACAGCGGAAGGGGGTGGCACATAGCCCGTTTTTTTTTGTTTTGAAGGGCCTAGTGCCGGCGCTAGCGGCGAAACTGCCGTGTTCCGACCAGCCACAGGCCTTCAAAATGGTCAACAATATAGTTAGGCTGTTCCGTAGGAAGGAACCATCTGTTTCAATGTTATTTCTGAACGAACCGATTTCAGGCGCACTCCAAGGTATTTCTGTAAAGGGGGTTCGCGCAGGCATTTTTTCGGAGAAAAACTGACTGCGTAGGATCAATATAAAGCAACGTATAACTCTAAAGCTATAATTATATTCGTACTGAAACCAAGTAATTTCCAAAAACAAAATGTAAATTTCTCGATTTTCCCCACAAAAGCTCAGATGTTCTCGCGTTTTTTTCGAATTAGACCCTGATACTGCGCACACACCTCCAGTGCCATTATGATGAGTTTTTCACAGAGGGGGTACAGATTATCTGTTCTGGCTAGATATCTAGCTAGACTAGAGTCCAATCCTATTATCATGAAAAAACTGAAACCCAGAGATTTGGCTGAAAAAACAAGACGAACTTGCACCTCCTCCATACACCCCTCGGCATTTGTGCACGAAAAAGGTTGTGCGAAGTTTCAGGGTTTAACTAAAAAAACGACGTGGGTTCTTCGTGACATAGCATTTCTGACGGAATCTCTGAACTAGCTCGTAGATATAACTGGAAGTCCAGCACTCTTTGTTCATTGCGCGCATCCGACTATATATACCTTTCAGTGCCAGATGGGTTTGTTGTGTTACTGCGTCAGCGTCCTGGTTTTGCTTTTGCTGAGCACAACACGTACTACACATGGCGAGTCAGACGGTATACCGTATAGTGCGCGCAGCTACAGGTAGGAGTAACCCCAGATGCCTCGTATACAATAGTATCCCTCTCAAACTTTTACATAATCGCTCCACAGAATACTGCCCAGTCCCTCCCCTTGGTGCTTTTGGTTTCGGTACAGAAGTGGCAGGCATCAAAACAATTCCGATAAGCATTATACATAACTCCTTGTCTTTCCACGTCCCGAGATGTACTGCAGCAGTGCAGCTGCTGCAGCATACCTGATCTTGGTGTTGGTTAGTTTTAAGGTTGTTGTTGGTCTCTCGCTTGGTTTGGTATAAGTAGCAATGTGGTCTTGCGGATGTAGCGTTTTGGGACGTTTTGCACCATGTTTCGGCGTGGGTCGTGAAGTGGGTGACGCAACGGGCGGAAATAGTCGTCTCGCAATTAAGTATACGTCACCGATGTTAAGTGAGAAAGTACCGCGACAACTCAATGTTTTTCAGGCACTCGCTCCCACTATTAATAGCATGCCTGCTTATAGACACGGCCCAAGGGTAACCCCATTAGTTCGTACAAATATATTTGACCACTTTGGGCGCAAATGTAAGGACCGTCTGGCGTATACATATTAAGATCAAATAAATGTCGATTAAATTTCCGTCGACAGCGGTATACACTACGTACCGGCCCTCTCATAAGGCGTGCCATAGCAGAGATTCTCACAAGAAAATTGGAGTTTGCTTTCTGGCGGGGTACTACATTCGGGACATATACACTGAAGCTAGTGTGGAACACACCTATTTATCGTAAAAAAAATACTGTAACTCTATATTGGGCCATTACCCCGGTTTCGTATGAGAGGGGCCGGTTCTACAGAGTGCATACTGCTGTGGCCTTTACTACGCGATCTCCGAATTTTTTGTATGTACTCGTCTTCCCCATTATATATGACACTACGTACGGTAGAACCTGTCACACGCCAACATAATAAGTGAAACTTGCGGGAGAGACTACCCGGGCTGGCACGCGGGATGTTTCGTGCCCCTTCCCCCCAGCATCCCTAAGTGGGTGTGTCACCACAACTGGTACAATCGCTCGGCGGGCGTTCCACCAACCTGAAGCTCAACGAGAAATACTGCTGCCACATTCCTTCTGGCAGGAATAGGTCCACTGGCGCGTTGCCTTTCCGCGTTCGATAGCACCCCGCGATCTCGCCCGTGACATCAACATATCCCGTGGGGTTCGACGCGCATGCATATCGTCCACTCAGAAACTGTGTTTTTGGAATTGCACGGCGGGTTGTGCGCGTTTTCGAACCATGTTCGTTATTTTTTTTGTCGATGATATTGCTGCTGCTGTGTACCGTAGTATGCGTGTGGTGGCCTCTAGAAATGTTCGGTTTACGGCATCACAAGAGGTTTGGGCGGTGTGTACAGAAGTAGTAGTAGTGCTATTCTCAATGCCATACATTATCAAATACCAGGTTATGTGTGCAGCAGTGGCGGTGACGTACTATGCGTTCGGGGCCTGTTTCCTATAAATAGGCCGTCTTGCGGTGTGTGCACAATGACAAACAGTTGTGATGTACGACGTACAGGTAATTACTATCTGTAATATTATACGAAGTTTGTGCACCATTAATAAGAACCACAAACCCATAATACTAGACATAATACGTCATCGTCTTGAGTACGATTTTCTCGTTCTATCGTTTCTTCTTGCTTGCTTTTAGGCCTTGTTTATCTCTTCGTTTCGCTTTCTCCCCCGCCGTCCGTGTGACGGTATCTTCCTCCCCTTCTTCGTGTCATTTCGTCCGTTCAGCAGTTATCTGTTCTTCTTGAGCACGTATGATTTCTTCTTCTAGTAGCCTTTCTGGTAGGGATGTATATCAACTCATAATCACGTGTTGATTTATTATTATTTTGGTGATTAATCTGGTAGGGATGTACGAGTACATCAACTTATAATCCCGTGTTGATTATGATTAATTTTGGTGATTCATTTTAATCACGTGATGTGATTAATTCTTGCTGATCGTTGATTATATATCAACTAATCATGATTAGTTGATTATTGAATTTACTCACGATTCATTTGTTTTTATTTTTTTAATGAAAGGGTGGTTTGTGCAGAAAACTTGCAAAAATGTGTCTGCCGCGCAATCATAAGGGACCTGTCACCGGTATAGCTTATTCGTAGACGACCTTCTCGTTACAAAGACACGCAATCGTGTGGGCGGGAAGAGGGTGTGTGGTGTGAGATGTATAATTTTCCTTCGTGAATGCATGAAGAACATATTTTAAGCATGTATGTGTTTCTGCCGTATTCTGGAGTACCGTAAAGAGAGTTGAGTTCGCACAAAGGTGAAATCATTTTTCGGCGCTCATTTTCTCGGCAAATAGTATGAGTGCTGCTATAATAATAAAGTCGAACAACGTAGTTCCGGAAGGCTCTCGACTCTTGCGGGGGACCCTACTGTAGTTAAGGGAACGCGGGAGTACAAACCAGCATTGGGCCTCGTATGCAATATCCCGACAACAATTTTGAAAAAAAAATGAAACGAAATTAATCGACGGTTTCAAAAGACTGTGTACTTTGACGAATGGGTGGCCTCCATCTAAACGATTTTACTTGTGGGAGGACAAAAATCACAACGCAAACGATGAGATCGCCAGGCTGGCTTATTGGGGCCATCATCGCGGCGTGCGCCAGCGGCATCATGGAGGGCCCACAAGGTAAGAGCGTCACCGAGGTTATCAGTCATGTCGTCTGCCCCAAAACGGCGTCTTCTCGTTGCTTGTGTGTCGAGAGCTGGCTGGCACTCATTTTGAGGCTCGACCATGGCCATACCCTCGTTGGTTACCCCGCCTATACCGTAGCCCTTGCTGAGTTAGGTGCCCTAGAGAGGAGGTATAGGGAACGAGGTACCTAGTTCTCACCGCCGATCTGTTCTGAGCAGACGAAGACCCCGCCAGCGTTCTAACTCGCAACATGAAAAAAGTTGTGGTCAAAAAGGTGATCATGTCGAGAGCTCTATCATAGATGTGGGCGTAACCTTGGTTCGGCGTCATTGGCCACGATCGCACGCACCCAAACACACGTAGACCGCACAAACCTTTGACACACGCGAGGTTCACCACTATAGTTGCCCTGGTGTGTGGTCGATGACCTGCGGTGGAACTGGTGCAAGATGCACAGCACAGCAGGATATATTCGTGTTTTGTTTCAGGTTGTCCCTTGTGGTTGTCCCATGCTTGACCCGCCGTAAAATCAAGCCGGTCTGTATTAAGCCATTTTTGGCATGGCGTTTCTCTGTCGATTTCGGATTTGGGGAAAATATGTTCAGCAAGAAAGATAGCTGATGTGTAGACCTTTCTATAGACTTCTCAGGGGTCGTTATTTCTAACGTGGCGGGCTTGTAGCACCGGATTCCCTAAACATAGAAAACTCACAAAATTGACTTATTCCACAGAAAAATCTAGTTTATTTGTACTGACTTAAGTATGGGCACACCTTTCTCGTCCGAACGAAGAATGGCGTTTTCCCTTTTTGAGCGCTGCTGTTTTCTTTCTACACGATAGACACGGAAAAATATAGCGGGGAAGAAAGATAACTGATGTCACTACCTCTTTATAGACCCCTATTGTGTCGTGTTCCGCAACGTAGCGCAAGAGTAATTCGATTTACGTTATACCCGCAGATCTCCCAAAAAAAGACTCGGACAAAAAAAGATAAAAGTACTACATTTAGTATGCCCAGACTAAAAGATCGTAAACGTAGCAAGCCGCCCACCGTTTTCTAGCATTTGAGCACTGCTGTTTTTTTGCTGTACGCTAGATACGGAAAAATATAGCGGGTAAGAAAGATAATTGATGCCACTACCTCTCTATAGACCCCTATTGTGTCGTGTTCCGCAAAGTAGCGCAAGAGTAAATCGAAATACGTTATAGCTGCAGATCACCCAAAAAAGAGTTTTTCCACGAGTAAAAATAAATCGTACTACATTTAGTATGCCCAGACTAAAAGATCGTAAACGTAGCAAGCCGCCCACCGTTTTCTAGCATTTGAGCACTGCTGTTTTCTTTCTGTACGCTAGATACGGAAAAATATAGCGGGTAAGAAAGATAACTGATGCCACTACCTCTCTATAGACCCCTATTGTGTCGTGTTCCGCAAAGTAGCGCAAGAGTAAATCGAAAAACCTTATACCTACAGATCACCCAGGATCCCCCAAAAAATACGTGTTCGTTTTCTTTCTGTACGCTAGATACGGAAAGATATAGCGGGTAAGAAAGATAACTGATGCCACTACCTCTCTATAGACCCCTCTTGCGGCGTGTTCCTCATAGTGCACGAGAAATTCGAAATACATTATACCTGCAGATCACCCAGGATCCCCCAAAAAATACGTGGTCGACATGGAAAAAAAAACTGTTTTTTCGTACTACTTTTAGTATGCCCGGACGAAAAAGACCGTGAACGTAGAATGCGGCCCACCGTTTTCTAGGATTTGAGCATTGTTGTTTTCTTTCTGTACGTTAGATACGGAAACAATATAGCTGGGAAGAAAGATAACTGATGTCACTACCTCTCTAGAGACCCCTCTTGTGTCGTGTTCCTCGAAGAAGCACAACAGAAGTTCCGAATACCTCATACCCACAAAAAAAAACGAAAATAGGGTTTTGGACGAAAAAAACAATCTTCTCGTGCTGATTTTTGTATAGGCAGGCCTGTGGACCCGGCGTGAACAGTTTTTGATCGCTGATGTTTTGTTTTTTTTGAAAATTACTACTGAAAACGGTTTTAGAAAAGAAAGATAACTGTTGTCGAGGCCTCTCTTTTTTCGTGTTTCTCAACCTGCGCAAGAAAAGGTCCGAATACCGTACTCGTACACGTACGAACCCCTCCCAAATGAGTTGTTTTATAAAAAAAAATGTTTTTTTTCGTACTGCTTTCAAGATAGGCAGACTTGCCGACACCAACAAAACACGCCGTCAACCGATTATGAGCGCTGCCGTCCTCTTTTTGTACGATAGCTACGGGGAAATGTGGCGTAAAATGTAGATAACTGATATCAAGACCTCTCTATAGACACTTTTCGTGCCGTGTTTTTCAAGCCTGCTAAAGATAGTGGAACTGACAGCAACTGACAACGCCCTCGATGTCTAACCAG
Organism: Saccharina japonica; assembly: GCA_008828725.1. NCBI lineage: Eukaryota > Phaeophyceae > Laminariales > Laminariaceae > Saccharina > Saccharina japonica. Next base: position 406,804 of record MEHQ01000763.1, on the reverse strand, counting down.
CCATCTGTGCCACTCTCCGTACTATAGGAGTAACCCCCCAACCTCTTGCAGTACGTTTGCACTGACGTCCGACGAACGTCCGCTCATCACTCAGGTCACCAACGACAACATGATCAAAACGACGCCCCCGCCCCCCCCCGCACAGCCCCAAAAAAGCTTCCCGCAAACAAAGATGCTGCACCTCTCGTGCCTCATCAACGCCAGCACTAACTCACGAGAAAAAAAAATCGATTTTGGTTTTAGAGAACATATCCATCAAAACACGGCCCACCCATGCACTGATACCCGCCCCCCTGCCACCAATGCCATACGCAGCCACATGCTGCAGGTTACTCCCACCGTGCACGTATGAGGTCCGGGAAAGGCATGCTCGTAACTCCGTTTTCCAACCGCAATCCCAAATAAACGACGACCCCTCCCCCCCCCCAAAAAAAAGTTGTCCGCAAACAAAGATTCTGCACGTAGTGCCTCAGCAACGCCAGCACAACCTCGCTAGGAATTCCCTGCTTTCTGTTTCCAGAGAACCTATGAATCGCCTTTGCAAAGGACGCCCCACGCACGCACTGAGTACACGCCCGCCCGCCCGTCCGCCCGCCCGCCCCCGCAACAAATGTCATACCCAACCTGGTGCTGCAGGTTGCTCCGAACCGCGCACAACTGACAGCAACTGACAACGCCCTCGATGTCTAACCAGCCACCTGTGCCACTCTCCGTACTATAGGAGTAACCCCCCAACCTCTTGCAGTACGTTTGCACTGACGTCCGACGAACGTCCGCTCATCACTCAGGTCACCAACGACGACATGATCAAAACGACGCCCCCGCCCCCCCCCGCACCCCCCCAAAAAAGCTTCCCGCAAACAAAGATGCTGCACCTCTCGTGCCTCATCAACGCCAGCACTAACTCACGAGGAAAAAAAATCAATTTTGGTTTTAGAGAACATATCCATCAAAACACGGTCCACCCATGCACTGATACCCGCCCCCCTCCCACCAATGCCATACGCAGCCACATGCTGCAGGTTACTCCCACCGTGCACGTATGAGGTTCGGGAAAGGCCCGCTCGTAACTCCGTTTTCCAACCACAACCCCAAAAAAACGACGACCCCCCCCCCCCCCCAAAAAAAAAGATTGTCCGCAAACAAAGATTCTGCACGTAGTGCCTCAGCAACGCCAGCACAACCTCGCTAGGAATTCCCTGCTTTCTGTTTCCAGAGAACCTACGAATCGCCTTTGCAAAGGACGCCCCACGCACGCACTGATTACACGCCCGCTCGCCCGTCCGCGCGCCCCCCCCTGCAACAAATATCATACCCAACCTGGTGCTGCAGGTTGCCCCGAACCGCGCGCGCAAGGAAAGAGCCAACAATATCGTCTTTGCTTCCCCTCTCCTTCCGGCCGTCGAGCACACCCTGCACGCGGGGGCGCAAGCGGGATTGCGAGGGAGGGTAGATTGAGGGCGTGCTAAATTATTTCCTCGCCTACTCATGTCGAGTGGGGGGGGGGTTCGACACAAGGGAGTTTTTGTGACATAAATATTACGCGTTTTACGCCCCGTTGGGTTTTGTATCTGTTGGATGACCTTACGTTTGTTTGTAGGGCTGATTGCGGTGTGTTGTGTTCATGTTTGGGAGTTTTTGTGTACGAGTTTCCCTGCGTTTTCCAGCTATTACGCGGGGCCTTGAGTAAATAGGATCTACGGTACACCCAAAAACCTAAAATATATTGATGTATTCTTACGAACAATATTTGGTCCTATTTACTGTGGGCCGCCGTTATAACACTGCTGTTGTAGTTATATTACTACGACTACGAGTTGCTTCTGTATATCTGGTAATTTTCCTTTTTTTTACTTTCAATGTACATTATTTTTTTACAACAGCGGTTCGACGCACAGCAGTAAGTAGTAGCTGTTGTACTGCTGTGTACTGCTTTACTGCTGCTGCAACATTTTTTTGACGTCCACCAGCATTATAGCTCAGGCATAATGTATATAACAGGTGGCGTGCCTTATATATCACATGTTCTTCAACTATGTACTACTGTGCTACCATCATACTCGTACAAATCTGGTCCAGGCTGGATTTCTTATTTGATAGAGGGTGCTTTCTACACTAAATTCAAGATAAAGGACTCTCGGATTTCTTATTTTATTCAAAATCTCAGCCTAGCTTTCTTATTAGCCTGTTTCTTATTACAGTAGGTATCCTGTACTCTATATTGTATATAAACGAGATCATCGAGTCCCACTTCATGATCTACCATGGTACATAAATAAGTTTTCATCTTTGTACTTGTACGTACCAGGAATACATCCCCGATCTTATCTACAGCAGCAGCAGTAGTAGTACCAGGTACACAGCAGCATAGCAATACGAGTACATGGAAAGTCTACATGTATACCGCTCTGAACGAAAATATAAGGATCAATTTGTATTTATATGTATACGTCCACAGTCACTATGTTTGCGGCCGAATTTACACTCCTGCACGTATATACCAGACATACCAGAGCTACGTATGGTATTGGAACAGTAAGCAAATAAACAACACACACAACACCTACCTGGAAGTTGAGCTGAGCCACGAGGGATGCCCAGGAAGCGAAGGATCAGAAGAAAGACTAACTCGTCCACCACTCCTCTGCGTGGCAGTCATCGTTAGACGAGCCCCGGCAGCTCTCGTGACCGCCATCGCCATCTACGTCAGCCCTGGTCAGCCTGTGGAGGGCCTTCCATAAACTCCGGAAAGTCCTCCCTGTGGCTTCGCACACCAGCGAGGTGTACACACGTAGCTGTTCTGCTGCCGATACAACAGGAGATATGATCCGCGAAGCTCGCGGACAAGAGATTCCTCTGTACCACTTCTCTGTGTATACACTGCGATGCCCGCGGCTTATTGTTGGTCATGCTTGGGGCGGCGAAGGCCAAAATGAAACAGAGACAGAAACAGGTTTCTTGTGGAAGGAACGCCAAACCTCCACTGGAAACAAAAAATGGTCCATGATCGGCCAACTCTATTTTGTAGATACTTTGCATTTTTTAAGCGATTTTTATGTTTCACGATTCGCAGCAAAAACAATGGACAATTAATCGAATAGCCCGGTCGAAAATTACATTTTTTTCGTTTATGAAACTGGCAGTTACAATCTTTTCAGTTACGTGTACTCCCGCGTTCCCTTAATAGGTATATTTATTTCTCACCTGGTTTTATAGTCTATATTATTAAAATAAAAATAAACAGCTGTGGGATCGAGGATTTCGTCCAAACTCATATTTGCAAGTTGGGTGTGATACTTCGATATATGAAATGCATCTACATTATACATACGAGTATATATTAAAAAATTAAAAAAAACAACAGCTGTGAGCTCGAGGATTTCGTCGAAACTCATCTTTGCTAGCTGAGTGTAATACTTCGATCGCGCGTACTTACGGATATATAAAATACATCTACATTACGAGTACCACTATTATTATTTCCAGATGCACCATACATGTACATACGTGTATGCTGGTAATCTAGTTATCGCATACCTGGTATATACGTGGTGCCTAGTTCTAGTACTATTAATAATAGTGGTATAATGTAAATATACAGCGCAGGACACCTACTCACTGTAATAAGAAAAGGCTAATAATAAAGCCAGGCTGGTTTCTAGAGGAAATTAAGAAATTCGGGATTCGTTATCTTAAAATTAGTCTAGAGAGAGAGCACCCTTCCTCAGATAAGAAATCCAACCTGGACCAGATTCCTGTTTCTTATTTGGTGTCCTGTACTGCTGTATAACGGGTATTGGGCCTACGTACGTAAGGATCATACCGTGCATAGTCTGGCGCGCAGTACGAGATGGTGTCACATAATCTGCGGCAATAGTGCGTCATATCATTATTAATAGCATGAAATCAATGGCTTTAGTTTGTAAACAACTCGTGCAGAATTCTTCAGGGCTAGGGCTAGCACTTAGATTTCGCGGTGTAGTGGCGTTAACCATGAGTATCAATTTCTAGACCAATCTCGAGAGCGGAGTAGAGGGGAAAGTCCCTTGCATCACCACAGAGTAGTTTGTACAAAATAAACCGGCTCAATAGTCCCGTGCCCTATTTGTTTTTGCGGGTGGACGCGGGACGTTGTGTCTAGCAGTCAGCATTTAGTTTTTTGCATGGAGATTTCTTTGGAAGGCCATCAGTCGTTATCCGGTAGAAGGGTTAATGCTGCAACGTCCACTTGTGTTATATGCATGACACGCGGAGGGCGCACTGTTTTCAACTGCCGGGTGGAAGGCGTGCAGTGTAGTGTAGTGTGCGATCCCAATACGCTGGATTTCCGGCAAGTACGCAACTCAACCCTTGATGTGTCACACATGGGCCGCGTGTTCTGCTGGAGGAGCATAACATTAAGCTACACCAGGCATGCAGGTAAGTGGCTACGATGGTCAGCGTGTGGATCTCCTCTGCGTGTTTCCAAGCAGCTCGTATTCATACCAGCAAGTTTTGAGCATGCGATAGGCAACCCAACTCCGAACATCCAAGCAAATGCCCGGCCACGGACGCGCTATTCCCTAGGCGATTTGGAATAGACTATCCTGTGTAGACAGACGTGTATCTGATTTGCTGGCGACGTCGTGGTCGATGCACTTAAAAGGCATGAGATTACATCCATAGAGCAGGACTGAACGAACGAGGCCGTTATCGTATCCGGCGAAAACGAACAGTGATTTTGGCATGGCCGCTTACACCTCCCAAACTCGAGCTCCGAATTGTTTTTGGTCAGGTACAAGAGGTGCTATTTAGCCAATTGACACCATCGTATTAGTAACGCGCGATGTTCAGTGCCAGGTACAATATAATCCGAACGTTCCTAGAGGTTGGACATAATAAAGGGTCTATACGTAGCCCATTTTCTACCATCGTATGATATATATTGTGGCAACCTTTTCAGACGGCTATGCTTGTCGTCCATTGGCTGTATCGTTTTCATGACTCAAGACCTCCGCCCCAACATATCGAAGCAAGGTATAGTGTCATCCCACGAACGCCCACAAAGCTTAACTGGTTTGCAAGGCTCATCTGCGTGTGATGTATGTTGGCGTAAGGGCATGACGTATGATACGGTCATGGGTTCTATGGCGACACCGATTGCGAAGCGCGCTTGTATTGCATACCAGGTACCAGACATACACAAGGTATCTTGGCAATAGTGCGCTCGACAGTCACCATACCTCGAGGAGATGCGTAGGGTGCAAATCGTCGCCCAAACAGTTGCATATCGCTCACAGGAACCACATAGAAATAGTTATATTAATACGGTATAGCCGGGTTATGTGCTTCATCATTCATCTAGGACTAGGCGCACACAACAAACACGTGACGGCATTCAACGGCCACGTTGGCTGGACTAAAGGCTTTCCGTGAAAACGCCAGCTTTCGAACAGTTTTTTATGGAACCGCTGCTGAGGTTCCCTGCCCAGTGGGACTGGTCGAAGAGTTCACACACGATATATGACTACATCTCCATTTCCTGTCTAGACCTGTCGCGGCAGGCAGATCTCTGATTAAGATTATCTGCACGGACAAACCCATGTTTGCGTGGTGGGGTACGTATTTATTTATTTTGCCACTTACTATCTTCGCACTGCTGTCTTTTTCCCTCCACAGAGTAGGCTCCTCTCCCTCCTCCCCCACTACGGTTGTTGCCTTGGTTTTTATCGCGCAAAGGGTCCAGCCTTCCCAACACTCGTCGATTTGCATCGAATTTTGCTAACTCACGCTCTCGCGCTTTCCGCTAGTCAAAATATTATTTTGCGAAAAAACGTCCCTACGAGCATGCACTCGGGGGGGCTCGAACTCACGATCTTGACTTTAACAGGCTTCGTGGTTACCTGCTAGCCCATCGGGGCGACCGATGTCACGGAACAGCTCTTCCCCAAATATTTGCCGGGTGAGTCCTCAATGATACGGGTCATGTATATCATATCATACCGGCAATTACAGTCTCCGTGATCTATACTTTGATAGGTCCGATGTGTCGCGTCCGCCAAATATGAATGCCTTGTGGAAGCCGACAACAGCGGTTTGGGTATTGTTAAGCCCATGTCATTTGGTGTCGCCCGGTCCTGTATCATGTGAAGACAGGTTCCCCGGTTGATATTCGTTAAAGTGTACCCTGGTAGAAAACACTCGGGCGAGTGTGCCCTGAACCTCACTCGACGTTCTACCTCGAATTGCGGTGTTGGCACAGAGTAACAACCAATCTCATACAAGCTCAGGAATGCTTACCCATAGGGTAGTCACTCGGTCGATGGCTCTAACGGGCTGAAAACCTTTTACAATGTTGTTTTTTATTAAAGTAGGTGGAAGCTTGCATGGAAGCGTCCACCACGTCTCCGGAAGCTTCTATCGAATCCACGGAAGCGGGTGCATGCTTCCATGGAGGTGATGGAAGCTTCCATGGAAGTGGTTGAAGCTTCCACGGAAGTTATGGAACCGTCCGTGACCACCGCTTCCGCGGAAACTTCCACTTACATAGAGGTAATAAATTTCCGTGGAAGTTACTACTGGAAGCTGTCGCGGAAGGGCCGAGTGAAAGCTTCCATGGAAGTGTCCGCGGACCATTATGTACTATCATTACTTCCGTGAACTTCCATCGACTCTAATTTACTTCCGCACCCTTCAGGCTGTGTCTGGAAGCTTCCACTGCTTCCATCGAAGCTTCCACTGCTTCCACCGCTTCCATGGAAGCTTCCATGGAAGTCGCTTCCTCGGAAGTACACGGGAGCTTCCATGGAAGCCTTCCCGGAAGCTTCTACGGAATATTTTATGGGAATGGAAGCTTCCGCGGATGCTTCCTGTGGAAACTTCCAGGAACACTTCTGCGGAAGCTTCCAATGAGCGGTGTTCACTTCCACGGGCTCCCATATACTTCCATGTGGTTCCACTAAATCCCACTTGTGTCTGCTTCCTCTCCCATAAACGTCGACGTACTTGCATGTCCCTCCTCTGGCTTCCATGTGCTTCCACGTACTTCCCCGAAGTTGAATGCCTTTTCTCAGCCTTCCACGAGGAAGGGCACACAGATTTAAGGTTTCACGGATGAAAACCGAAGGTTCACTTCGAGCAAATTCAGGCGGAAGCACCGGGAACTTCCATCGCAGCACTGGGAGTCTCCAATATCCTCTGTATTGACTTCCACTGACTTGCATGCATTCCCGTGTCTTTCGATGAGCTTCATATTTTTCTGCGACTTGGTAACACTTCAGCCATAGAGAGGGACAAGCTGGCGAGAAGAATGTGAGACCTTGGGTTGCATGTTTGTTTTGTAGTAGGCGACACGCTTTCGTGGAAGTATAAGAAATTGTAGAAGCTGTGCTTGGAAGCACTTTAAACCCTCTAGAAATAGACCGCTGTTGCGATTATGAGAAAGCGTCTGGTAGAAGACTGATACTCTTACGAGTCTTCAGTCGACACTGAGGTAGTAAATATGTGTTTCAAGTTATACTGTTGTGCAGATGCCTTCATAAGTTTGGTTCCACAATACGAATTTAACACGCCACTGTTGTTGCGTCGAAGCAACGATGTGTGGTTCCAGCGAAGAAAGCACGATGTGGGAGTCCTCATCGACACAGATAATATTGATACCAAGAATCGGTAAATACTTGTTGGGCGGCGGTTGTAAGCATCGAAGGGGTCGACGTAGTGAACACATCATACGAACGTGTGAATTCTCACCTGAGGAGCTCAACCGGGCATGCAATGAGAACATCGCCTCAGAAAGAAGAAAATGCAACCCCTACGGTGGGATGAGTCCATTCTAGAGTCCACCGATTTCGTTGACGAACGCATAAGCAAAACAAGCGCACCAATAATCAAACAAAACGCTAAGCAAGGCCAGGGAATGGCGGGGGGGAGGCGATACCAACCACCCCCGCCCCCCCCAAACAACGACAACCGCGAACTCAATCACCACCACGCGGCGCCGACTGCGGCAACAGATAAACCTTTCAGCCAAGGTCGACGTGATCCGACCATGGACAGAATGACGCCAATCCAGGCGACGGGAAGACGGCCGAAATATAACCCCTACACAAAACACAAAACAAAAAGACCACCATTTACTTACCGACAAAGACGCAGCGCCAACCTCATACTTATTACGAGCGAATGCGAGTTTCTAATTTTGACCAAGTCTCTCGTGATAGGGACCCCTTGCGAGAAAGCGTCGACCGTTTTTTTACTTGATTAAACAGTTGAATCTGTCTGCACTTTTCTGTCGGCACTTTTCATCAAATTCTCAGAATTTTATTCGTCTACTACGTTGTTATCCAACATATTCTCATAATTTCATCTGTGTAATTCGTTGTACTCTCACATAAAAAAAAGAAGTTGTGAGAGGTACACGGGTCTCGAACCACTGACCCTTGTGATGATAAGTACCTGTACTACCTGCTACCCTGCTCGTACAAGTGGGGTGAACGTCCAGTTTTTCTTTACTTCTAAAAGTAAACGTACTGCAACTCTAACGGCGAAATAAACGTGGTCAACACGGTTTCGAATCCGTGACCCTCGTTTTTTCCTGTTTTTTCCCATTACTGCACACAAGTTGTTCAAGCCATTTCAGACCCACCATACAATTTCAAGTTATTTCCAGCCCACTATACAAAAACCAAGTAATTTCAGGCCCCCGCAAGTGGAGCAGATCCTCATGGCCATAGCCTGCGCGATCATGCGCGTGTACCGCCTGAATGGAGGGTAGAGGGGGTTCTCGGGGCACGTCGTCGACGTTTTTTCCTGTTTTTTTCCCCACCAATGCACACAAGTTGACGACAGTTACCAATATCCTGCTGCGCGAGTTCCTAGCGACAGCTATACTATCTTAATATATTATCACTGAACGCAATATCATTGTGGCATGAACTTAACTATATCCCACCGTCCACCACTTGATTTGACGTAAACGTTAGCAATCCCACCCCAACATCAACAATATATATATCGTCAATCAAGGCTACGGCATGGAGGCATAAACACCCCAGCAGTACCACCCTGCCCCCCCTAATGACCACCGTTCACTCAACCGCTACGCGCAAACGTCAACGGAAATAACCGAGTAAAGCGCCAACCAAGGCGACGCCGCCGACCCATGGACGTAATGAGACCAATCCAGGCTACGGGAAGAAGGCGTAAACTTAACCCCCCAGTCGTCCCCTACACGCAAGCACGTGGAATACATATACGAAAAGCACGCGCTTAAACATATCAAAACCAACTGAGAGGGTGCTAGAAGGTGTGAGGATTTTGAACATATAGGTTGGTTGGCTGGCGTCGGTTGGTTCGCGACGATGCTGTAAAAAACGCCTCTCACTGCGTGAGCTAGACTTTTTTGGCGGTCACCATGTCTGGCAGTCGAGTTTTGTCATTCGTGCGGGGTGGACTACCATAACTCCGCACAAGGGGAATGGTTGTACGACGTAGCGTTTATATGGTGAGGCACTCACGAGGCAGGAAAAACTGTCGTATACCCATTGCTGTCTGTGGAAGTGGTCACACCAGGAAAAATATAGACCTGGTATATCAATTCGAAGCTGTCACCCATATGCAAGTCCACCTCACAGGTGATCCTTAGTAGGATGCAGCTCACCCTTTATGTGACTCGCCCAATACCTGACGGCGCTTCGCGCTTGGTGCGAGGAATGCCTGCATGGTCGGTGAAACCCTGCTTTCTCCGTCCGGGCAATGTAAGGATGTGATAATATATGGTCACTACGGCCATGCATGAGTAACCCCCCCCTTGCCGCCACGTCACAAGCGAGCACCGCACTGAGAGAGTAACAAGCCAGTCAGGCGGAACGTAAGACGTACAACAACAATAGGAAACGGAAGGGAAACTATACAACAACTGATGTGGTCAGGCTCCATCGCTACATTACAAGTACTTGGTACACCGCAGTGAAAACCGATATGATTTCCGATGTTGCATCGGAGTTTCGGATAAGATGTGGAACACTCTTGTTCGTAATACGAGCGCTCGCAGTACGAGCAGTACCAGCGGGAAGCATTAATCCAATCCTTGCGGTATACGTTACGGGAATAAGCGGAGCGCACATCATTCATAGTGTGGAGGAGACCCTGTCACACCGTGGGTACGAAACAAACTCCGAGGTCACGTCCTACAAAAAATATGTACTGACTATCATCCGGTGCTAGCAGCGCCTCACGTTGCTCCCCAAGACACATCTCCACCATTACCATACACCAAAGCTCATAATGAGTTCATACGCATACACTACCACCTGAGCGAGCATCGATATTGGCCTGGCCGTCGTACATCTGGGCTCTAGGACCGCATAGCTGGTCCTTCCAACAAATAGAAGGCAGGGGGCAAGGAGTTGCAGTCCTTGAAAGGCACACGCCACCGTGTTTGTACATGCACGGAGGTTTGTATCCCCGGGGACCTCTCCGCATTGTCCCCGTGTCTCCTCCTACCAAAACTCAACCGGAAACCCTGTTTGGATCCACAGTAGTGCCCAGAGAACCGCCGCAACATACACCCGCGGTACAGTACCCTTCAATACTTCGAGCATAGAGAGTAACAACGGAGTATCCAACCCTGAACTACTGCGAGTCCGGGACGCATGCTACGGTAGAGATGCACCGTGGTTTCTCTGAGGTTGGTCACTCGAGGAGCTCTATACCTCAACCGAACTGTTTTTTTTGGAGGAAAACAAAAGCGCTACCGACCAGTGCTACGATAGAGGCAGCATTTTTCGGCTGAATTTTCTTCTGAATGACTATTAGCATGCTCCTTAGGGCCCGTTTTAACGAAGAAGAAAAACAGTCAATTTGGAAAAAAACAAAATCAAATCCGCTTTTCATTGGTCAACACGCGCACCAGCACCAAAGATTAGGATCTTGGGGCATAATATTTGGTGCTGGTGCGTGTGTTGACCAATGAAAAGCGAATTTGGTTTTTTTTTCCAAATTGAATTTATTTTATACTCGTTAACTCGGGCTCTTAACCCAAAATAGTCGGAATTTTACTCCTGTGTCGCACTATTTTTCGTTTTATGCTCAAGGCCACGGGATTGTTCATCGGGTAGCGCTTTTGATTTCATCGAAAAACAGTTTGCGGGTGGGGTTTAGAGCTCCTCAAGTGACCACCCTCAGCAAAAAACACGGTGCACCTGCATCCAGGCTACCGTAGCATGCGTCTACCGATGACCCGGTGAAAAACCCCGCGGGCTTACGTATAAAATGAAAAATAGCACAAGGCAAAAAAAGAAATTCCGACGAGTTTGGGTTAAGGAGTCCCATCGTTCAGAAACAAATATCAGCCAAAAAACGGTATACCTAGCTCTATCGTAGCACGCATTCGGGTGTTACCGGTACCTCTTGCCGTAAACGTAAATACCTGTAAAACAGAACCCTGACATATTTCAATGGTCGCAGTATGCGTGTTGTCTTCACAATAAACCGGTAGTTCTAACCTAACGACATCAGTACACCAAGTGTCGACGCATGCTACGATAGAGGTGCACAGTGTTGTTTCTGAGCTCCTCACTTCAGGAGCGTGACGCCTCGCCGAAAAAACGATTTTGGAGGAAAATAAAAGTGCTGCCGGATGAAAAATCTCATGACCGAAGTACAGTCTGAAACATATTTCGTCACAGAAATGAAAGTCCGACGAATTTGGGTTAAGGAGCCCGATTGTTCAGAAAACGATTCAGCCAAAAAGTGCTACCTCTACCGTAGCATGCGTCTGTCGATCATGATTATTTATCCACGAGAGATAGCGTAGAACCGAAGTATACTTTATGTCTTTGGATATGCCACAGAGTATCGCACACTGATGAATTTCCGCCAGTACTTGCGGTATACCCGCTTTACAGAACACTTAAATACTTCATGTACATATAGTATCCACAGAGTATCGGACCCTGAAGTACTGTGTGTCCGGATATTACCGGTAACTCTTGCCTCAAAAGTAAATACCCGCAGTACAGAATACCCGCAGTACAGAACCCTGAAATACTTCAATACCCGCAGTACAGGAGCCTGATATATACTTCATGAATAGAGAGTATCCACAGAGTTTCGAACCCTGGGGTCCGGAAGATGCCAGTACAGTATAGGCCTACCAATATGAAATATCCCGAAAAATAATGTGAGGTTCGCTTTTTGAGGGGCACTAAGAACAGTGGATAAATAAATCGTTCTCAGCGGCGATCGCTGCACTAAATTCGATATATATATATGTTGTTGTTAAAGCTCAAAGGTGTCCAACGATGGTGCCATAATAATCCTCTAAAATGTTCTCAAGTTGCGTGTTTATTGTTGGCGGGCCCATACCGTGCCTCTTTCCGCCGAAAACGAGAAGATCCTGGGGACAAGAAAACGCGAATGGCAGTAGTCATTCGATAGTCATTCGAATTATATGTATACGGAAGCAATATCCAATCAAGCATCCATAAATAAGCATTGCAGCAAGTGCGTTGAGGTGAGCATTCAAGCAAGAAGTTTAAATGTAATAATCCAAGCAAGCAATACATTTAATGTTACACGATAAAACGGAACGCTTTATCCGTGTCGTCACTCTGTAGCTGTGGCAAGATTGCAAGTGTGTCCGAGGCGCCCATTGAAATGTGTCGGAGGAAAGCATTCTTCGACAGACCCGGTCCCGCCCCATAAATATAATACCGTCCAGACGACGGCAGCATGGGTGCAACGCGGAAACATTGAGCCCGCTCGCGACAAGACCAGTCTCGCTCGTTAGCCCAAGTTCGCCCATGGACCGAAGCAAGCGCAAGTTTCGATGGAAGTCGTGGAAGCAAGTGGGAGCTTCCATGGACGTATTTTATGGAATTTTCCATCGAAGTGATGAAGGAAGCTTCCATGGAAGTAGCCGGAAGGTTCCATGCAATTCTATTTCGCGGGAATGGCAGCAGCTTCGGTGGGAGCACTCAAGACTTTCCGGTAGAAGCTTCCACTACTTCCGTCGAAGTTTTTACATGGGAGCGTCTTCCGACGCCTGCTACGATAGAGGTATTACTGGCTGATTTTTGTTCTGACTGACGGGGCTCCTTAACCCAAACTCGACGGAATTTCATGCTTGGGTTGCAATATGATTCGTTCCATACTTAAGTCGTGGGATTGTTCATCGAAGACCACTTTTTAGTTTCGTCCAAAATCAGTGTGCAGGCTACTGCAGGTATAGAGCTCCTCAAGTGACCACCCTCATAAGTCAAAAACGTATTAACATGGTGCACCTCTACCGTAGCCGCTCTCTTCCGCGAAAGAACATCGCCACTTCCATGGAACCAGTCGAAGCTTCGACGGAAGTGGCGAAAGCTTCCGTGGAAGTGGTGGAAGCTTCCGCGGAAGGGGTAAAAGCTTCCATGGAAGCTTCCACGACCTTCGATGGTAGAAACCAATCATGTAAAAGATTGGAGCGACACCATCACGACTCCTCGCCGGCTACATGGCTCAGTATAGCTAAGGATAAAACAATCGCCAAACGTAAGTGCTGTATTGACCACCATGGCACGCCGGATTTAAGTGTGAGGCCTCCGTCCCCGGCATGCCTTGAGTCTAACTTACCCGAGACGACTCCCCTGTATGCGCTTGCTCGTCCTACGAGATGCATGCAAATGTAAAGCTACAGTGCGGACATCGCCTGCCCGTGTAATTTGTCTTGCTGGTGCTTGTAACCACCCTCGACTTCATGCATTCCCCTTGCCCACGAAAGCATCCGCCTGCACGCAAACGCCATCATCCTCCAGTATTGTCGCGAGAGAGTGGATGGAAGCAATGTTGCCGAGGAGCAACAAGGGCCCGAAAGTGTTCGTCGGACCAAGGTAATGCCACGTACCTTCGATGGTGCCTGGGTCAAGCGTTGCAGACCCTGGCCCCGCCGATTTCGAGGTCCTTGGACAGCGGGGATGGTCGGCAGGCCCACGGTACATATATTCACTTAGTCGTCACGACAAGTGAATAATCACCCCCGCTGCTGCCACCCCTGCCTTCATACATTGTTTGACGTATTCATAGCACGTCATGGTATTCGCCACCGGGCGTAATGGAACTGGCGTGTCGTGGCAATGCCGAGGCATGTACTTCATGGGGTCCCGCGAACAGTCATGGTGCTTGATGGCAATGCCATGGGGGTGCCATGGCATTGTCATGGCGTGCCATGGTGCTTCACGGCACGTTATTTGGTGGTATGCCATGAAACATACAATGGCCTGGCCACGGTACTGCCCCATGGCATGACCACGGAAAAGGTCAATGGCAATTCCGATGTGCCACAGAATGGCCCATGGCAATGTCATGGTATCGCACGACAATGATATGATATGATATGCGCATGGCATTGCCACGACAGTCCATGGCAATGCAATGGGTCGCCATGGAACTGCCATGACAAACCATGCCATTGACATCGGCAACCCATGTAGGTCCATGGCCTTGTCATGGTGCACCATGAAGGTTCCCAACAATGCCATGGCGTGCCATAGAGAGTTATGGCAATGTCATGCCGTGCCATGGAGAGTCTTGGCTATGATATGGCTTGCCATGGAGGTTCATGACAATACCATGGCGTGCCATGAAGGTTCATGGCAATCCCATGGCGTGTCATGACATGTCACGGCAATTCCATAGCGGTCCATGTCGATGCCATAGTGGCCCATGGCAATGCCATGGTAATACCATACAAAAGTCAACTATGTAGATAGTGTATTCAATCATGCCGATGCCATGGTGTATGCCGTAGCAAGTGTCATGGCTTCGCCATAGCCTTGTCATGGTGTGTTACTGTTTTGTGATGGCAATGCCATTTCAATGATATGGGCCGTCATGATGCTCCATGATAAACGGCATTGCCATGGCGTGCCATGAAGAAGTCAAATGACGTATAAAGATCCCCGCGTTTTTAGAGATATATCGTGATGTCTTGCACACGTGTTCCTCGAGCCCCTGTGACGCATGCTACGATAGAGGTGCACCATCGTTTTACTGAGCTTCTCACTCAAGGTGCGTCATACCTCACCGAAAACATGTTTTTGGAGGAAAATAAGAGTTCTACCGGATGAGAAACATCCTGACCGAAGTATACTCTGGAACATTATTCGTCACACAAACGAAACTCCGACGAATTTGGGTTAAGGAGCCCGATCGTTCAGAAAACGATTCGGCCGAAAAGTGATACCTCTACCGTAGCACGCGTCCTGTCAACCCGCCAACGGTGTTTGTGTGCATGTTTTTTTTTTTTTTTTTGTTGGTATATATTTTTTCGATATTCGTTGGTTGGGCAGTAACCCCTTAAGAACTGGCCCCATGTTTTTGGGGAAAAAGCGCTTGGAAATAGTGTGGGAAAATTCTTCAGTTCTGGATGGGTTAACGTTGGTAAAGAAAAATATACCCTTCGCTAACGGGTCGAAAGGAGCTTACAAACCACGTGTACAATCGTTCAGGATTTATGTCTAAAATCGTGGTGGACATTTTGATCTATGTTTGCGGAGAGTTCGAATCGTGCGGCGTACCTTGTGATTGCCCAGTTCAAGACAGAATCAACGTCTAGCGATACACACGAGTTGGAGGTCTTACATAGTCAGTTATTCAGATGTTTGGGCGGATATTTTAACAGACATGCCTTGGGGTACTTGTAACCGTATCGTTCGGAAACTAAAGTGAAAATCAACTGTTCTTCTCACGGAACTGCCTGGCTGGTATCTCACGGTATTGACATTAATTCAGATCCGCAGTTGGCCGGCACGCAGTTTTACTGCAGCACCGACCCTAACACCTCGAAAAAAGCAACGGGCTATGCCACCCTTTTTCGCTGCTCATGGTGGTCAGTACGATATCACATATCTGGCATTCCAACATATATCCCAAGAGGCATTCGTAAACGTTATGGCATCTAGCTTGAACCAGCTCGGCCAACTATGTAGTCAGCGATTAAATATATTAGAGGCGACGGTCCGTATGGCCGAGGGAGGCCATTGGGCTGCCCCCTGTATCTGCCGGGCTGGCAACACGAAGATATATAGTCATGCTTTGTCAACAATATATTTAATGTGTATATATATATTACTCATGTACGGACGATATCCGGTGCCTTCACTCGCCGGTAGGCTTCATGCACGTGGTTACTATGACCACACTAAACAATGAGAAAAATTGTACCCATGCAAAATAGTAGTCTGGCCCAACACAGTGCGAGCGAGTCAACACGCACGCTGGCTTACTCACGCTGGCATGCCGTCTACACACACAGTATACAAATCATGGATACACACAACCAAAATCAAAACTCAAGGACACGGCCACGCAACCCAAATAAGCGAGACACACAACGCAAATGAAGGGCACCCACACAAAACAACGAAACGGTACAATCGTTACAAAGCAGGTACACATAAGCAAATAAATCAAATGGCCAACAGGCAGGCGCATGTAAGTCCCCAAACACAGTCCCCGAGAGGTCTGTAAAACAGGTCTGCGCGACAGCCAAACAGAGTACATGTAGACACACACACTCCCATGGAACATGCAAAGCGTCCTTGGCAAGGCACACACGACAAGAATACAAAATATGTCTGAGCACACATTCCGAATGGCACGGGAGCAACCCCAACATGAACCATTGCGACGAAACGAAACAGAGACCTACACACCAAATCCCACGCAGGACATAATGAGCATCCTGAACAATAGGCGAGCACGACACAACAAAAACGAGGACACCCACACACCCAATCTCACGTAAGACGCAATGGTGGTGCTTTAGGCCAGCGTGCCAAGCAAAACAGAGGATATCCCCACAGACATACCCAGGTAGCACGCGAGCGTCCTCTGGTTATCATGCCACCACCGCAACTAATCAATACAATGCACACGCGCAATCCCACGAATATACCTCGCGATTTTCTTGGGTAATAGGGCACCGCGACAAAATAAAACTGAACCACACAGCACGCAAGCGTCCTTACCAAACAACCACCCAAAACCAACAGCCTGGTACTCCCACAACCAACCCCGCGTATCACGCGAGAGCCCTGGGTTGCAGGCTAGCATGGCGAACAAAAGCAGAGAACATCTACACACACGCGTATACATATAACACGCACAAGTGTCCTCACTACCAGTCCATCGCGAAATGCAAACAGAGTACTGCCAACACAAGCTCACCATGCAACCGAGTGTGCTTAGCAGGCAAACTCGACAAAACTGAAGACCACAATCACACACACGATCCCACGTAACACGCGCGCGTCCTTAACAGGTCATCGCGACAAAAGAAACACCGAGTACAGCACACACAATCCCATCTAACACCGTTAAGAAGCCCTCGCGAAAACGAAACGTGAGTACATCTATACTCGCAATCACACGTAAAACGCAATCGTCATGGCTCACAGGCCAACACGGCAACACGAAACAGAAAACTCCTACAGGCCCAATCCCATGTAGCACGCGAGCGCCCTTAACAGGCTAATACAAACCAAACATAGTACACACACGCAATCCTCGGTAGCACACGAGCGTCAACACGGAGTTGAACATAGGACGCGCCAACACACACAATACCACGCAGCACGAGAGTCTGCTACCTTACTGATCAGCGCGACGAAAACGACAGACGACACCTACACACTCAAATTTGTAGGGGCCAGCGTGAACTGGAGGGGTTCTCCGTCGCACACCGTACATATAACATACCGTTAGTGCACAACTGCAACGTATTTACATGTGTAAGTATAGGTATCACCACCGTTTCACGTCTTCTTTTTCCCATGAAATCAAAGTGAGAGCTACAATATATCTAGCACTTTCCGTCGAACACTTTCTAACGAAATGCACCGCTCAGCCCGCACAAGAAACGGACAAGCAACCCGAACACATTTCCAGCCATCTATCACAAGCACCGGCCAGAAAATCGTCCTTTGGGAAGCTGAAATACTTGGGCGCGGCTCGTATTATGCCCTATCACGCGTATCCAGGAACCTTTAGCCATGTCGTTTCGAAAACGGTATGCCAAATTCGTTACGATCAATGGAGTGCTTCCAGTGGACCAAGTCGAGAGGCGGCTTAGCACTTTCAACTTCAAAAGGTGTAACTCATCGCTTCATACATCGTCCTCCACCCCCCCGCCCCCCTATATACGGTTTACTATCTGTTACAAGAGAAACTGTCATTACTTTAACCACGCATACCAATGTATCTCCTACCTCTTGCAGTGTAACTTCCATAACAAAAGGGATCGCCTATCGGTTACAATTTAACTATCGTAATTATACCCTGGATGCAATTTTCTTCTTCTACCTCTTGCAATGGAACTATCCTAACTTTTTTCTGGACCGCAATGCTTTCCCAAGTCTGTTCAATGTAACTATCACCACCTACAACCACGACGAACTTCACCGACACGCTAGCATGTGCTCTCGATATCCAAGTAGAGCATCACCTTTGTGTTTCCCCTCGACAGCCTGCCAAGGCTATCGACTACCGGTCTTGCCGGTCATATGGTCGCTCACAAGCTAGCAAAATTTGTACCGTATATTTTACGGCGATACGCGGAGCTCAAATCTACCTCGATACAAACCCGCTAACTTCCTCCATTACACTACTACCCCGCTTAACCCACTGCACTCGTTCAACTGGTCACTTCATCGAGAACCCGAGTTCACGCGTTCACTCTCAACATCCACACAACTCAATCTAGTGCCTGGTCAAGGCATACCGATACAACCGACCTATCTCCTCGTTATAAGGGCGAAACTAGGCTAGAATACTACGAGTACACTATTATTTCGTTACAATACGTGTTATACCATGTTAAGTTACGTGTAGACGTAATCAAAATTGTCCTAAGAGTACAAGTACAAAATGAAATGCGGCGATGATGGCAATCCAAGAAACATCCACGAACGCCTGTGAAACATACACTTCTGGCTCTCGGTCATAAGCCTGAGCCAGACAAAGCGTAGGGTCCCCGGCTTCATGATTGCTACCTGGACCACTCATACATAAGTGGAGCTTTCCCGCAATGGATATCTACAAAAAGAACGGTGTTCCACTAGTCGAAAACACAGGCTACGGGAGTACATATTCTCCGAATTGTAGGGTGTTTCGCGTGCTTGGTCTACCTCTCCTCCTATTACCTCGACAATTCCAATCAATCTACTTTCGGAAATACGCTATTCTTACAATGACAAAAAAAAAACGCAATAAGAGCGTCGTCAACCAAATTTGATAACCAAAAATTGTGAGGGGAAAGGGAACTGTTGGGCAGAGTAGGACCTCATCAAGCTGCCGCATTCCCCCTCCCCCCTTGCTTCTTTTGCTGCCGCCTCCCTTTGCGCGTAAAGACGTCGGCGTTCTCAATACATGATGCTTGCGGTGATTTCGTCGGCGATTTTCAAGGTGTCAATCTCCTTCAGCCCTCGGTAGAGCTGCTTGTAGAACGGCCTGGAAGTGCACCTATAGAGCGCATTACAATAAACGTACCAGGTAGGGAGTCGTTGAGTTGGTATCCAGTCGTTGGCCTGCTGATGCTGCGTGCATATCGTTCGTGTGCCTGCCTAAATTTACCAGTGGTAAGCCCGTCACCGTCCGGGAACGGCACTAGATGCCACTGGTTCCAGCTAACAGACGGACAAAGGTACTACGCACTACGGTCGTGACGTTGGACAAGAACCGACTACAGGCTCAGCGATAACAAATCAAGGGTCCGCGCAGCGAACGGGTTAAACCACTCCAGCAAGCGCACGCTCACCATATTTTGTTGTGGTAGAACGGGTGCAGAGTCGGAGCCATCCACATGAAACTCCAGCTGGCGCTTTCGCAGTGGTCAGTCCTGTTTGGAACGGGTTTCCGGAGCAGGAGACGCGAGGGGCCGAACGAAAAGAGGCCAAACCAATGATATGGGAAGGGAAGGTCAGTATATTTAAACGCCAATTGCGTCGCAGGAAGGGCTAACTGGCAAACAACAACCAGGTGCACATCTAGGTAGAGCCCTTCGTCTATGGCATTAGTTTTTCCCATGCCGGCAGTAACCGTTTCTTGCGCGGTTTAAAGGAACATATTGAGTTTATATAAAAACAAACGGTGACAGTCGTCGACACTCACCAAGTGGTCATCTCGCTGTTGAAGTCGATCTTGTACTTGATGCCCCACAGAAGCCGCGAGCCGAGGACGTGATCTATCGCGTGGATAATGCAGGACAGGAAGATGCCCTCTTGCATGTCGAGTGGGATGCCGTTGTCTCGCATCGCCCTGTAGCAGTTTGCAACATGATGGGTTCGTCGGTGAGTACGGTAGGATGAACAAGCGCGATGCCCACGCGTGCGTCAATGCGCGGTAGCGCGATGCCCACGCGTGCGTCAATGCGCGGTAGGGTTGATTCTTGAATGACGGAAGTGTTGCCCCCCATCTAACGCGATTTTATGCCATGTACTTGACAACAAGAGCTTACATATAGCAACAAAACCATCACTCCACGTCTGCTGTTACTGGCTATACACTCAGCCGAGCCGCGGATAAATAGATTATGTGAATGCGGACGCTTGGGGGAATATCCCCACGAATACTTCCCCGGCGATAGCATCAAAATGCCTAGGTCATGGAGTGTCGGTATCACGCCGTCCTTGTCATCTTGAACATATAAACGGATAAACTTTGTTGTGTGATTGTTCGAATATGTTGAGAACGATCTCAGCCAGAGTTACCCTCCGAAGAAACGATGATACGACCGTTCCGTAGTAAACGCTATGACGAATAAGGGTCTAGCGTCGGGGTGTCTCGTATACTCTAGGGCCGCGGGGGTGCGGATATCTCACCTGCGGAGAACGTGTCGTGCCCCCATCATGAAGTCAGCCAAAGGGAGCTCCAGCTCACTCCATCGGTCGGCCCGACCGTGGTCCGCGCCGCCAAGAGCCGACATGTTGCGCGATTCCGCCACAAGAGAGTTCCGAGACGTCGGTGATCCCAGCCCCATCCACTTGTTTCCCTCGGTCCTGATATATGTCGTGACAAACAAACGTTCAGTGACGGTTCAGTTTTGACTCCAGACCTTACGCTTGGGGGCATGTACAGGTGTCCCGGCTGCGTTGTCTGCTGCTGTTGGCAGCTACAGCAGTAGGGGGTATTTTTATTTTGTCTTCTGTACGCGTATGATATTCTTTTCCCTCTTTCGCTAAATTAATTAATTGTACCCCCCCCCATACCACGAACAACCTACTTCGTAAACCACATATTATCATAAATTATTGTATATTATCATACTTAGCCGTGGTACTTGCCTTCGTTTGTGTTGTAGTTACGTACGAGTAATGTAGGAAAGTGGCCCCGTATGAGGGACATCAGCAGCACTTAGAAACGATTGAATTGTGGAGTTTATATAATCGCTCGTTTTCACAACGGTGCCGGGTTATTTGTGCACACCACGTACAATATACACGTATCTTACGCACGTCGGAGGAAACAAGCACTACAGACATGCAGCGAAGGAATATGTTTATTTACCTGGTGGTGGTCAGGGGGCCCAGGGTACCGTGGAGAAGCCCGTGGTGCAGCCAAGTTGTCGTCCACGTCGACTCCATGAGCTTGGTCTTGAGGTCTTCGTCCGACAAGATACGCTCGACGAGCGCGTTTCCGAGCGCGTGGCATTTGGTGTGAGCAGCCGTTGTCCAGTAGAAGTGGAGGAAGGAGACCTGGCTCTCCGGGTCGGTCACCGGCTCTTCGTTGACAAGGAACGACGTGATCTTCACGGCCCACTTGCCGTCTTCTCCGCCACACCTGGTCTTGGTGTACTTCATGCTCCACGACTTGATGGGGGTGACTGTGCCTTCGTTGTACTTGCTGCCGCGTTCACGACTGACGTGTTCCAGCATGCACTTGTCGACGCGAATGTAGTAGTGGCGCTCCTCGCACGCGCGCTGTTGCGCGCGGTCGGTTTCTCCTGAAGAGGCTAGTGCAGCGCGCTCGGATGCGCGGTCACGACGAAGGACGGTGACTAGACTGGTGCCCTCGATGAACGTCACCACATCTTCAGCCGTAGGCGTACGCCAGAAGAGGGCACTCCAGAGCCCCAGCAAGACCGCAAAGGGGAACTTGATAAAATACCTGTCAATTAAAGTGCAAGGAGCGATGAGGCGTTAGGGGAGGGGGATAACGGGATGAGATGGTCGTCGTTTCGTGCGTTCGGCGTTGGTATTGGCAAGGACCGTGTATTGACCACACCGTTCAATGGAAATTGTACAAAACCCACAACACGAAGGTGAGACACACGTAATGCCCCTTTCAAGTACGTAGTGTGCCGGGGAAAAAATGAGGAAAAAAAGTCGCAGTGCCCCCATCGTGCTATTGTACTGGATTTGATAAGCTTGCAACCTGCCTACGTACCCAAAACGACATGCACACAAACTGTAAACAGGAACTAAGCGATATATTTGGAATCCGATTCAATATAATAAGCTTGCCTCTAACACGCTGTTCGGGCTAGCATACAGAACATTACAGTAATGTTTTGCAAAAAGGTGTTAAACGGCAACGAATCTCACATAGGAATTTGCAGGAAGTAGTGGGCCACATATCGGAGCCAGGGCTGCTTGAAGCTATCCAGGTCAACATCGACGTTGGCAGTGATGGGCTTAAACGAGGCGTGCTTCACCTTAGCGACCTGTGGTCAGATGGTACAAGGGTGGGGTGCGGTTGCATAGCAATACAAATCTGGTTAACATTTGACGTTGTTGGGTGGTTTGCGTCGGCGTGAGCTCTCACGTTGTATCTCTCAAATTAGATTCGGCTTAGTCTACCGTAGCGTAGTGCCGGCCGTCTACTGTAGTACGAAACCGGGACAACACTGGCCTATGCTCGACTCCTTAGTTCAGAAGGGGCGTGTTCCACTGGTAGTTCCCCAATACAAGTTAGTAACCTTTGGCATTGCCGCTCTCGAAAATATCGTTTCCTCCGCAATCTCAGGCTAATTTTCTTGTGGTGCGCATCCATACGAGGCGGTGTAGCATTACTAGTTGCTTAGTGCTTGCACCAGCAACTGATGAGGCAGGGCAATGCATGACCTCAAGTATGGTGTGGCCGAACATCGAACGCAGCCTGAGAGGATCGAGGCTTCACATGCCACACACGCGCGTGATCGTCGACGAAAGAAAACAAAATAAATCTCCTCGTAATTGAGAATTCTCCTAATATGTTGGAACATATCCGCTGTTTACACGTTGGCGACAACACAGACAGGCCAAACCCTAACTACCCACCGGTGCCCTGTCCAAACGCGTACTGAGTTAGGGTTACAATATATAATACTTGGTGCATCTACGCGTACGCGTACGGTCGAGGAAGAGCAAAAACACCGGAATCAGTACTTACCATCTTGTAGTTTTCACCCGAATTCCACCCAGAGAACCAGCCGCCCGAAATTGTCGCTGCCCCGGGTGTAGCCCTGCACAACAAGTAATCGAAACGCAAGGTCGAGGACGATCGTGGCGGATTATTGTCAGAAAACATCGCGGAAGCAATTGGTACATCGTAGGATGTCTACACGACGAGCTTAACGGTGAACGACGCCACCACCTCATCACTTGCTACGAAGTATTACATAATAAATGTACGTAGTTTCGCTCGATGAATTACTGTAGAAAAGTATCCTCCCATGGATGACGTTATACCCCGCGACATACATAAACACATACATACGTCGTATTATATGTATATGATACGTGTGGAGGTATACAGATAATACGGTATACGTATATTATACGTATGGATAGCTCTGGAGAACGCATTGAATATTTAAATGGCTTTCCGAGAAGTTTCTTAGGCACGGTGTACATAGGCAGCGCTTGCCGGCTGCAGCCTGCCGTCGACTCCGACGCATCATGCCGGTCGAAAACAAGCAAGCAACGAAGCCTACAGACCCACAGACAGTGATACAATAAACGACCTCGTCGAGAGTAACATACTTTGCAAGCATGTTGATTGGCGTACTGCCAGCCCCACTCGGCCACACATTATTTACTGCACCAGGGAATATAACTACTACTTACTGCTGTCGCTGTGTGAAACTGACATGTTATCATCGATCGATGTAATTGACTAGCCACGTCAAATGCACAACATTAGTAGTCACACATTTTTTAACGGCTGTTCCGGCCACTACCGCATAGATAGTACGTACCACCGGTAGTGGGTATAGAACGGGCGCATTTCTTTCTCTCCGGGTTGTGCAGTCTATAGGCTAACCAAACCCCCGTTGGTATCTACGAACCTACGCTATGTGTAGTCGTACATCACAGAATAAATGGAGCGTGAAGACAAGAAAAGGCGAGAGAGCGCAATATATCTGCTGGCAAAAAAACGAGACTATATTTGGTCCTAAACTCGTCTGCGAACACTGCCCCGCATCTATCTGCGGT
Organism: Saccharina japonica; assembly: GCA_008828725.1. NCBI lineage: Eukaryota > Phaeophyceae > Laminariales > Laminariaceae > Saccharina > Saccharina japonica. Next base: position 382,373 of record MEHQ01000763.1, on the reverse strand, counting down.
CACTCCGCTGCTACTTGGAGTGTACTTCGCGCATCTTCTACAATTAACCCAACTGTACTATTAATAGATAGGCTGCACTGCTGCTGCTGCTACTGCTGCTGCTGCTACGGGCATATTTTTTGGACTCGCACATTCATATAATACGCGTTTGCACCTTTCGGGTGCTACAGGTACATCAGTAGTTAAGTAATGCCTGGTACAGGATGGGACGTTGCTGTTTCCTATGCAGGGTCATGTGTTGCATAGATGTCGTGGATTAAAACGATGTACTTACTGGTGGTATGATGTATGCGTACAGTACCAGGTGAGGTGTGGTGTTGGTATTTAACCGTTTGTTAGCTCTACCCTTCAAAACCCAGCAGACACCCCCAGCCAGTACTCGTGCTGATCCTTTGTCCTACGAAGAGGGAGAGAGATACACATACCTATCTATGATATATGTACAAGCTCTGTATAGTCGCAGAATACGAGACAGAGACGAGACGCTATATATGCATGTATACATAGTAGAGGGGGTACTGCAGTTGGGCAATGCAATGCTAAGGACACCATACTTAATACCGGTACGAAACTGTACTGTATGTGTTGCAATGGCAAGATGACAGAACATTTGACCGTGTTGCACTACAGTGTATGACGTTTTTTCTTCGCGACATCAACATAGTATGCCACAGGCAGCTGATTGATGGGCGCAGCGTAACGATGCCTTACACTACTACTGTGCACGATACCGACTGTACACGACACCCGAATACGCTATTTTAGTGGCATGTGCATGGTCGTCTTTAGCTGTTGATCAGTGACAGCAGTTGCGCGAGATACAACAACAACAACAACAACAACAACAACAACAACAACAACAACAACAACAACAGCGGCAGCATGTAAGTATGTCTGTCCGTGTGTATAGATCCAAACCCTCGAACGGCATACACATACATGCCTCAAAGATCATCTCAAGCGCACGCACTCTTCCACTTGCCGATATAGAGAAGGTGTGTATGTTGGGATAGTGGTGAAGATGACCACCCGGCGTTCCTGTAAATCGGCGTGTAGAATGCGTTTGTGTGTGTGTGTGCCGATGTGCGTGGATTTGGCGCTGGTTCCGGTCCGGTTCGTGGCCAAGCAACCTACGTGTACAGGAAGACCACAATACTGTACTGAAAATTGTTGGCGGATGCGGCAACTCGCGAGTATTTGAATATTCAAAAATAATTCTTCGAAAAGTTGAAACACACTAAAATGTGGCACCGCAAGTCACGGTATACCGCGTACAGTATAGACTGCGTGCGAGGAGCGAGGATAGACCGGAAACCCCGAAGAATATAGGGAATTAAGATCCGAGCATTCCTGAAGAATATTCGCGAGACTTGACGATCGGACACCTCGAGGATATATTCAAGGATATACGGTAGGAGGTATGATATTAAATGTACGTACTCGTATCCAAACCCCGCCCTAGTGCAATATCAGCTAAACGCACGCACTGAAAGTTTTACCTACTTATATATATATACGTACTTCCTCTGTGTCATCGCTGAGTGTGTGTGTGTGACGGTGCACATCTCCACATCTCCTCCTTTAACTACATGTATATAGTCATGATGTCATCTACACAGCAGTCAGTGTAGTATCGCTTAGCTGAGTCGCCTTGCTGCACAAACGCTGGCTGTACACTTATTAATAGTACGTACATACAATAATGAAATACCTCCTCGTCATTTTTGGCAGCAGGATGGAGATCGGATTAAAAAAAGGTGTACGAGTAGAGTACGTATAAAATATATACCTACGTGCCGTATTTCGTTTTTTCGTTTTTTCCATCACCTGTACGTACAGCGGGTGTTGTTTGAGTTCCGTTTGAGAGGCCGGAGCTATCGCTCTATTAGGCGCGTTTCATATTCCACGCAGCTATTAATAGTATCATATGATATTATATGTATATATGTATCAATACTATTAATAAGTGGTCATGTGCATACGATATATTAATTAATGTACTTTTTTATTAGCATGGATGAAGCTATATATTAATCGTGTTAATTAATCGTGTGGGTATATACGTCAAGTAATTATTAAGAAACGAGATACCTCGTATAACAATATAGTTTCCTCCTCCGAGGAATACGCAGGATGTTATGTACCAATATTATATAATATGATATTACTGGTATTAAGGTATTAATACCTTGGTACACATCTATTCATAGTTAATATTAAAGCTGTTCAACATGTAATCTCGCATGGCAGTTACGGAATGCCTATTGTTATTATTATAGTATACAAATACCACATGCCAGGTATATATCGTATACAAATACACGCAATCTGTCGGCAGTTCTGAATAAATGTGAAGCAGAACTATTAATTATCGTCGAAAGGCATAATCAGCTATGTAGACTATTAATAGTATTAATAGTAAAAAAAAGAACAAAAAGGGACCAGATCGATACTCGTTGAAAGAGTGTACATCATCACCAGCAGCAACCTATATGACCCTACACAAAAAGAGAGGGTCATACCCCATAAGTGGTATCAATAGCATTATATACATATATATATATATATAGGTGGGTGTGTACCCCTCCGCGCACTCGCCTCCAAGGAGTGCTCGTGAAATCTTAAACCGGAAGAAAAAAAACTCGGATACTCCAGCGGCGCCCGGGACCACAAAAACTGGTCAGAATGGAAAAAAAAAACGAGCGCTGGGATCACAGGGTCTTTAAAACCAAGTGATCTAAAATTGGGAAAAAAAATGAAACAACACTTATTTACTTATGTATCTTGTTGTCTATGGCTTTGATACGGTGGGCACTGATGATTGAGATGCCTTTTTCCGACATCGCGATTTTGGGCGCACACCCAAAATTGGCACGATGTCCTTCATGTATGTATGTGTCTTCTATTAATAAATCGGTATGCGATCACGGCGCTCCGGTTTGTCCACGTGCAAGTATCAAGTACCAGGTATAACAGTTTTTTTAATATTTTTTCTTTTTTCCCACTGTTTTTACCGGTCCTATAAAAATATGTGCTCATCCTGGCGCATACTATATTTTTGAGATGCGTGGAACACCAGTATTATTGTCATCGTTCCTCGCTGAATGGTCCCTCTCCGGACCCCCCTGGTTAGAAAGATATAGGTAGGACGTCACAAAATTGCAAAATAAAGATGGCGTTTTGTTTTCGTGTCCCTCTCGTTGGAATATTCTACGTTAAATTCGACAACCTCTGTGTGGTACTCAACTGCTGCTGCTACGAGACAGCTGTGTTGTGCTGCCCTGCTGTTGTTGTCGCCGTCGTCGGATATGTCGAATTGCCTTTAACTTGAACTTTAACTTTAACGCAATTCATAAAGGTTGTGTGGTTTCAATGGTTTCAATGTGTCGATCTTCGGAGAGATGGATATTAGATGGATACATACACCGTTACCTCCGACATCTGAGACATACGTATACCAATATTATATCCCGAGATATTGGGACCGTTTGTGTAACTATGGTACTATTAGATCCAAACGATATGTATATACGGTATACTTCGGGACATAGTCACCGGTATGCTGCATACTGCATACGTATGATACGTTACTATACAGCTACGACTGCTGTTTTGTAGCAGAACTGTAATATGCAGCTGGTTGATATGTTTGGTTGGACTATAACAGCACGGCAGTATAGTAGTACGAATGAATATTAATAGTAGTGTGTCGTTGATTGGCGACCAGAACATCGCTAAGAAATACATGGTAGTGAAATAATTATGCTGTATGTATTATGCTGTATATACGAGTGAGTAGATAGACCCTACACAGAGTAGTTTCATCCACGAGTACACCAGAGACTTGTCGTGATTTGCGGGAATCGACCCAGAAAGCGCGTAGCGTGTGCACGATAGGTACGATAGGTAAGAACAACGAACGGTTCGACGCGAGTCGAAAAGGAAGAAAGTGCGGAACGTTTCTGGTGACAATCGTGAAGGCTCGCACCGCAGCGGGGAGGGGGGGGAAGTGCCTGCTACAGCCGTACGTAACTCCAGATCTGAGTTATGCACGAAAGGGAAGGGAGGTGCAGAAGGTATATCGTACGTAGTGGTGTGAACGTAGCAAATGGGGCAGAAAGCACAATTGAAAAAAATATCAATTTGCATGTAAACATTGATTTGATATGGTACGTGTAACACCTTCCTGCGGCCTTGGATTATACTGCTGTCATCATAAGAGATACTGCTGTAGTTCCCCTGTTATATGCGGATGGTTTGATTGGAAAAAGAAGAAAAAGCGCAGAACTTTGTCAGATGACGGAAAATTGAATACATACGTGTGCCATACTGCCTGTAAACAACCTATCTATATATGATATATATTATATATGCACACTGCCGGTCGGTGCTTCTGGTGCTGGTGGTGCTGCGAGCAACTCCACAATGCCGTACAATTCGACACCACCAGTCGCCGAAGCAAGAAAGGGCCGATATGTCCTCGCTACAAAACACGCGAGACACGAGAACTAAAACCGTAGTGGGCAGTAGAGAGGAAAGCAAGTCCCGAGGCCCCGGGTCTGAGTTACGGCTAGGAGGGGGATGGGGGTAAAAAGCGAAACGGTACAGTAATAAATGAGCTGGAAAAAAAAAAAAAACACCAACAACAACAACAACAACAACAACAACAACAACAAAAACAGCGTTATTCTACGGTACTAACTGTTGAGTGTCTACCGGTGCGTACGAAGTATCCTATAAAAATATTACTACTGCCTGCACAAGGGCAATCGAAAAAAAAAGACAATGACTACGTAACACGACGTTTTGTTTTTCATTTTCGGTCGTCCGCGGGGGGGGGGGGGGCAGCCACACTAACATCAAGTGATGCGCTGAGTAGGGGGTGGTTAATATCCATCCCCTCCCCCAAGAACGCCTGGCGATTTCTTTCGAATCCGATAGCTAGCGCATACCAGGTACCTGGTATTATCTTTCAGCCGTTGGAGGGCCGAATTCTTCACCTCAGATTAAATCGATGTTTGGAAACTCGCAGATAGGCTTCGTTGTGCATATATGGATATGCCTCAACGGGCAGTGCATCACATTTGTGCCATGAGGAAGGTTGTGTGACGATTTTCTTTTTTTTTCTTTTTTCGGCCAGCTGGCGGGAGGGGGTCGGGAAGGTTGTTGGTCAAACACTTTCCGTTTTTCGGGGCGCCCTTGGCCTGCATAGCGTTCTCTTCGTTTTCTAGCAAACAATGTAGAGCGCAAACAGCCAGTATATATAGTGATGTAAGGCTTAGATTGGCTAGGCAATTGGTTACCCTTTTTACAAGTAGCGCCACGGGCTAATGCCTTACTTATCAAATGGCGCCGACAGCAAGACATGGATGGGTTGTACGTAGTGGTCGTGAGTTCGAATCTCACAACCACCAAGAAAACGTTTTTGAAAGAAAAGCGAAGTTCCTCACGTCAGAATCTGATAAACACTCTTCCTTGGGTATCCAGATATTGCTAAGAACTTCGGACTAGGCACGTACGACGTCATACGAAGATCAAAGACCACGCGGTCCTGAAGGGGGGAAAGTGTTATAAGGCTTATATTGGGTATATACGTATAGATATAAAGGTTAACCTTTTCCCAGTAGCCCAACGGACTAATGCCTTAACCCTTTTAGGACTGCAGTCCCGTTTTGGGGACAAACCCCTCTAATTCTAAGTAATTTGTCCCCAAAACGGGACTCCAGTCCTATAAGGGCTAAGTAGCATATCATAGAAAGAAAACGGCCCAAACAGATTTCTGCACTATTTCGACCTTCCAAGTAGTGTACCAGTACGTATACATCCATAGGCACCGTTCGAAGTAAATACAATATGTCTGGGAATAACGGGCACGACGTGATCTTGGCCTCGCGCACGTGTTGGGGAACGTACTACGAGTACGTGGTGCCTGGTATGTAGTTTCGGAAGACTTCCAAACAGGATATCTGAATACTCGCACTTGGCGGCATGCCCGACGAAATGCAAGGTAAATACGCGCTTCCACCAGTGCGAGTATGCCATGCAGACCAGAACATGCTGTTGCTGGCATGACATACCAGAAGCGCACACCGCCGTGATGTATGTTACATGAATTGTTAGAAATGCTGCATTTTTGTCTGCTTCTTCTTACTTCTTTTTCTCGGCAAGCGTGCGAGTGGCCCATGCAAACGGCACCCTAGTTAGCAGTAGTAGTAGTAGTAGTAGCACAGACAGCTGGGAGGGATATTTCATTGGTGTCACTCAGCGGAATTTCGACGAAATATGAAAACCTTATTCGTCGTGCATATTCGTATACATATTTATGTTTACCTACAGCAGTATGTTCGCCAACCCTCCTACAACAACAACAACAACAGTGATTCTTGTGGGTCGTGTTATACCGTGACTGGTATATATACCACGCCGGCAGGTATAATTCGTGCAACGAAATAATCACGTGTTTCTAAGCGTTTCAAAGAAGCGTCGCCGCCGGCTTCGCTCGATAGTCACAGTACCTTGAAACATCTCGGGAGTGCCACAATATACAACTGGTCGTACGCTGTAGCACCACCTGTGCTGCGATCCATAATGAGTGCACAGACACACCGCCGCTCGTGCACCGCAAAAAACTTGGACGGGCCAAGGACTAGCAGGAGGAGTGTGTTGGTCTGGTTTCTCAATACGACTACAGTACCACGATGTAAGCTCTATCTGCGAGCCGAAGGGCACCAGCGGTGCCGTACCTTGTACCGTACCCCTAAGGCATGCCTGCACATCGCCGGTGGAGTTGCCTGTCCGGTGCCCGTACAGAGCAGCGCGGTCTAGGGCTACCATGGAAGCTATGGTGGAGCCAAACCGGGCTACTCTACTGGAGTAGTCCTGGGAATAAGTGCTTGCCGTGTGCACAGACAGACAGAGAGAATATGCCAGCGCCAGTACACTACAACTGTGGCCAGTGTGGTATACGAAGTTATGCATAGCACCCAGGTAAAAACGTGTCAGTAGTCCTGAAAACATGGGCTCGCCGTGTGCACGGATAGACAAAGCTTGCACACGCCAGTACGGATGTACTACCTGTACCGGTGTGGTCGAGTTGGTGTACGAACTTAAGGGTCCTGCTGCTATTTACAACACACCGCCACTAGCTCGTCGCACACACCTTTCACGGGATGGGGCTCGTCGTAGTGTGTGGGGGTGGTTGTCATTGTCCAGGGCAATCGTGGGCCGTGCTCCAACAAAAACGGGCTTGTTGTGCAAACAGGCAGAATATGTATATGGCGGTATATTACCGGTGCTGTATCTCCACCTAGTGGTACCTACACCTACGGAGTATACCTGGTACAGACGAGGAACACCAACACCGCTCGTTCAACGCACACCCCTCGGGCGGGGAAGGGGGTGTCACCATGACCTAGGGCTATCACGGAATTTATCGGTCAGCCAAGCGGGCCAGTAACCTAGGAGAAAATGGCTCGCCGCGTACACCCGGCGATCACTAGGCCGGTATCGCGTACCAAATAACAGATATCGACACCGGCCGAAATGTTTTGCCCGGGTCTACACGACAAGCCCGTGTCTCCTATCGTCCTTTCCCGTTTTGGGCTACGACCGCTTCCACGACAGCGCTAGACCAAACCAACGCCTTCCTGTTAGTAATTTTCCCGCTCGAGGTGTGTGGGGCGCACAAGCGTCGGAGGTGGATGTGAGCGCCCATATACACCACGGGCGGTGCGTATCTATCAAATACACCACCGGTGGTGTACAGTGTATGTACGTAAGCATTTCCGGTACTTTACTCCGTACACGCCAATATCATGTGTCTGTACTGTACAGTACGAGCTGCGCTAGCATGTCCTTCCCTCGGAATCGTTTTTCGAAAATACTACTTATAATATAACGGGCAGCCGCAAGTAACGAACTGAGTAGCAGCAAGCACCCTATCGTGGACTCGTCGTCCTGCAGAGATTGTAGCAAAACGAGGCACCGCCTGTTGCCGTTGCCGGGTAGTGATGTCTTCCTGGTGGTGGTGTTCGTCTTGCTGGCGGTGGTGGTGGTGGTGGGGACCCAACGTAAGTACTGCGATACAACAAGTTACGTATAGCGCGCATGCACACATATGTATGCCATTCACGTCGCCTGATCGATGCCTGCCTAACGATGTCTGCACCGATAGTCAACACTCTTGCGAGCACAAGCGACGCGACCCTGCAGCTCTCATCACTCGTTGCTCACCTTGGAAAAACAAGTACCGCTCGCGAAGGTAGGAGGGGTTGGGAAGGTGTGTCCGCTTGCACTAGCGCGCCCCGTCAGAAATGAAATGGTGGGCTTGCGATTATCAGTGAGCTGTGTAGCAGAGATACAGGACTGTGGATATGATGCACACGTTCTAACTTGCTACTGTACTTGAATGGCCACAACGTAAACGTGCGTCAGACGAGGGCTCGATGTGTGATAAATGGCATCCCTTCGCCTTCAGACGAGCATGCGTTGAGGGCCTTGACACCAAAGGTTCTCACGGACGCATGGGAGATACTTACTACTGTATAGTATGGCTAAGGCGAAAGGCCTATCGTCGAGACGTTGACGATATCGCAGCGTGGATATTCCCTGTGAAGACGATGAAGGATTTGCGCTGCCGATCTAAATCGGAAGTGGCTTCTGTTTTTGGCATCTTTTTTGTCACATCACAGTCTCGGCATGCATATAGTACAGGGCACCCACATGCATGCAGACAACGAGCATAAGAAAAATCGCCTCAGGTTCACGAGTGTCGGAGCCCGTTGTACTGGGTCGTAGCGTACATAGAATGCACGCATTCCTATTGAAAGTAAGAAACCCAGACTGGACCAATATTCCCGTTTCTTACTTTCTCACCGTAATGCTGTATTGCGAATTGCAACAGTTGCGAAACAATGTGAGACTGCCGTTGACACGATGACCCCGTCAATGCCATTCATTGTGTTCTTACTGTCAGCATATTGATTTTACAGGCAGCCGTTACATCACACTCCTCCTCCTCGACGGGTTCCCCGTATGCCACGAGCGCGACGTGCCGTATTGTATACTGCTGTAGTGTATACACTGCATTGCCTACTGTATTGTATACCACTGTATGTACTGTTGTCTACCTGTCTGTATTGCGATCAGTGGACATACAAAGCGGGACTACAGTAAGAACATCGACAGCAACCGGGAGGCCTCGGCGCCTGCTCCTCGCACAGAATCGCTCCATGGACCCACCTGTATTACTGTAGACTCGTCGTTTAGACCACAAAATAACAAAACAGATTGATTGATATCTGGTAAACACGACGCACGCCGGTGTGGAATAGGGGGAAACGAGCATGAATGCCTAAACTGTGAATGCGCTCTGCCATATGCGATAGCTACTTACTACTGTTGATAATATGTGTCTGCTGTCGTTCTAGAGTACCCTGTCTATGAATACTGCCGTGCGTACAATAGCGTCCACTGCTGTCGTTTATGCAGGTCCGTCCCTGGAACAATAGTTAGGCTCATGGCGCCACAGCGGTTCAGGACTGGCGTGTGCCTCCCGGAGTAAGTTGTTACCGGGTGGTTTCTTCGTAAACATACCGTTTGGCCATACAAGTGGAGGCCCAGGAAAGTTCTTTGCATTTCCCTCGATCGGCTGTTGTTGTATCACCTCCTTGTCCAACAATGACCAGAAGGGTGGCATGTGCACTGATACGGTACGTGTGTATGTAACTTTTATTTTTTATGTTTTATTCCATCGCATTCACGATTAGCTTCGCCCTTCTTTTCTTTCTCCCTCTCTATTAATAGTCATAACTCAGATCCGGGCTCACTAAGTAGGCTCTTTGCCTCCCTCCCCACTACGGTACATATGATACTTGCCTTGCATTTTTATCGCGAGAAGATTTCAGCACTTTCTTCCCTCGTCGACTGTCGTCGTCGAATTGTGCCTACCCACGCTACTATAATATGTAGGCGCTCTCGACAGTTGGTGTCATTTGAGAATAAAAATATCCAGGGAGACTCGAACCCTCGACCTCAAACTTAGAGTCTTCGTGGTTATCTGCTACAGTAGACCTCCGGGGCGACCGTTAGACAGCTAGCTGTACCAGCAGCAGCAGGCGTAGCATTAATAGCGGTAGAAGTAGTAGCGGTGGTAGCCTTAGTAGGAGGAGGAGGAGGGAGTAGTAGTACAGCAGTAGAAGTGGTGACAGCCGTAGAAGCAACTATTGATAGTATAGGGGAGCTTCTGCAGCCCTCCTGCGCGTCGGGGGCATTGACGACGTCGCTGCGTTTTGATGAAATAAATGGTACCACATGATGAGGTGAAAGATTTTTGCATGTCATGTAGCCACTGCAGGTTTGTGGCTGAAAATGTTTAATCGAAGAGGTACCCGTCGCAATGATGATTTACACTACAGGCAGTACTACCGCTGCTGTTGTTGTGCAAATCTGGTTATATAATAGTATTCGTTTTTTACCATACCATATGTACGTACGTACGAATTATCAGCAAATTGAAATGATACGTACGCGTTCGGTGTTTTGGGTGGTTTTGAATGTCGCAGGCTGTTACACGTACATATGTATATACACGCGTAGACGATGCCAAATATAAAACTCTGTCCAGAAAGGTAAGGTCCGTTTGGGTGGAATTTTTAAGACTTAAAAGTTCCTTACATTTCCGGGCATGCACGCGGTCGTAGTTATGTACCAGGTACTGTATACGAGCTGGTTCCGGCATATCACGGCAAATTTCGTCAGTAATGAATGCCGCATGCAATAGCAACTCCAATGTCACATATTTGGTATCATACTGACCGCCATGAACAGTGGAGGAGGGTGACGTCGCCAGTTTTTTGTTCAAGGAGCTAGAACTGGCGCTACGGCCGATAATGTGGCCCGACCAATCACAGGCCTTCAAAGTGGTCAACAATAGTCATGCGTTTCCGTAGGAAAACATGTTTCCCCTCATTTGTTTTTTCTGAACGAGCCGCTTCCAGGTGGTCCAAGGCATGTTCGTACAAAGTTTCACGCAAACATTCGAAGGTATGACTGCGTATTATCATATCAAGTCATCGTTAACGCCCAAAGTCGATTATATACTGAAACTAAGTAATTACGAGGCAACGCCTATTTTTGCCCTTTTACCGCACAAAAGTCCAAATGCCCACGCCGTTTTCTGGAGATAGATAGACCCTGAAATTTGGTACACGAGTTTTATGCGCCCTACTCGAGCCTTTTATGAATGTTTTTTTTTTCTTTCTTTTTTTTCGCCGGAAAGTTTGGATCTCTTAAGACCCAAGTTGACCCAAATTTCCCAAAAAAATACAAAACAAACAATACCTGACGAAAAAAAAAAACGAAAAAAAAAGCCCATCCGTTAGAAAGTCTCGGGTAGGGCGCATAAAACACGTGTGCCAGATTTCAGGGTCTATCTCCAAAAAACGGCGTGGACATTGGCCACTGAGTGGATTTTCCGCTTTATACTTGAACCAGCCTGTATTTATTTATATGTATATACACGAACTATACCTGATACTCGTGCGAGTTTATCGTACTTGTAGTTGGTACATATATACGAGTATCGGCTCCTTATGAAACCATATCCCAAAAAGGTTGAACGTCTGCGTGTTCACGCGCGAATGCCCTCGGTCGTAGCAACCCCTTGAGAACTGGTCCTGTATATTTGGGGACAAACTACTTGGAATTAGTGTGGGGCATTTTTTTCAGTTCTGAATGGGTTAAGACAGATGTGAGGGGAACGTTGGACAATTATTTGGAAAACAAAAACCTCTCAGTCAGGCGTTTTCCCGTCGTAACACACAGAGGCATCGTACAGAGAGTCGTAGTCTACTGGGGGGTGTTTTGGTGAATTTCACTACTGGCTGTACGAAATTTTGATTTCGTTTCGGTTGAGAATTATTGGAGATATGATATGTCGTATTTTTAAGGTGTGATGTAGTGCTCTGCGTCTAGGGACCGACCACAATCAATCTCCGGGAAGTCGTGGCGCACTCAGCCGTGTCTGGTATTAGCCGTTATGTCTCACCCGCGGGTATCTCCTGGGCTGATGGCGCTAAACGCCGGTACAATAAATCATAGAACAGGACACCTAATAATAAGAAACGTTATAACAAGAAAGCCATCAGGCTGATATTTAGAGGAAAATATGAAATTCGAGAGTCGTATCCTGAAAATAGTGTGGAAAGCACCCTCTCTAAAATAAGAAATCCAGCCTGGACCAGGTTTCCTCTTTCTTATTAGGCGTCCTGTACTGTATCAAGTGTACTCAGTACGCGAATTAATTTCTTGCTGAGGCGCAATAACGCCTCGATGGTGAGGAAAATAGGTAAAACGCCTGGATAGACTACTTACTGTGGCAATACAGTACAGGACACCTATTTAATAACAAGAAACAGGCTAACAAGAAAGCCAGGTTGATATTTGGAGGAAAATAATATATTCGGGAGTCTTTATCTTGAAATTAGTGTTGATAGCACCCTCTCTCACTCAAGACATCCAACCTGGACCAGATTTCCTGTTTCTTATTGGGTGTTCTCTACTACCTGTACGCCACAAGAGAGGGGCATATATATGCATGTATGTGCAGATAGATGTAGATACATTTAGAGCTGAACAGCACGGACGGGGGGACTGGAAAATCAATCGAGACGATTCGGAGAACACATACTCGACGACGAAGTCCCTCGCGTGCAAACCACTACACACACAGCAGCAGCAAGTAAGGCGAGCATTATCAATACTATTACGGAGGACCATAGGGAAATTCGATGAAAATCGACGAGCGTTGGGAAAGCTGAACCCTCTGCGCGATAAAAAGCAAGGCAAGAACCGTAGTGGGGGAGGAGGGAGAGGAGCCTACTTTGTGACCCCGGATCTGAGTTACGACTAGGGAGGGAGAAAGACGGAAGTGCGAAGATAATAAATGGGATGGGGAAAAAAAAAAAAAAAAAAAAAAACAATAGTAAATAGGACCAAATATTGACAGTAAAAATAGGCAAATATATAGGGTTTTGTGTGTACCGCAGGTCCTATTTACTAGTATTACTAGTGTTTACTATGGTCCCCCGTCATAGTGGTGTCCACGACTTGCTTACGTTACGTTTAACTCCTTAAGAACTGGTCCCACTTATTTGGGGACAAACTACTTGGAATTAGTGTGGGAAAAAAAATCAGTTCTGAATGGGTTAACAGTTAGTTGACCCAGCTTCGACAAAACGGTTGGTTGGTAATGCACACTACAAGGAGTTTACATTTAGTATGTACAACTACTGCTGTAACATTATATATTACTTGATATTTTTTTCGTTACTCGTACGCATCCCGAGAAATTTTCCCAAGAAGCGGTGCGTACTCGTAGGGGCTAGGGGATAGGGTTACTCGCAATGTGGTACTGGAGAAGAGGTTGCTGCTGCTGTGTGTTTGGAGCATGCCAAGAATGTTTCAACCATTGTTTCGTCAAGCGTGGGCGTAGGTATGTAGATAGATGATGTCCCTACAGCAGTACGAGTATAATATGACTGCTACCATACTGCCCCTCCCAAGAACTGGCTCCTTTGTATTATTTATTACACTGCTGTTTGTATAGCCGAAACACACTATTACTGCTTTGTATGTATAATACAGCACGGTAGTATGTACAATAATACTACTGCTGTACGTGTAGTAAACAAATGCACTGCTGTCTAACAATGATGGAACGATGCATGCACTATTGCCAGGTACAGCTTTGTGTAGCCATGCATGCTTCAAATGATCCAACAGGCATGTACTATTAATAATAGGTATACCTGGTAATTCGACGTTCGGTGGGGGTCGCAGTTTTAAGGGGTATCGGAGTAAATCAAATACTTACTGTCGTCGTCGTATCACAGGACCAGGTATGACGTGAAGGTAAGAACAGGGCTTGGGGACGGCAGTACTAAAATATATCAGCACACACACGGCATGCTATTATATGCCGGGAATACCCACTCCGGTTCTAAGAGAAATATAACTGGTACTGGTAAGTATTTATGAAAGAAAGGTGTGAAGATTGCTTGGCACACGCCCCACCCACTGTATTCGACGAATTGTGTCAGCTTTTTCATTCTGAATGAATAACGCCCTGCACATTGTCGGAAGGCAAATAATATAATAATAATACTTCGTATATATTAGTATGTATGTAGTTGGTGTATAGCGGGTACCCCCTCCGCCTTACCCCGGCTACGGTAGTACGTGTGCTTGCATTATTGTGTAGATGCATATAAGGGCTCGGGGTGGGGGGAACTAAATTGTTAACGACTTGAATTAACCAACTCTACTAACAAAAGAGGGACACGATATCCTTGCCACCCTCAACAATGTGTACGTACGTAGCATGAATGAGCTTCACCGTTGTCACCCACAAGCACTCGGAAGAAAGAAAACCACCACGTAATAATATTTGTGATAATAGGTGGTGGCTGGTGAAAGTTGGATGGAATGTCCCCACAGACGATACGTGTTACAAGACTGGGCGAGACACAGAGCATCTCCTTGCAGAGGTCTGTCTATTAAGCATATTATATGTATATATAATATGTAGATATCCTTGGTGTTACTCACTTTCTCGTAGAATCAAGCGTGGGTGAGAAGCAGCCCAACCAATATAATATTAAGCCTTATAACATCCGCCACTGGCTGCTTCTTCTGGTGATATACTGAAAAAATAAGGTGGCCTACCAGAGGGCTAGCGGTGAGCCATTTTTCTTGACTACAAGTACAACAGGACACCTGATGATAAGAAAACGACCACTAAGAAAGGCAGCTGAGGTTGACAGGAAAATGGTAAATTCGGGAGTGTTACACTGAAATTAGGGGAAAATAATGTAGAACGTACTCATTCTCAAAAAAAAAAAAAACGTCTGGAGCAGCTTTTCTATTCAGTATTATTGATGTTGTCCTTGCCATCCGACAACGTGTAGTATATGAGCTTCAACATTGATCAGTCATAATCAGCACTCCAAAATAATTTATTATTTTTAGGTGTTCTGGCCTCTGTATCGGAAAGCGTTTCTGCGTGCATGCTGACGAGACCTGTTGTTGTTGTCCATGCCACTGACCCAGAAGAAAGTGGGGTATTCCTAAGTACCCTGGTGAACGGGGTGCTTTTCGGTCGAAACTACACACAGCAGTAGCTTCTTCTGCAGATAATGCCAAGACATGCCACTGGCCTAAGCAAGTACCCGAGGTAATAACGAGTAACGGCAGCCTAGTGCGTACTGCCAAGGGAAAGTAAGAAGTACGAGGTAATACGAAAGGTAACTCGTACCAGATCAAAGTCATGAGGACGTTTGCGAGCCCAGCTTTGTCAGAAGGCAAGGCACCTGGGTTTTGCACAAACATGTGTTGTATCCGTCAAGGCGTCGCCATGCTCAAAGTATGCACACATGCATACATACGTATATCGAACGGGCCTCACACGGACCAAGCTGTACTATGAGTCTAATACCTAACTGCCGGGTTGATATAGAAGCCTGTTCAACGCGTTGGGTGTCTTCTTTGGTGGAACAGAACAATATACCTGGTACCATAATATGTTATTTTACCCCCCCCCCCCCACGCAGCAGTATTGATAGGAGGGTTTAACGATAAGTATTGATTAAACATGATCTAAATTAAGTACGTACGTACAAACGGTACCTCTCAGCCTATGCATGAAACCTTACGTCCGCAGCCAAGACCACAAACAGAGTGACCTCTGTCACGACCACCTTCATACCTGGTGCGCTGGTAGAGCGTGCCCCCTAGCTGTGCGCCTGGACGATCCAGTGGGTGTTCGATGGGTCCAGTGCTGACGAGCCTGGCGGTGATGGTCGACCTCCGATGGGTGTCCAACTCAGAACTTTCGTGGATGACCGTTTGCCTTGTTACCCGTTGTTGTACGCGAGTTGTTGGAGTATCACGAAGAAAGGAAATCACGCGTACGTATAGCGACTGTCCACGTTTGTCGTAGGGCCTGAGGCGTGCAGTACCTCTTCCAGGAGGTAGTTCGAAGGTGCTGGGTGTGACGGTCCTCTCCAGGATCTGTCGAGTTGGGTGGGAGGGAATGGGCCCGGTGTGTGCAGCTCTCCGGTTCTTGTTAAAGAGTCGCAGACGGTAGCGCAATAGGCGGTTGAGTGGAGGTGATTGTTGTATTGTATTGTGCTGCAGAGGCAGGGATACGCTTTGGATGTGGCAGGTGGCGAGGTGGTGTAGGTGTGTGTAGTATCCAAGCACCGGCCCGTCGGGAAAGTTTGGAAGGTGGAGGAGAGTGATGGAGATGTGCAACTACGCAAGGTGTCCTCTCCGTCAACCCAGAAGATTGCGCACGCTACTAGTACTCGTGGTGCTGATTGTCCGTTGCCGGTCCTAACGAAGCAATTTTCCCGGATCCTTACTGTGGCAGGTGAGTTTGCTATTCATGACACATGGTTCAGACCCGACGAACAAAGGTTGTTGAAGACGCGCGTCGAGGGCTCGTAGGGAGCTCTCCTGTATCGTACTTTGGGTAGTGTAACGATACTGGCATTGGTTTTAAGGGCCTACATGTAATTTCTGACGGATTTACTAAAATAGTTGGCGAAAGTTACGACAAAAAAAAATCCTTGCAGGGGAGCCCTCCCCGATGGGGAAGGGGAATGCGTCACGTGCAGCACCAGAAAACAACGCAGTACGCCCGCTTCTGTAAAACTGGATGGTGAAATTATCACCTACCAAGCATATTAATAAACTTATAAGGCGCACGCGGAAATAGGAAATAGGACCCGCCAAACTAATGATCGCTAATAGGAAACGCTATAAATGACATAATCATCTATTATTGATCTACGAGTAACAAATAAATTTTGTCCGATTCGTCAACCAGCGAATTTTGACAGGAAAAGTTCCTCTGGGCCACCAAGGGGTCGCAGGGACGCATATACTGGCAAATAAATATTGGAGGGGGGGGGGCGTCTTTTCTTGGAAATGAAGCAAAGCGTCAGGAGTTTGTCCACCTAAACGTGGCTTGTTCAACGTAACAGAAGCAGATGCTGCATGCTGCATGCATGCTGATTAGGGTGGTGTCTCGCGACTATTTTCCTACGCTACGAGTAGCAACCACTAATCCCCACAATTCAAAGAAAGCTTGTTATTCTGCTTGCGGCGCACAACGTTCCCACTCAGCAGTAAGTAGTAGATGCCGCCGTCGAATGAGTTCTGACACTCGGGTCTAGAATATTATCGGGCAAGCAACCGATCTATTTGTGAGAATGGAATCATGGAAATACCTATCTGTGTTTGTTTTTATGAGACTGCAGTATGAAATGCTGCAGTCAACACATACATACATGGAACGACAACAATGCGAGTTGCTCCACACATACATACACTTCGGCGCGAACGCACGAGTGAAGAAAGGGCTGAAGGCTTCTCGCGG
The DNA here is from genome assembly GCA_008828725.1 of Saccharina japonica. Lineage (NCBI taxonomy): Eukaryota > Phaeophyceae > Laminariales > Laminariaceae > Saccharina > Saccharina japonica. The sequence goes on along the minus strand of MEHQ01000763.1, from coordinate 364,933 downwards.
TAATAATGCAAGGCACGAACCGTAGTGGGGGGGGAGGGATGGGAGCCTGCTATGTGATCCCGGATATGAGTAAAATACTGATGTTGTAGTAGTAGGAAGAGAGACAAGAAGGGCGAAGACAATATATAGGCTGGAAAATAATGTAGACTTGGTGTAAAGAGTTATATACTTCGTGCAACAAATATCACTGCTGTAAATGTGTTTAGGACTGATCGATAGCACCTTCCATGTTTTCAGCCAATCATACAGTAGTACAGTAGTAGGTACCCCTTTGTAGGGGGGTGGTATGATTGAGTAAGTGCTGCATGTGAATTGTCAAATGGCAAATGGAATGATAATAAAGTTACAAGTAGTGAGTTATTGGGATTAAAAACTCGTTTGTACCTCCGATGCGAACCATTTCGAGCAAGATCGTCGTACACCCAACCCGCCCCGTTGTCACGGTACACCTTGTATTTTCAATCCCACGAGGAGTATCTCCGTCTCCCTCTCTACGGTATGTTGTGTTAACCGCTTCGCTCACAGAAATGATGGATAGCTAGCGATGATACCGTTTTAGCCGATCGACGTGTTGCACTTCCTTGTGCAAGGCATTGTTAGAGCTGCTTCAGCCAATCCAGGAGACACAAACAATACAAAATAGATGAATGAACGCCATGCGATAATTAGAGTTCCAGGGTATATACATATACTTCGTATATATATAAATGCCGCGAAAATGCCACATTACAAATAAATGTAGTATATCCGCGTCATGGTTTTGAGACCATAGAGCTTGTCGCTCTCTCCAGGATGGAGAATCGACACGGACACTGATTGGGTGTGCTGGGTGTCGACGGGGGAGGTGGTTGCCCCGATCGCCACCAATGGGTGGCGGCAATTCTATAATGTGTCGGCTCTGCGTTAGTACTGTATGATGCTATACTAGAGCATCGTGTGGCAGAAGTGTCGCAATACACTCATTTCCCTTTTAGACTCGAATATGTATAACCCGGTTGTTCCAATGAGGATGAGGAAGGAAACCATGCCCAACCAATAATCGTTGTTGACTTGAATTGCTATTAGTCTGCTCGAAAATATTAGGCAGCGATGCTGTTGTGGCCATATCAACACCCCCAGTATTTACGATCAGACTTGCATTTATATTATTACGGAAATAGGACCTACTGCATACGCAAAAATCTATACAACTCCCTACTTTTAGTACCAATATTTGGTATTATTTACTAGGATCCGCCGTAATAATATACCAGTATGCAATATATAAGTACGCGCGATCGAAGTATTACACTCAGCTAGCAAAGATGAGCTTCGACAAAATGCTCGAGCTCACAGCTGTTGTTTTTTTTAATTTTTTTAAATATACTGTGGATACATACTTAGTACCTACAATATTCGATAGTTTTATATCCCAACAATCACAATTATATTTCTGGGCCCGGATTGACGAAATCGTACCCGGTGGCAGCTCCACGGCGGACAAACTCGCACGGTGTTGTGCCTCCGTGCCTCCGTCATGCACCCAATCAGCCCATTCGAAAATAAAAAAATTGGGAATGGTTGGGCGTCGGCTTTGTTCTTCTCTTCTACGCAAGGTTTCACGTACGTGATGATAACCAAGAACGGCAGTTACCTATAACAGCCGGTTACTTTGCGGTAACGCATGTCAGCGGTACAGGTAACATAAGCATAATATATGATAAATGTTAACTTTTGGTATACCCTATCCCCTGTACATCGATTGGAAACCCCTGGCTTTTGGGAATTCATGTCTGGCAGCGCACACACAACTCACAGCGTACACGGCACCATCGCACAGAAAAGCACACAGGGCATGGCTGCACAGTCGGCCTCCGCGTGGACGAGGTTGGGCACATCAGTCTCGCCGCATACTCTCCTTTTTTACTTGGTACACGTATATATACGAAGTATATAATATATATATACTTCGTATATAAATAGTGTGGATGGGGGTGGATGAAATTAATTAATTGACTACTTGTTGAGTTAGTGTGGATTAATTAATTTTGCAAAAGGGGGAGAACAACAAAAATAAATATTATGTACGGTAGAACAGAGACAGAAAAAAATGGAGCCAATTTTTCTCTTTTTGTCGGGCGTTTTTACCCCGGGGATGTTTCTTAATCACCCCACCCCGGCTATTCTCATAAAAGCCCCCGTTGTTTGGGTAACTTGCGGTAGGTAGGATGGCGCTACGAATGATGTCTGCATTATTAATTTCCCGGTTGGTAACATGGTCAACTATACACAGGTAACTGCCGTCCCTGATCAAACAATTACGTATTATGCAGACTTCAGTGCTATGATGATGTCGTGTTTTGTTTTCCCTCGTCCAGTCGAGGGCGACCGGAACAACAGTGTTTTTGCGACAACTCACAGATGAAAAGTCTGAAGGGAAAACAAACCTTGGCGCTGTGACCACAGGACGATTTTAAGAGAAGAAAATTTGTTTTCTGAACTAAAATAATTCTGGATAACTTGGTTTGTGAGATCATCCGCCCTTGTCCCGCGCGGGTTCCAAAATTGGAGAAATACAGGAAGAAAAAAAAACTTGAACCGTCCTTTCTTTGATCACAGCGCTCCGGTTTGTTTTCCATTCTGACCTTTATTTGTGTGTGTGTTGTCGAAAAAACTGTCGCCTGTGGCATTACTCACTTACTTGAAACCGTGTGTGTCTTGTTGTTCGGTCTTCTTCGTTCAATCTCTTTCAGCTGTAATACTTATTATTATCGTCTTTGCCATCCGACAATGTGCAGCATGAGCTTCAACGCTGATCACTCATAACATTCCCGAAAAAAGCAGAAAACCACGGAAACAAAGGAAACCTATGGGCAAAGTCTAACTTCCTTCTGTCTAGTTCCCGCTAAGCTTTACCCACAATATTTCATGTGTTGTCCTTGCTCCCTCCTTCTTCTCAATATGCCATATTTACGTTCTATTCTTAAGTCCTAAGCCGTATCCAAGCTCCATCCCCACGCAACGAGTATACAGTACAAGACACCTGATAAGAAACAGGAAGTATTGTTCAGGCTGGATTTCTTGTTTGAGCGAGAGTGTTTCTACACTAATTTCAAGATAAAGACTCCCGATTTTTTTTTTTCCCCTGAAATATCACCCTGGATTTCTTATTAGCCTGTTTCTTATTATTAGTAGGTGTCCTGCACTGCTGTACTTGTTTTGTTTATTATTGTTGTTCCACTTGTCAAACTGCTGTATGTTCTGCGCTGTGTCATCTTACGCCACGGCTGTTGTTGTAACTGTTGTTGTGTGCTGTACTTTTTGTTTTTGCTTGTTGTTTGTTGTTGTCCAACTTTTTTCTCAACTATTAATAGCTGCTGCTTGCTGTAGTACTCCTTGTTGCGTGTGATTTACTGACTGTTGTAACTGTTCAGTTAGTTGCTGTTTTGTTGTGTTGACCAAAAAGCCTCAACTAACAACTAACTGACCTATGATATGTGTTTTTTTTTTACTGTGGTTCTTGTTATTAAATAAAATTAGAAAACGAGCAGCACTAATAAGAAAACGCGCAGCAAATGCGTATGGCTGAGGTTGACAGTTGCAAAATAAAGTGATGAGGCGTTCTACAAACAAAATATATACGTATATATATAAAGCATTTAATGTGTAGAACGCACCCTTTCTTTCTAGAACAAAATATTCATGCATCGATCGGTCGTACAACATGTTTCTTACGGGTTGCCCTGTACTACTACTATAAATACTACTACTACTACTACTACTACTACTACTACTACTATTTAATACTACTACTACTATTATAAATACTACTACTACTGCTACTACTACTACTACTATTAATACAACTACTACTACTACTACTACTTTACTGAAGCTTTCCATACCATTTCGACGTTTGCACATAAATCAATTGAAGTGTGCTTCTGCTCGTCGTGTAGCATAAAATTGTGATAATCACTTTTTCTTGTGCTCACTCCGAGGAGCAAATAAACTTCCAAAGTAAGAACGGCGCAAGGACGCCTACAGAGAGGAGCTTGTCGGTACAACGCAACCCGGAAAAAACAGAAGTGCCCTCGCACCACCCTAGGCCGCAGCAGACACCCAACCCGCCTCTCCCATTGAGCCGAAAGGGTAGTCTACTATTCTACTCGGTCAGCCGCTGACTGAGTAAAATTATAGGTTATTCCTTTGGTCCAATATCTCTCTCATAAAATGTTCGCGCTCAAGATCCCCCCCCCCCCCCCCCTGTAAATACACACACGAACATGGCTTGCACATGCTAGATAAAGGAAATGATTACTGCTGTAGTAGGCTGGCTGGCGTAGGCAGCACTGTAGCCACTGGCTGCACCAAGTCTGCGTGGGGCTAGTGCAATACCCCTACGTAGTTCCTGGGGCAGGAAAGACAAGCTACTACCTGCACCCATACAGCACGATAACTATTAATACTGGCTGCGTCGGTATCCAGATGGTCGGTTGCTTGGTAATAGCGTTTCAGCGAAGCCGAAAATCTCGCAGCGGAGCCACCGCTCGCCGTGAGCCGCAAGCCATATATAACCCCCCTCTCCCCCCCGTCCCTCGGCTGATGAGAGGGGCTCGGCGGAAAAGCCGCCGGAGGCCTAACAGGAAGCCTTTTCCGTATATATGAACTACCTGGTACAGAATTTTCCCATCGTATATTATGCTGCATAAGCAAAACTGGGTCTGCACGGGTTACAGTTGAGACGCTGTATGTTACAAAAAAAACGCACATTTCAAAACGGTAGGGGTGCCTCATGTTGCAGAATTTTCCTGAGGTCCCTCACTTGATTATATAGCATAGGACCTCTATACTACTAGGAAGCCAAAAGCTTTCTTTCATAAAATGAAACGCTCTGATAACCTGATGATGAGGAACTCAATCCCATGCCTTAAGGTCCCTCGCGAAAATGATTGCGAAACAGGGCGACGTTGGGTGTACCCCCTCAATGGAGAAGCTCCATCGATCACAAACTGTTTGGATCAAAAAACGTGCGACCCCTGTCGTAGAACGCCTCATAATAGGCACATATTCACCATGGCATTATATACATGGAACTCCCTGTCCAGGGGAACGCGAGATAGTGGGGTGTGGTTAGCGGGTGGGGAGTACAAGGCATGCAAGGAGGTGTGCTACGACAATGGGGTAGCATATTTTGAACGAAATAGTTATGACTGGTCGGGCTCATTAACTCAATGTCGTCCGAGAGTACAAACATTTGATTTTCAACAGTTTTCGTGATGCATATATACCCACAGTAGACTGTATGGAATTGTTCATCGGAGTGAAATTTAGCTTTTCTCAAAATCGGTGTTTGAGTGACTTACTATTAGTATAGAATCCCTCAAGGAAAGCGCCTCGGAAAGTGTGTCAGCATAGGCAGTACTACAGCACACACTGCACATGCAGCACACACGTACGTATACTTTCTGGCGATGAGATGTTTCGTGGATGGTCAGTGTTACAAGCATGTGAGCAATTGATGTGCCTATGACAAATAACGCACAACACACCTGGCACGTATCGTGGTTGAAGTTGCTGTACTTGTTGTAGTTGTCGTAGTTGCAGATGCTGTTGGTGGTGGTGGTGATGAGGATGCCGGTGGTGGTCTCACAATAGCCCATTGCCCATTGTCAAGGTTTCTCCGTGCTCCCGAGAAGACACAAGGAGTCTAGTACGGTGGAGAAGATATGATGCTACAACCAAACAATGATATGTCGGGGTGATCAGGGTGGAAAAAGTTCCACAACCTGTTGCACTAACACACATGAAAAAGACAGACACATGTTCACGTGCGACATTAAACAAATTACCGTGGATCCAGCATCATAAGACAGAAATGGGCCCTTTGATAACAGTTTGCACGCGAGCCAACGCATTGATCTGGGGTATGCCTCAGACAGATCTTGACAAGAGCTTTCGAATGGGTCTATTTACACCGAGGCGTGTCCCACCCCCCCCCCCCTTGGGATCTCTTTGAAGCGATAGCGATCAAAACAAGGGCGTACATAGTTAGGTGGTGTTTTCAACGGTGTACGAGCAGCGTGATCGCCCAGAAGCACGCGTAGCATCACATACATGTTGCGCCCGAGCTGTACGAGCCCTTGCATTCAAACTCGGACACGCACTTGCTACGATTAGAGGTATAAGGTATACCGTTTTTTGGCTGAAACGTGTTCTGAACGACTATTGGTATGCTCCTTAACCCACACATCGTCGGAATTATATATATATTATTATGTTTTCATTTTGTACTTGAGCCATGGGATTGTTCATCTGGTAGCAGTTTTCGTTTTCTCATGAACCACTTTTGGGGTGAGGTATAGAGCTCGTCAAGTGACAATAAGTGACCACCCTTAGAAGGCTAAAATGGTGCACCTCTACCGAAGCATGCGTCGACACCAACCCGTGTCATTCCCCAACCCTGAAGTGACCGCCGCTGTGAATCGTCACTGTTTAGTCCGCAAGATCTCCCTCTGAAGTCACAAGACGATCAACAGCGCAGCGTTCGGGGTGGTGTCGAGGGTGCGGCAGGTGTGGCACTCAAACAAGCCCCTCCAGAGACCCCGTCGGGTGGTGGACAAGCAGTGTGCTCTGTTCCATCGCCGTGTGTTGTCCTGTATTTATTACCACGACGCCAAGAGCAACGCCACAACAGAAAGTACGCGCGTAACGGGCGCATTATGCAGAATAGAGGGGCTGGACCACTCCCCTCTTGGGTATGGGTGGATCTCGATCGGTGGGAAGGAGAAGGGGCGTCAGAGACCGCTGGGGACGGCAGCATTAAGTCAGTGAAACTCACAGAACGCGCGCAGGGCCACATAGCTGAAAGCGCTCTCAAAGGTGATAACAAGGATGGTAAATAAACCGACCAGATCCCCATCCTGCCAAGGACAAAGACGTGGAGCTCATAACAATAAATGATCGCGCACAGACTCCACACCAACTATCGTAAGACCGATTCAGACCACAAATACGTCGTACTGGATACCGGGTACCCGGTAATCGCCAATATCCACGATGTAGTCGATTTTCACCCAACGAATCGACCTACACCCCCAACAAAAGCTAGTTTAGCAAAAATACAAACTGTTAGAGTATACGCTTCGTGACTACTGTAACGACCGCAGATGGCCGTACAAGTGCAGCAAAGGGTTAGGGCGGTTTTTGAGGTGGAAGAGAGGCGAGAGGTGAGCTTCTCATTTCCGACGAACACGCCACTACGGTACGGGACAATCGGTCAATTCGTGAACACCGGGCCTGAGTTTGTCTACACTCTACGTTTCTGATGCACACCCACCCCTGAAAGTCGACCCCACCAACGATTGCCTGTTGTCAGCACAACCGCAAGCACGATCGGTTGTTAATGAACCGTTCGGGGTGTGCATGGCGCAAGTATATATCGTGGTACGCGGCGAACTGGAAGGCCCTTGACACCAGGCTCTATTTCTCCTTGGCGATTGCCCCAACCTCGACCACGTCATAGTAGCAATCCCCCTTATATCCGGACGAAAGTTGCGACGCGTACAAACTAGGAAGATGCCCCGTATAGAGAGCAGGGGAGGTGTGCTATTTTTACCGTGTTTGCTGCTGCAAGTAATTCCTTGCTTCAATTCCACGAGTAGCGTGTATCCCCCTACTCATCATGGGTGCGGGTTTATAGGAGATAGTGCCCTTGGCAAAACGAAGGATCGCCCTGTGCTGCATAAACGTCGAAATCTACAGAGGGATTAAACCGTCGCATACAACAGACACACGTACGCCTGAGCAACGGCGCAACCTGCAACACAAGAGAATTACGGTACATGATGCTCCACCTTCGGTAATTTTTCGTATCCTGCAGCTCCTTTTTTTCTGCGATGTGTACATGGATGTATACCTGGTATGCAAGACGGTATTATACATATGTGTCTCGTAGTTATGAACCTGCATCTGCGGGACTTTGGAAGATTCCTCTTTAGGACTAACAACCCAGGGTGTGCGGGTGGGTGCCAGTGGGTATAGAGATATCCGTTCAACGTCAGAGACGGAACGTACCCGACACATTTGTTAATAGTACACGTTCATACGTGGAAAGCGAGCGTAACCGTTTATCGATGTCAATTCGTATCTCCACCCAGCCAATAGATATGTACACATATCATACGTCGTGCATTGAGACCATTCGGTATCTCGCTGCAGGTTGTGGTTGGCATAAATACAGTACTCGTATTAATAGTAATACATGGAAATAGTGTTTACCCTTGCGTATGACTCTACGTATCCATGTCGCACGAATACCTGGTATGATACACATTATCACGCGTATGATATACCAGGTACTGTGATACGTTCAGTACATGGACTGCTGGCTCCAAACTCTACTGTAAGCAGATCCTTCGGATGAAAGCCAATCGACTGAGGCCAATCAAAATGGGAAATGGACGATGACGCTACAATATCGAGGCCCATGTACGAACGACAACAACCCGTCAACACAAGTAGTAGTACAGTACTGTAGTAGTCCTCACTAACGCACATTATATTGAGTGTGCTGAGGTGATATGTATGGCGCAAGAGCCGATTCCAGGCATTGTTCAAAAGGCTGCCGCTCCACTACCAGGAACATTCCGAGCTATTGCCCTCGATTGGCGCTCCCGAGCAGACCCTCGCAATACGTCGACAAGGACGAAAAATACGAGAGTACTCTGCATGGCTTGTATTGCATTTGCGTGGCAGAATAGCCGCGCTATTGGAGACCTTCCATTAACAAGTGCTTCAGCGAGCGGATGAGCCGCCTCAGAGCCTAGCGCTGGCTACAAACGAAAGCGTGCCTTATCCTGCCGTCGAAATTTAAAGTCACGATGTACAGTAATAATAGGAGATGCCTATTTATGTCGGGGCTCCCCTATTAATATAGCATGCCCACCTCGAAAGGCCTCACCCATACTCCAGAATAGGATTCTAAGATTTCACGGGATCTGGTGTACAACCCGAACAACCAATCCCATAAGAGAGACGTGCTATGATACGATGGTAAGAGTAGAAATGTTTGAGCAAAATACTTCTGGTGGGTGGCGCTCCTCCACCTTTGGAAGTACTGCAGTGACTACTGCAGTGACTACTGCAGTGAATACGGCATACGAGGCACCTTCTTATCATAATGCTTTTACAATATATATTTTCAATAAACCTCGTACGTAGGCCATTGATTGGGGTTGCCCATTTAAGCGTACACGTTTCTTAATCCCGTTTTTGTTTGTGATACACAGAGCTCCTATACGGTAACCAGGTGAGGAGCCTAATAATGTATTGGGGTGCACCCCCACCTTAAGGTAGCACCCATGTATGCGTCTGTGGTAAGTGTGTCCAATGAGCAATGTCACCGTAGTAGGGTGTTCGGCTTATTATGCTACGATATAGGTGCACCATGTTTATTTCTGCGAGGAGGGTGGTCGCTTGAGGAGCTCTACACCGCCAACCAAAACAGGCAGATCTTGAGGGGAAATCAAAGTGATACGTACCTTATGAACAATCCCACTGCCTAAGCATAAAAATGAACATATCGCAGCACAAGAAGGAAAATTCCGACGATGTATGGGTTAACCCCCTAAGAACTGGTCCCACGAATTTGGGGACAAACGACTTGGAATTAGTGTGGGACGTGTTTTCAGTTCTGAATGGGTTAAGGGATCCCGCCATTCAGAAAACGTTTCAGCCAAAATAGCCAAAATAAGGTATACATTATACCTCTATCGGGGCATACATCGCTGCACTTTTTTTTGCCTTCTGAGGCAATGTTTTCTGACGGCTTGATTGAGCTCCTCTATTACGGAGGGCCATCATAGTAAATAGGATCAAATATTGTTACAGTAGTAAAAAATAGTAAAATGTATAGGTGTTTGTGCGTGCCGCAGGTCCCCTGTTTACTATATAGTGTTTACTATGCTCCCCCGCAATAATAGCGGTCGACTTAACTGTCGGTCAGTATTACATTTTCGCCTGTGTATTGAGTGTATAGGAACTAGCGCATGGAAATTCCGGTCGGGCTTCGCGAACAAGCTTTTGTGAAGATTTTGCTTCGGGTGAGATGCTTGATCTCCTCATGTTGCGCGTGCTATAATACGATAGAGGTACTGACTGTATATACAAGCACTGACTTCTTGGCTGAAACGTGTTTCTGAATAATCGGGCCCCTTCTTCCAGAAATCGTCGGACTTTCGTTATTTTTGTGTTGCAAATAGTTTTTTGTAGTATTCTTAGGCCATGGGGGATTAATGTTTCAGCGGGTACCTCGTATAACACTTTAGTTTTCCCCCGCGAAAAACAAGGTTTTTGACTTAGTATTACTTGTTATTAGTATAGACCTCCTCAAGTGAGGAGCCTCCGAAACAAAAAAGCAGAGCGCACCTCTACCGTAGCATGCGTGGGTCATGTCCGAGTATTGTAGCTTAGGAAATATGGCACCGTCCCCGCCGTGGTATCGTTTCGAAGAAAACAAAACAATCGACCGCGGGGTCCATAGAAAATGCCAAGCAATAATAGTGTAAGAATGGCCGCAGCCCCTGTGAGTGACTGGTGATAGTCCTGTCAACGTATTTTGCCGCATGTACCGTAAAACAAACGTACCGCGTTGTGTGAAAGATTAATCGCAGGATTGGAGACGATCATAGGCATTGTGACGAGCGGGCCAGCCGCCTCAGTGGTGGACGCGCGGATCAGCCGCCTCAGAGATGGCCGAGCTAGGTATTTGAAAGCGTGCACTTACCCTGGCGTCTCGCGAGCATGCCATGCCACGGGTAGGGGATGCCACTCGTTTATGAGCATCTTCCCATACGGCGCTCCGCCCGTCTCACCCGGAAGCCGGTCTTGCTAATACGTGTACGTGCAACCCGGTGAACCATCAGTCCCATGGACTATACGGGTATGTATACAAAAACGACACGTTCCGTTTAGCAATACAGTTGGCTAGTATCTTAGCTTTGTGCAATCTGCGAAGATTAAGATTGCTCTCTGTCTCGATGTGGTGGACCTGTGTTCACGGAAAGTTCACGAGGTACTTCGTTAGAACTTTCGATCAGCGCGTGGGCCCTGGGCCTACTGGTGGGTGCCTTTGGATAGACATGACAGTTCTACACCAGAGGCAACATGTATCTCGTGTAGATACAGTAGTTCTCGCATGACTGTGGTGGGTACCAGGCATCGCATTGTTTCGACGGCAATTCATAATTCTTGGCGGTGCCAGTTCAACGCTCTTCGTATCGAAGCTAACTCACTGCAGGACTCCAGTAAATTACATGGCAATACATTAATATACCTGCACATTCTGATGGGTAAACATACGTCGCGTGTGACCGCACATAACGTACTGACACGCGTGCCTCAGTGCATTCATCATACGGACTGCCGACTCCCAACATGAATGCCCCTATTTGAAGAAAGCAAACGGCTAAAAGGCCCGTACAAAACGCGAGTCATTGACAATGACAATGCCATCGTAGACATACATGTAAAAGAACGACCGCAACCCGCCAGTGGTACAGTAGTAATGATACTATTAATACAGTAACGAAATTTAGAGTTTGTACCGTAACATGCATGAAATCGCCGCTCTGAAAGCTGCTGCTTCATGTCCAGGCGTGTTTATGTACCGCCCTGAATTGGAGCCCCGAAGTAAACGATATTCGCACGACATCGACGAAAAAAGGGAAATTCCGCCAGGATTCTGCATGGCAGCTATATTGTCATTGTTAATTGCTGTAATGCGGGGCAACTACCCTATTGCGACCGTCGTTTATGGACTCTTCAAAGAGCGAGTCAGCCGTCCCAGGGACAGACGTTGGGCAATGAAAGCGTGCCCTACCCTGGCGTCCGGCTTTCAAGTCTTACCACTGTATAGGGTGTACGTACTGGCTTGCAGAGGGCTCCTAATATAGCACACCAAGCTCATTATGCCTCACCTAAAGGCCGGCGGTTTTGCGGACAATTAAATAAAATTATTATAAATACGTCAGCTGTGAGTTCAACCGATTGAACAGTAGATACTCAACTTTGCGAGCTGCGTAGCATTGTACCGCCAACTCGGTGAACGACCAATAATCGTGTGGGATATGCAGGCGTGTTTACAATCCGGCAATCAAGCAATCCCACAGGTGAACGTTATGTGTGAATACGGAACAAAATACAGATGACTGAAACACAAACGGTATTAGCCCTTTTAGTACTGCACTGTGCAGAACCATCTATTCGACACTAATTCCAAGTGAAATGTCCCCGAAACGGGATTCCGGTTCTAATTGACTTAAGGTTACAAAAGACGTTAGGGGTAGAGTTTCTCTGTTCAGGAGCCTCGTGGGGTGGAAACAATTGGGCGTAAACGCATACATAGCATCGCAAATGAAATACCTCAGCGTATCCATCACTGGCTCTTTCGAGGGGTCGGTATTTCGTCAAGGTTTAATCTTCTGCAGCCAGGCGATGTTGAGCGGTCAAAAAGAAAACAAAGTCCTGGCGGTAATTCCAGCCAGGCGCATTACGGTACATGTAGATAGTGAGGCACGGTCGAAGTACACGATATGAAGAGGCCGTGTGGACCTAGCTAGGGCCCGGCCCCGGCTACAGGCAAACGCTACGTATGCCTGGCGAGTGTTGCAACATAACCCTGCTTTGTGTATGGAAGGCCAGGCATATTATGTTATAATGGTGTTTCTTGCCTTGCCTGGCTGTCTTCTAATTGAGAATGGCTCTCTAAGAGAGGGGGACAACCGAGTGCCAGGTACGCGAGGAGGCACCACAATAAAAGGAAACGCATTGATGAGCCCCGCGGTAGAAAGGGGAAAACAATGAACCAACAACATTCGAGGGTTTCGTTATTTGTCACGTTTCTTAGCATTCTAGCTCGGTTTAATCTGGGAGGTGTGTGCTCGTTGTCTCGGGACTGACACTGGCAGTGGAATTGTGTTCACAGGAAGTTTCCATTGTACCTCGTTAAGGCTACCGGTCGGTGTGCGGACCACGAGCGTGCTGGTCACTGCCCTTGGGTAGAAACGACAGAACGTGTAGGGTGAAAATAGTACGCGTATTCGGCGCCCATTCACAATTCTACAGGAATACTCCTGTGATATATACTTTGAAGTACCAATACCTTCACCTCACTTGTAATCTCGCTATTCATATATTAATAGACACACTGATGATGTGGTTGGCATACCAGTACGACGTATATCGAAATCGGGTCACCGCTACGTATGACTCAGCATATCCTCAATAGAGTGTCATTTGCTATCACACGCACCCGTATAGTTTGTGTGGACTGCTGCCAAGTCTTACCCCACGTGTTAAAATATAGGCAGGCGGCTGATGTCCATACCAAAATGCCAATCGATGGCGATGCGCTACAGCAGTGTTCAGGCCCATGTAAAACCGGCCGGAACATGCGACTACATAAACTACGCGACAGATGTTAAGAATCTCATAGTTAATCATTTGAGACTGAGATTTTGGGGGGGGAGTAAGAATGCGACCTATTTGTACTGAAAATAGTGTGGAACACACCCATCAGTCTTACATAAGAATTCCAGCATGGCCAAAAACAAGAGATTATTTATATCTCTGTCGCGTACTGTAGCCGTAGTACTGTACTGCAAGTATAGCCCTGCTATTTAGTAACGTAATTGTGATGAGATGCTGGTATATTGTGAGGGTATTACATGCTGAGCTATAGGGAGGGGTAAACGATCGATCGATTACCCAACGTAATCCATAAAACACTCTCTCCCCCTCTGAACGGCGGGATCTTTGGGGTATACGGCCGTACGTTGACCTACCCGCGTCGTTTCAATACCTTCTGGGGAACCAGGGAGACGTGATTGTTTAGGAACGCACGCGCAAGCGTTTCTATGAAAAAAACGTTCGAAGTGAGATTCGAACCCGTGTCTTCGACGACGTCAAATGTGAAGGTATTACCTGCTGAGCTGTTGGGGTAAACGATCGATTGATTACCCAGTCCAGGGTAATCCATATAACAATATGTCGCGAAAGAAACGAATCCAGCCACCACTGTTCTTTCTATATATATATACTTACCTCGACCCAAAAACTTATTTATTTTGGAAGGACAAAAAATGTGCTATCATGCCCGATGCTGTCTGCTGTACTGTAAGTTTATAATGTCAAAAATATTGCAACCCAAGAATTAAACTCCGACGCGATTTTGGGTTAACCGTTTAACCCCTTAAGAACCGGTCCCACCATTTTGGGGACACACTACTTGGAATTAGTGTGGGATATACGTTTTGCAGTTCTGCAAGGGTTAAGAACTGGTCCCACGAATTTGGGTACAAACTACTTGGAATTAGTGTGGGACATTTTTTTCAGTTCTGAATGGGTTAAGGAGCCTGATCGTTCAGAAAAAAGTTTCAGCCAAACAGTACTGCCTCTATCGCAGCACGCATCGCTTCGACGCCTAGATAATATTAGTATGACCCTAACTTGACACCCCCAGTGAACCATATATTTCGCAAGACCTCGACTAATTGGACGTTCTGGCAGTGTTCTGCATGGCACGTAATTTAATCTGCGTGGTGAGTGATTATCCGCATTCATTCATTCATATAGCTTCATGAGGCACTTTGCCGAGCGGATCAGTCGAACTCATCGAGCCGCGCGGGAAAATAAAAAGAGTGTCCAGTCCTCTCTAGCTGAACCCTGAATTATTTAGCAGGGCTATTAAGCGGGACCATATTAAATAGGACCCAATAGTGTTACTGTAGTAAAACTAGTGAGATATGTAGGTATAGGTTTTTGTGCGTAGCGCAGCGTAGGTCCTATTTACTATGATGATGACGGTGTTACAGCAAGGTTCAAGATGGAATACGAAGGTGGAGGTTTTATGGTTGCAAATCGCAATCGGATACGAGTACCGCTGCGCTGGTCTGCGACGCGGCTGAGTACTGTAGTCCGAACGATACGAACGATTTAAATATTATAAAGATGGTCGTTAGCGCTGCTGGACTCTCGCTAGCTTCATGTCTTGCACGTGTCCTGGTGAGAGGTGTTTTTATCGTCGCTGCGAGTGCCGGTATTGTTGGCTAGCGCATACCGGCACTTAAAGATGGGTCATTACTACTGTAACCATGCACCTGGTGGCTACTGGTGACTGGTTTGACAGTAAAAGTTTAGACCTATACGAAGTATACGACTTGGGCTGAAAAAGTACAAGTGATGATGAGAAAAAAAAAAACGTAGAACGAACAGGGTTCATACAACAACAGCAAGATATGCCCACGCGGACGAGCAGGATATACACACGGTTAGACTCTACTCGGCATTCTCTCACGCATTTTGCGGGCTGTACATACACGGGTGTCTTCTATATGCGTCATGTGAACTACAACAGTAGTCTTGCAGGGAGAGTCTCGTGGACCGAAACGTTTAAAAGTGAAATGACTGTTTTCACTAAGGCACTACTCCAAATATTTCCAATCCCATATGTTGCCCCATGGGCTGAGTGGGTACGTACTGTAGCTCGTCGGAGATGTGAACGGGTCTGTCGGTATATTTGGCGGGCACTACTACGGTAGATCCCTTCGTGTTACAGTAGCATCTTCATAAATATGTATGTATGTATGCACTTCTTCGCTGTACGGAGAAAGGCTCCAGTGTTCGCGTGTTCCCATTGAGTGGGGTCAAACACCACGCGTTCGTTCCAGCGAAAACGGACTGCTAACCAGCAGTTCTCGCCTGAGGACTCCCCTTGCGACGCAGTGGCGTGTTGCGTCCTTCCGTGGTGCTCTGAGGGCGCGATGACCCAGCTTGGTGTGATGTCATCCGTCTACAGCCACGCTGAACCATTAATTACTATAGGATAAAAAACCGAAGTGCCGTGGGTCCGCTGGCGGGCGGTAAAACGGGATGTTTGGGACGAATTTTACCCTGTTCCAGCGGGTGGGGGTATGCTCATGCCACGCACGACCGTAGTCGCAGGCCATATACCCTAGCCTATCTACAACACCGGGACGGAGCAGAGCGGGCTTTAACCGACCAGGCGGACATTGATTGCA
Organism: Saccharina japonica; assembly: GCA_008828725.1. Taxonomy (NCBI): domain Eukaryota; class Phaeophyceae; order Laminariales; family Laminariaceae; genus Saccharina; species Saccharina japonica. Next base: position 348,875 of record MEHQ01000763.1, on the reverse strand, counting down.
CCAAGCGCGAAGCGAAACGTGAGGTTTTGGGCGAGTCGCATGATGAAGGGTGAGCTGTGTCTTACTACAACAGCAAGGACTGCTCGCTCTTTAATTGGACTTCCTTGCATAGTAGGGACGGCGGCGTCGGATTGATACGGGGCTTCGTTTTCTCGGCCGCCGTAATACTATGTTTCCCGACAAAGTCGAAGGCACGTGCCGGGGAAAACGAAGGGTGACTCCCATGGCCAGGGATTGTCTAGAAGGCCGTTGGCGGGGAGATGTCCTACGATCTGAGCCGGAACGTAAACGTGATGACATGATGGAACTGATACGGGGGAACTTAGTAGTCAGAACCAAGTAAATATGGTTGTTGGATCCCTCGTGGGCTTCGAATTCACTACTGTATGCCCCCATGCCCCCCCGTGCTGAAGTATAGCATACTTCGAACGCTGTCGTAGTTACTGTGACTAAAATGTGCGCGGTTATCCTTGAACGTTCTTCAGCGGAGCATCACCTGCCCCCTGGAGCATGGTGTACACAGGTAGCCGAGACCCCCCCCCCTGCATAATGTGGGCACAAAAGTATCCTTGTGGAGACGTTGAACAATGTAGCACACTCACCCTTAGGCGTATCGAGTTGAGAGGTTCTCCAGACCTTGTTTTGGGGTTTGATACAGAGATTGTTCACTATGTTGCCTCCACAAGGACCCCACTGTGAACGGGGGGTTGTCCCGGCCACCTCTCTGTCTGTCTGTGTAGCAGTACCAGGTGCGTTATATCGTGAGTTAAGATTTCCGTGACGACAACCCAATAAATAGCCATGGCGGTACAACAGTAGTACCGCTGCTGCGCTATACTGCACTTCAGGTAGGTGCGCTTCATTGACAGACCGTCTAGTCTTCGGCATATCCCCCGCGGAGTAGAGGCTCTTGCCCCCCTCGAGTTTTCAGAGCGTCGGCTTAGGAGGTACGTAGAGGTTTTGTGTTGTGTGTTGTGTGCTATGTGGTGCCGTTCGGTCTTGCGCCACAACGCTGACTGGTGCTGCTGTTTGTTGCTGTTCTACTGCTGCTCCAGCTGTTTTGCTGCTGCTGCTGCTGCTGCTGTTTTGCTACTGCTCCTGCTGTTTTGCGGCTGCTGCGGCTGCGGCCGATGCCGCGTTGCTACATAACGGGTTCAGACAGCCCGCCAAGCGTATCTCATCTAGGCCGGAGCTGTGGCCCTTGGTCATTCGCGCACGCCGAGCTTCATATTACATACTATACATAGTGTACGCGAGTGTTTTTGCTGTTACTGCTGCGCAATTACGGCAGGTTGGTTTCGAGACCGCCCGTTTAATCCTTCTCCTGTACCCCAGAGTAGTAGCCCTTTCCCTCTTCGCGCTCACCCAATATCACATCAATGAATGGGTATCGCGTGGGGTGCGGGGGGGCTAGGCTATTGGGGGCCTGCCTCGTGGATCCGGTGCGGGGTTGGTTTGTGGCTTAATATGAGGGAAGGTTTCCACCGTGCACACGGACGGAAAAATCCGCATTACTTCAACTCTCCTAGTAAGTACAGTATATACTATAATACATCAAGACAGTACGAGTACGTAGTTAGAGTACTGCTGCTGTATTATACGTGTATATATTATTATTATTATTATTATTATTATTATTATTATTATTATTATTATTATTATCCAGGGTATTCGCCATCTGACAATCTGCGGCTCTCATTTCAATAATATCATTCCATTCACATATACCTATCACATGCACCTATCAATCATACCCGAATACTTGACTTGACAAACTTATACCAATGATGCAGTAGTCCCCTTTGGGAATGCCTTCACCATTAATATATGCATTATCAGCTGCTGCGGGCTGCTGTAGTATTGGCTTGCTTACGTCATTTACATAACAACGTATCAACACTACTCGTATAACAAACGAGCCGATGTGCTTGACAACAATAATTACTAACAGAGTAGTATTGGTTGTGTTCTTCAGAGACGGAGATAGGTCGTCATGGTCGGCAGCAGTGCAACAGCGCGATTGAAAGTCAAAAGCAAACCGATGAGACGAGAGACCGTCAACCATACCACGCGGTCGCTTTAGCACTTACTGTAATTTAGCCTGGCTGTTTCGCTGTAACTCTTGTAAAACGCACAACAAACAACGTCGATTGATTGTTTTAAATACGGTGTATCTACCAACCTCGGATGAACCATTTCCGGAGTGTTCTTGGCGTCAGTTCGGTCGCCATTCCCTGTACGACGACGAAGACCACGACAGCATGGCAATAAGGAGTAATTTATCAGGGACACGTGGTTGTAACCCGGGTAGTTTGATACCGCCACCAACAACACTATTATTATTACCATTTATATTTATCACCAACCAGGAGGAGGAGTATATAGCGTGTTTTATGCCATAAACAAGCAAAACGCACAAATCCGTTGACCTTGCTGTTAATACCGTATTCCTGGTATTATACCACTTTTCGGTAGGACAACAACACACCCTCGGACGATTGAATGTCTTAATGAAGTCTTCAAGCTGATGCCCTGCGTAACCGTAACGGACAGATCGCAAACGCCAGGCGACGGGTGTTTGGCAAAAGATCTCGACGAGATATTTCCATCACCACCATTTACGCTGTGTGGGTCTCCCATGTATAATACATGTTTTGGGAGGAAAAATCGGGTCGGAAAAAGCAGCCCAAGGTGTGTGTTGTCCTGCGTAATGTGCGTAGTCTAGTATTAACAACCTGTATAATACTTCGAAGCATATAAACTCAATTACGTAAAGGTTGCGGTCTTCAGAAGCTCTCCTTGGCACTCTCACCCTTTATAGGCTACGTATATAAGGTACGAGGTAGAATTGTGGTGTCGGATAGGTTCCGGCTTTCTTCAAGTTGGGCACTTTGGTCGTCGTTGACCGTAACCACCCACTCACTGCCTCTCAGCTCTCAGCACACAGAACAGCCACAAAAAGGAAATCGTCTAATGCAAGGTCGAGATATCCACCACCAACTAAGTAATTATACCGTACGCTGGAAATGCACGCGTTCATCACACTACGGACTGCTGTCACGCTTCAAATTGAGATACGAAACACACCAAGATGGTGTTTTGTAGAAGTATTACAGTACGTACTTGTTTGTATTTTTTGGGAAAAATCGCCAATGTTTCCTGTGTGTGCGCAGCAGTAGTTGGGTTGTCGTCCTTGGTGCGGCCGGACCAGGAAATAAATACGAGTACCTGGAGACAGTACTACAGTATATAGAAAGGCTTACTGGGCGGTAGCTCCGCCGATGCAAGGCCGACTTGAACTTACGGCAGCTTCAAGTGCTCTCATGGATCACGCGGCTAATTCCCACGATTATAAAAAGACGAACGCAATTATTACTGTAGTAGTTGGAGTATGTACTGTACCACAATCTCGGATGTTGCCTGTCCAGCTACAGATCTAAAATTCGCTTCAGAGCGAAAAGATGCGGAAACCTCCAGGCAAATAAACGACCTGTCCTTTTCGTGTATGGCGTATGCGGCAGACGCAGTACGGGTCAGTGTGCTCCCTTCAGAGCGCCGGGAGTCTCGGGTTGGCCCAGCCTTCTTTGGTTTTTGTGAACGGCCCGAGTAGGGGGTATGCACGGGGGATTCGCGCGGGCCTTTGTAGAGAATTGCCGCAATGAGTCGAAATCTACTTCGATAGTCCCGATCGGTAAATACATGCATGTGTACGGTGGATTTCAGCAGTAGAAGTACCAGGTACTGTAGTTGATTTTCTCAACCAACAAAACTATCCGGTACAGAGACGTGCTACAAGGAAGGGGCGTGGTAGAGCCTACTTGGTATTATTTATGAGGCGGTGGCTCTTCAACGCACGCCGACAAAACAATAATAATTGTGAGAAATAGCGTAGTAAGCTCAACACAACGAACACAACGAACAAGCCCATGGCTTACTGCAGGTGCACAACGAGGAACAAATAAATACTACGTGAATTGACACACGACACGCAGTGAGACGTGGAAGTGTGGAGGGCGTAAGCTTTATTTTTACCCATCCGCCGGAGGATTAAAAAAAAAAACTAAAAAAAAAACTAAGTACGTACCAGGTATATACTAAACTAGGGAATAAGAGGCCCTCCCGCCCCCACGGCGGTAGAGCCATTAAAGCAAGTAGTAATGGAGATAATAGAGGCTCAAATTAAAAATATATGCAGGGACAAGGGCGCACAAAAAAAAACGTTTTCGACACCACACACCCAAAACTTTATTTTGGACCTCTCAAGGGGGGAGGGGGGGTACGACGGACCCATCCCCCCCCTCATAACGCCACACAATATCCTATATAAAACATCCCTATACTAAATCCTATATAACGCCAAGGGGGGCACAGCCTAGGGGGGTACTACAGTCCACGCAGCCCCCTAAGAGCGGACAGGCGCCGACCGTAGAAGAGACAGAGAGAGAGGGAGAGAGTGATCACGATGAGCACTGTCTCCGTGGTGGAGGGAGCCCTATCCAAGGCCCCCTTCGCAAAGAAGTCTCGTTGCTTGAGGCCTATCAGCGGCGTCAAAGCTCACGTCATCGACCCCATGCACTAACGTACCCCTGAAGTGCAAGTTTTGCAGCCGTGCAGAGTGGGTGTGAAAATACTGCATGTCCCATCACGTAGAAGGGCAGCATTACACTTCGTTGGCTCTGAACAAAGCAGACGCCAACACTGCGAGATTCGAAAGCAGCTTTGACGTAAGCAAGACAGAGAAGGAGGCGGTGGCGAAAAGGATGCCAAAGGGCAAGACTGCCAGAGCCCCCGTAGCACGCCGAACGGTCTCCCAGCAGAAGAGTAAGGGTTCCATAGCCCCCGCAGCACGCCGTAAGGTCTCACAGCATGACGGGGGGGAAGATGAGTCAGACGACTCAGAGGAGGAGGAAGAGGAAGAGGAGGAGGAAGAGGGTGAGGAGTCATAAGAGGAGTCAGAATAGGAGAGGGACGCGAGTAAGGGTTCCATAGCCCCCGCAGCACGCCGCAAGGTCTAACAGCACGACGGGGGGTAAGATGAGTCAGACGACTCAGAGGAGGAGGAAGAGGAAGAGGAGGAGGAAGAGGGTGAGGAGTCATAAGAGGAGTCAGAATAGGAGAGGGACGGGGGGGGGCGGGAGGAGGAAGAGCAGTCGGAAAAGAAGAGGGACGGGGGGGGAGGGGAGTCGTAGCAGCATGTAGATTACTTTTGTTTCTGTTTGTTCTCGGGGTCTTGCTTGTAGCTCGGGGTCTTGCTTTGTAGCTCAACGGGATGTATCGATCCACCAGGCACCACCACGCCCTGCCGATCACTCTCATCATCTGCCTCTCTTCCTGAGAAGAGCATCAATAATATCACATCAAAATCTGGAACTCGGGTCACCAGTAACACCATCTTCTTTTACAGAGCTGAGCTCTCATCATATCACAGAACCAGCCTAACCGCGGTTCGGCACTTGGCCTCTATCTGGCATCATACGCCAGTCACAAGCCAATCTACTTCAACAGGTCATTCGAGCCTCGATACGTGCACAAGTGCCACTCGACAGCTTGGGGCATCACGACGAGTCAAGAAACACGTCTTCTACCCGAGCTACTGCTGTACTACTTCTTCTGCTGTTCGTCGACGAAATCAGCAACTACAGCAACGTGATTGAACGAGCAAGTTCTAGGATCAAGACTGCTGTTCGTCGTTCAACCTCGACGGAGCCAGCTGCAACAACGTGAGTGAGTACGAGCTACTACGACGTCTAGACAGCTTGGGGCATCACGACGAGTCAAGATACACGTCTACCCGAGCTACTGCTGTACTGCTTCTTCTGCTGTTCGTCGACGAAGTCAGCAACTACAGCAACGTGATTGAACGAGCAAGTTCTAGGATTAAGACTGCTGTTCGTCGTTCAACCTCGACGGAGCCAGCTGCAACAACGTGAGTGAACGAGTACGAGCTACTACGACGTCTAGAAAATATATCGTGCATAGAGTGGCTGCGCGGCCGGCTTAAGCCACCGCCACCCTGCTGTGTCGAGAACTTTCAAGACTATATACTCTACTCGTCAGGCTTTACGACCAAGCCACGACGAAGACAGGTAGCCGACCGACTGCTTACTACCTACCGCTGTAAGTCTTGATATTTACCAAGCAACGATAACAACAAGGGTAGTCTTAACCCACTGCTGTGAGCCTCGGCATTGTCCGAGCAACGACAAAGAAGACAGGTAGCCGACCGACTGCTTACCTACCGCTGTAAGTCTTGATATTAACCAAGCAACGATAACTAAAAGGGTACGTAGTCTTAACCCACTGCTGTGAGCCTCGGCATTGTCCGAGCAACGACAAAGAAGACAGGTAGCCTACCGACTGCTTACCTACCGCTGTAAGCCTTGGTATTGGCCGAGCAACGACAAAAGAGACAAGGTAGTCTAACCTACTGCTGTAAGCCTTGGTATTGGCCGAGCAACGACAAAAGAGACAAGGTAGTCTAACCTACTGCTGTAAGCCTTGGTATTGGCGGAGCAACGACAAAAGAGACAAGGTAGTCTAACCTATTGCTGTAAGTCTCGGTATTGGCCGAGCAACGACAAAAGAGACAAGGCAGCATAGCCTATTGCTGTAAGCTTCGGCACTGCCCGAGCAAAGATACGAGCAGCCACGATGGGGGACTTCAATAACAGCCTCGCCCACACCATGAAGGGCCTAAAACTCAAGTTCAGCGGTAAAAATCCCGCAGACTTCAAGGACTGGCGGAAGGAGACCTGCCTCATCCTGAGCATCAACCGCAAGGACCTCGTCGGCATCATGAAGGGAACCCGCAGGCCAGCGGATAGCACCACTCCAACCAGATCCACGACCGATGAAACAACGACTGCACCCCACACGCTTGACCAAGCCCAGACAACGTACGACAAGGCTTCACAGGACCTCTACACCATATTGTACTTGCTCACTGAGAAGCCGGCACAACTCCTGGTACTCAAGCACGAAGACGAGACGGGAATCGGGGGCAACGGGCAGAAGGCCTGGCAGGAGCTGGAATCAAAGTTTCTGAAGATCACAGATGAGGTTATCCGCGCCAAGCTTGCAGAACTAGCGGCAACTTCCATGAAGCCTGGGCAGGATCCTGACGACTACTTCATGGAAGCCATCCTTAAGCGCAATGAGGTGGCGGGAATGGGAGAAACCGCATGACCGGACCGACGCTTTCAAGGAATCCTGGTTTTCAGCGACTTCAGGACGAGTACCGATCCCGTCAGTTTCAGATTTACGCGGACTCATTCGTTTCTGGCCTCGACGACATACAGAAGACAATGCGCCACCTTCTACCTCGACGCCAAGTTCTCGCCAGCAGCGAAGCAGCGCGGAGGATTGCCGGGCGCGGTGCTGTTGACTGTCAACAGAATCTGTCGCCTCTTCTGTAACTGCAACTGCCGACAGCACACTCCGCGCGGCCGTCGCAATGTCCGCAGAGTCCGCGAGGTCTTCACCATTGCAGACAAGCAGGAGTAGGCTCTTCTCCCTCCCCTCCCCCACTACGATGTTGCCTATGGCTTTTACGTGAGAGATTTCGCAATTTCTTCACCTCGTCAACTTTCGTCGATTGTGCTTCCCACGCTAAATATGAACCTTCAGGTTGATTTAGCTGCCACCTCGAGCCATATCGATCAACCTGGCGCATCATAACAGCAGCTGAACATAAAAACAGCAGCTCATTCCCCAAAGAAAGAAGAAAGAAGAAAAAACACTTCCAACTTCATAAATAATACTTCATAAAATACAGCATATCAACGACCAAGCAATAACAAGAATTAAAAACCTTTATATAAAACAACAAAAACATTACGCTCCCCACCCACAATGTTGTAAGGACGTAAGGACCTGTGATTACACTAACACGACCATACATATGGAACCCCCCCCAACCCCCCTACCTCCCCCATCCCCCGTCCCCCTGTTCCCCCGTCCCCACCCTCGTCTAACAACACATTTTGTGATATAGATGTACTCGATTACTTTACCAAATATCATACTTGTCTCCTCTATTCGGGTTATATAGTATCAGTGCGCAGAATGATCATGGGATACCCTTGTTACATTGTCCTGCTGACCCGGGTAGTATCCAGGGGAGTCACTGAACTATATCCTTAACGAGGAATACACACATAACACGCGCGAACGGCTTATTATAAAATCGAGTAGTAACTACTAGGTTCCTAGTACATCACGAAGCCTACACCAATACCACAAATAACACATAGAACAAAAATTCTACGCAGCTCGCAAAGTTGAGTATCTACTATTCAATCGGTTGAACTCACAGCTGACGTATTTATAATAATTTTATTTAATATCCTCGAACTCACAGCTGTTGTTTTTTATTTTCAAAATATAATGCGCTCTCGACAGTTGGTGTCATTTTGAGAATAAAAATCTCCATACGAGGAGAATCAAACCCCCGATCTCCAACACGAACAGGCTTCGTGGCTACCTGTTAGACCACCCGGGCTATAGCAGCACGCGAAAATCCGCACTAAAAACAGTACCGGTATAAAATAAGCGAGGCAGATATGCGCTGATCGTGTCCCCGGGTATACGTACGGCAGCAGTTTGGTCGTCGTACTGCTGCAGCAGCCTATATATCGTACGTAGTTAATTTTCGTACGTACGTATATACAACAGGCACATTGTATGTACGTACGTACGTACGTGCACAGGCAGCATGATGACAGCATGATACAGGCTCATGATAATGTCACGTGAGCATGTCACCTGAGCATCGTTCCGAACGTGATGTATCGTCGAAGAGCGATGATGGTGTCTCGCGGCACGGTCTAGCCTGGTCGTATGATACCTGGTATCACATTATTACGAGTATTATTGCGCCGCATTTGACAAAACGGTCTATTTCTTGCCATCCCTTGGAGAGTGATCGAGATTTGGTTTTACCTGCAAACACAACCACCACCACCAGCGACACGTTTCTGCTGCTGCTGGTGCTCAGCTGGTGGTGGTGGTGGTGGTGGCGGTGCTTGACTTGAGGACGGTTGTTGGTGCTCTCTGGTACCTGCTGCCTGGTACGTAGTATGCGGTGGAATATGTATGTTTTTTTCCCCTCAGGACCACCCCTGGTACCTGGTAAGTAGCCATGCAACATGACCAAGCTTCGCGAACTCGGGACGGCTTTGAACACGAGCAGAGGCAGGAGGAGGGGATGTTATTTAGGGGCCTTCAGAGACCCCTTCCGTTTCTAAAGCAGTGGTGCTTTCGTCGCGCACGGTGACAAAGAAGGCGACGTACGTATCATACGATACGAGTAGGCGACCAGAGCGAGGATGGACGACACAATCTCAGCACAACTTCACTGCTGCAATACTCGTACGTAGAGCAGCCGCGAATCGCGGTGGCCACGACGACAAGCACGGCGCACGTACGAGTTGTACTACAGTATGCCAGCCTGCGACGTAGGAAGACGGTGCCGGGCATTGCGGCGTAGGGAGAAGCGTGCTTTGAGTGTGTGGGAGAAAAAAAATGTTTTTGTTTTTGTTCGCTTTTGCTCCACTCTAAGTTGCTATGATAAAGTGGGCATCAAAGATTACTTGATTAAAGTATTGTTTTTTGGGCATCAGACGAACTATATATAATAGATAGATACTATGCGTACTACACAAACGGGACCCCAATGGCAGTGGACAGTTCCTCAGACAGTTGCGGATCCCCGTCCTTCGTACGTTCTTTGACCAAAAATGTCCCACCCCTCCTATCTATGGTAGCACTAGGCCGCTCATAGCGTTTGGCTCAAGCGCCCCTTCATAGAGGGGTACAAGTGGGCTTTCATTCCTTGCACAGCACGGAAACGAACGAGTGAGGCCGTTGGTCTTCCAGTTCGTCTGCCTGAGATCTTCCGTCGCTTTCACAATTGATTTGCGAGATCTTCATTTATTTGGTCGATTTCAAGAAACTCGGTGTCTACGTGGGTCTTGTTTAGTATCAAACTGTCTCGAGTTGGCCGTGTGGCGATGCTGCAGGGCTTATTCCACGTTCCTTTGCCTCGTGTCTCGTGTTTCATATCGTGTCCTTCGAAGGTGCAAAATAATGAATTACTTGAAATAACTGAATTGCTTAAAAACAATGGCGTTGTATCGTAGGCTTTGGAGAATGTACGAAACGGGGGCTGGGTAATTTCGCCTGAACGGCTGTAGATCTGTGGATTTATCGATATCACGTTGTTTGCTCCCTCCCTGTACGACTTCGAACACTTCGAACGCACGCTGTCTACTGCAAGTATGAAGCGTTCTTGCTCGGTTTGTCACTCCACGGTTAGTAGTAAGAGGCCGTGGCGACTCATATACGAATCGTATTCAGATTTTCAGATAATGATTAGGTCCGATTTGCAGCTAGAAAATAATTTCCGGCCTGTTATCGATTCGGAGTTGGGTAGTCGGGTTGCCGTTTCTTTAGTAGGTACAGTAGTTCCCGCTTGATAGCCAAGCATGTTCTACTTACTCGTATATCCCCGGCCATTTTGGTAGACATTTGCTCCTCGTGTGGTTCAGAGCAGAAGCAACCTTTTTTGGCAATTAGGGCTTAATAATACGAGTTTGTACTTGCACTCAAAACCACAAGAAGAGTACATACTCCGAAGTACAGTATTTACCCGCCCATACTGGCAACTCTACGGTGGTGTCGAACTTGTAGTTCCATGCATGATAATATTTAGTAGTGATAGTTTGTCCGTAAAGCAAACCCCCGTAATTGCTTATTTCTCTAGGTATTGGACTCGAGCACCCGAGCCCAGGTTGACTGGATGTACGGACATTCCATGCGTAGCCGCAGAACGACGCGTCAAGAGTCCTTCAGGGCTATGGCACGGCCGACGAGGGGAGATGTGGGCCCAAATGTTTGTACTCGTGGGGCTTCTTCGTAGGGGAAATACGGCACAGCAGACAGAACAGCAGGCGGATTACATTATTGTAAGATTGCCGTTTGATGCTCCTGCTGTAGCAGGCCTTAGGATTGCGCATCGAGTTAGGAGTACAACGTTTATTGTATGTATTTGCTGGGTGGGGGCACCAAGCTCCTGAAGATAGGTGCTTGAGAAGTATTGGCAGGCACCTCTCTACCGTGAGTACGGCGCTTCAAGTTGTATAGCATCATCGCTGCCTTTACAGTGCAACTAATGTTCACGACGTACATCGAGTCCGTAGAATGCAGGATCAACCCCGCAGTAGGGTTCTACTATCGTTCCCCTTAGTTTTGTTTTTACTACTTTTCGACATGTTTATGAGTGATCAACGTTGAAACCGACCCTTTACAATGTCGGATGGCAAACACGCTAACAATAAATCGACTAGCAAGGCCTCAAAAGCGTTCACGGGGACTACAGTGACGATGGTACACGCCCGAAACTCTTGAGGTTGACAAAATCAGTGGTGCAAACATTCATATTTGGCGTTCTCGATCGGTGACGGGTGAAGTTGACAAGACCAGTGGGACTATACTTCTTGGGGGGGGGTTGTAAACTGTATACCAAGTTGGTTGGGTGAATGCTTATTATATGTTGACAGTTTTCCCTGGGGGGTGGGCGTTTATCGTCCGGTAACGCCTTCTCACAACATGTATGCTTTGACGGGAAAATCCCAAAAGCGCAGTCCCCATCGCGACATGCGGACGCCCAGGATTGGGTCGGACAGCTACCACGTATAGTTGCATTAGATTCTGGCGCCCATGACCCTGCAACAATTCCACATTCGGGCAGACACTAAGCGTCAGTGCGATACGGGAATCCCAGAAATAGCGGCGGTCTTCGAGAAAACAAAACCATCCCTGTTCGGTTCACGGCAGTTCCTGGCAGCAAGCGGCAGAGTTAAGCTGCGGCCTTCGTATGGTCATGCAGTTCCCCTACGCGTCGGTTCGCCCCGCACTGGCTATACGCTTACCTGATCTGCATGCTAACCGCGAGCGTCACCGCCCTCGTTTGCCACTCGAGATCCCCTTTCCACTTTCACGGAGCTGAGGTAGGTGATCGGTGGCAGTCCCATCTCATTTACGCCCCCCACCTAGAAGAAAGTACATCGAGTTACAAGGCGGGTAAGTGTGCCCCGGATGTCCGCCTCCAGCGACCACACTAACTCCGTCTCGCCCAGGACTCGTCTCCGGAATTACCATCTGCACACGCCCCTTGCGCCATCTCAGACACTCGCCCTCATGTGTGAACCATGCTACCGGTGGGTGGGGTACCGACAATGTGTGAGGATACTCACGTGAGGAGCTTTGTAATTCATCCATAAAACGTTTTTGAGAGGCAGAGCGTACACTGCCCCCAATGACTGATACCACTGACTACTGTAGGCGTAATACAAATGGCATTGTATTGTATTATTTGGGTTGCAAAGATGTCGGGCAGTGCTTCAGTTGAGAAACCTCATCAGTCGAAAACAAATTGGGCCCAAACGACCCACCCCCACATTGGCAAGGTACCGGTTAGAATTGTGAGGGGAACCGCTAGCTAGCGTATAGCTTCGGTTGGCCTCGAACCCGTGACCCCAAGCTCCACGTTTCCGAAGGGGTTCTCAAACGCATGGCGGAAGAGCCCCAGCCGCGCGGGAGATGAGCTCGGCATTGACCGCAAACTCCATCCTTCTCCGGAAATACAACCATGCACTGCGGCATGGTATTTAGCCGAGACTCCCCGATAGGTTGATGATATACCTTCGACGACCCCGTTGAATGCTCATGCGCTAGACTTGCGTAAGCGTTTTTCTCGCTACCTTGCCGGCGGCCTCCTTCCTACAAGCGGTATGGTCCTTATACGGGTCTGCTAGTCGGACAAGACCTGCCCCATACCAGAAGTTCGGACTTGGTGCCTTGCGGGTGTCTCCCTGAGCCGACTTGGAAACTACCCTGCGGACGTCTAGGAATACATCAATCCGTCGCGAATCTGTCGTTATACAGAGCGGGATGAGGGACGCCGGGGTGAGTGTGCCCGCCACGACCGAGGCACATGGTCCCCTCCCCCTGAGAAAACACGGCAATCCGGCGTGGCCTGATGAACCCGGCAAGCCGCTACGCCGTACTTATCCCGCAACGCTGGTCAAAACATCAGAGGCCCTCCAACGCTTTGTAGAATCACGTACCCGCACTCTCAACGGTTCAACTCGAAACTACCCCCATGCATCAGTCCTATCTGGTCGTTGATAGCGTGCTCGACTGCTGTAGCCGTGGAAGATGTTTGAGATAGGCCCCAAAGACATGGACGGGCTCTCCAGCGTATGGAACCGAGTTCGGCCAATCACGTGCTACGTTAGGGGCACTACGTTTGGGCTGAAATATTCCTGGCCGACGGGGCTCATCGATTGCGAAGCTGCACCCAATGCCGTTGGAAGCCCTTTTCTTGTTATATAACATAATCGTTTTATACTAAGGTGAGTGGTTAGTTGGGTCAGAGGATGAGCTCCTTGGATGAAGAGCCTCAACGCTATTTGGTGCTGCCCCTAACGACGTAGCGCACATCGCTCGTGGTGATGGATCGACCGAGCACGCTCTTGTTTACAATTACCTTAATGCACAAGGATTGAGTACGCCTCACACGGAAACCCCGAAAGCTCGAACAATCATCGCGCCGGTTCTGAATGTTCTTACCCCGCTGGCGCATCTGTGTCGGGTGTTAGCACTCGCCAGAGCATTCAAGGCCACCCTGACACAGGTGCGAACTATTTGTTCAGGAGAAGCAAACGTAACGGTAACCACCCGTCTCATACAACGCCAGGGCGTGCGTACGTGGTTTCGGGTGATTATCTACGGGGGAAGTGGCCAAGGAGCCTACCATCTACTATAGAGCGTAGCTCGCCCGTCCCTTCACGTGTTCGTCTGTCCCGCTGCTCTCCCGCAGTATGCCGCGGATGGGTTCCAGTCGCGTTTGCTGTACATATTACGTTGGAACAGCCGAGGGGTGTGGCGAAGGGCATGTTTTATTCGGTACGCCATGAGGTTTTCACTTGATTATTACCCCCTACGCCTGAGTAGGGGCCGGGACGAAAGTTGGCCTGGTAGCATTGCCGTCACCGGCAACGACTGTGGTGACCCTTGAAGGAATGACACGTGTCGAGGCTCTCTCTCTGTCAAAGAAGATGCAGAGGCGGTACCAGGCGGGCGTCTGTTAAGAACATTTGTGATGATAGAGAGACAGGGGTTGGAAGAAAACACGCTATGAGTCCATTGTGGAAACGAGGAACAAGTATTGATCTCAAGACAAGAACGCCAGAGAATACAAGAGAAGCCAAACGGAGTGACCGAAATGGGCGTGGCCGTCACTTGATCATCCCGGGACAATACCCACGCTATGAATAGGTGCAGTATACAGGCTGGTGTACTAATCGAGAGTCCGTCATATTGCAACGTTCCCATATTTGATATTTGGCAACGTTCCCAGCATCGATACTGGTAGTGATACATTAACTACACCGTACATCGACGAAAAACTCGAGTCTCGCCGCAAACTGTATGTCTACCCATCTATAAATGGTATGCTCAGTTTAATGTGCGAAGTGATTGCACATTGACATACATATTGATATCAACATTCATATTCCAACACGCCCCCGTGATGTAAAGTCGGTAGCTAGAGGAACATGGTACTTCAAGAATAAAATAAGAATGTAAATGGAACACCATATTCAGTCCTGCCCGATAGCAGCGGTGATATTTGTTGCAGCCATGTCACATAAATAATCAAAATTCAAATAGAACAACAAGTTAAGGCCTACCACGTAATGTATAGCATACGTTATAGCGGCGGCAACATGGAAAACAGTATACACAAATGGAACAATACAATAGGCAGTTCCGTGTTAGAACGGCAGAAAAATGGGTATATGCGTATCACCAAAGCGAATCGTGGTTATGCATACTTACGGAAGAAGACCGTAGAAACATACCTGCTAAACGTTCAACGCCCCCCGCTAATCGAATGCTACACTAGAGTTAAGAAAATAATGCGGTATGCTTGCAGAAAAATAAAAGGTCGGTTCCTACAGAGAAGTACAGCAAAGTCAATGAAGAAAATTTTAATGCAAACCTTCCCCAGATAGCAAACACGAAAACTAAGCTAGAACGACATAGTTGGTGTTGCTGAAGGCTCTCCTGCTCTCCCGGTGTACTACTGTGCCAGCGTAGCATGCCGGTTTGGCCTCAAATTGCAGCCAAGTCTAAGTGCTGAGAAATGATGAGTTTCCGGATTTGTGGCGACGTGAAGCAATACCAGATCTAGTAACTGCGTTGAACGGTAAGAAAACAAAAATAGCGTGCAACTCCCACATGTGAAAGTTTGGTGAGATGTCAGATATGGCAAGCGAGCTGATTTCACGCATTGTTACAAAGCTTACTAAGTATATGTCTGGTCCAGACTGTGGTGAAGAAGCCAATAAGCTTGATGAAGGCGTTGGCGATGGTGTCACTGAGCCGGCTTCTGGTGAAGAAATAGACGACGATGAATTCCTCGCTAGTGGTGGAAACTTGAAAATGAATTCCGGTTTATTTGCTGTGTGGTTGTTGTTACTTTTTGCCTCCTCGACCCTTGGTAATATGGGGACAATGTGACCACGAAGCTTGTGGAGGAAGTCTTCCAGCCCAACGGATACCTCGGAGGTGACTCCTTGTTGAGCACGGCCGATGCAGATAGATGATTGTTGTCGAACTAAAGGTCACTCTGAAGAGCTAACCCTCTAACGACAAAATTATATTGCAGACCGCCAGCACGTTGTATTAATAGTATATAGTTATCTCGGTCACTGCTGTGTTTCGTTACGATCTCGACGTGTGAGCTTGCGAGCAATGTTGGGAACAGCCAAGAACCACGACCCCAAAGCGTATCCGAGCTGGTTTCGAAACTCGCGATTACAAATCCCCCCGAGGTGTCCGTCGTTAGTATAATGACGATTGTCTGTTTGGTGGTGAAGACATCGTCGAGCTGATCTTCAAACCTTGCGCGCTGGAGATCCTGGCTCCTACTGCTGTCGCAGATGGTGCTGCTGTTGCAGTAACCGCGGTAGTCGTAGACGAAACTGTCGCAGGTGAGACTGTAGTCGTCGTAGGCGCTGTTTTAGTAGTCGGACATGCTGTTGTAGTCGTCTCAGAAGCTATTGTTGTAGTTGCTGGTGCTGCTGTAGTAGTCGCAGCTGTCGCTGCTGTAGTAGCCACATGAACTATAAACGCCACTGTAGTGATAGCTATTGTTGTAGTCGCTGGTGCTGCTGTAGTAGTCGCAGCTGTCGCAGCCACATGAACTATAATCACCACTGTAGTAATAGCTGTAGTTGTAGTTCTAGTAGGTACGGTAGCTGACATTCTCCGGCGAAAGAGTGTCGTTCGAAATTATCTCAAAATGCTGCCTGCATCGCTTGACTTTCCGCTGCTATGGTGATATCGCGATGGTCCAGCGCAGAACAGTAGCCGTCTTTGCTCAGTGGAATGTGATAGTCCAGACATGAACGATTGGCAACGAGTTGTCGCCCGTGGCTGATGTTGTAGCTCCCGAAACTAGGTGGTGTCCAAGGACGGTAACAATCGTGACAGGAAGCCGCACGGAGTGCTTGGAGCCCAGATGGTTATCGACGCCTTGGAGAAGCTGGTTGTCGATGAAATGGCTGGAGGTGCCGCTTAAGTTGGTGCGCTTGCCATGAAATCTTGACGGCACCGAGATGAGCAAATCGTCGTCGTAGAACGTGTAGAAACTGCGATGAAGACGTACAACGGAATGAAATCTGCCATGAAGAAATAGTTGATGCCTTCTGGAGATAATAATGAATAAGAAGCGTTGCTCGCAATTACGTAATTATAGTACAGTAGACGTTGAACGCGATGAAGCTATGAAGAGGAAGTAGCTAATGTAGTCTGGGGCCAATGGCGATGCCCCCGTTATAGTGGTCGACGTAGAACGCGAAGTTACTGTGGTGGTCGTAACAGTACTAGTAGATGACACTGACGCCGTCTGTGCGGCTGGGTCATGTTCGGGTGATGATGTCGGAGGTGCTTGCTCCGTGTAGTTGTCGGCTGGACGATTTTTCTGTGCCATGCTGAGAAGCTGATTCGTCGCCGATATGGCTGCGAGGTTTGACGGCGCCTGTGTACCTGCTGCTCAAACAGAATGCACGAGGACAAGCATATACGGGCTTATGCCTCTCCAGGATGTCAGAGACCTCGGAAAGGAACATATGTATGACGGGCTGTGCCGTGCTCTTATATACGTCATTGAGCCCGTCGAACTTGCCACCGATCGACTCTGCCACTATGATGATGATTTTGCTGCCGGGGCTTGAATATTATGTTTAGGTGTAATTCCTCCGGACGTGAAACAAGTGCTTGTGCCGTACTAGGTATAATACTTCTCGAGTGATAGATTGAGAACAAGTTTTCTTCTGATGTCGTATAATCAGTCGTGTGGTCTTCTTCGTGCGTACAGCGCGAAGTTAGTGCAGCAAGCAGCTGTGTTTCGCAGCGAGTATCGGAAAGCTACTCACATGTTGTGTAGGTGCGACAACAGCAGCACCTGAGGATTGTAGAACACTGTGATTGGTAGCGTTGTGTGTTTGTTGCGGAAGAGGCGGGGCTACGATGAGATGAGGCTATACACAGCAGTCCACGCACATATTCTTAGGATGCTAGATAGGTACGAGGGCACTCCGAACAGTGGTGGTATACTGGGAGTATCGAGTGAAAAATTCACTGCGAGAGATCAGAGTGAATAGTAGTAAGGACAACCAACACACTGCTGTTTAGCGAGTACTGGCAAAGAGCTTTAGATAAAGACAGACTGCAACCAGTGTCTTCAGTCCACAAACATCCGAAATACTTGAAGAACTCTGACGAGTATACAAATGTGTGTCGGATACTTGACCGAAGATTGCGTCACTAGAAGACACCAGTCACTCTCATTTCCGCATGGCTAGCGTGTATAGAACCCTCTCAATTCTTGGCATTATATGACCTCCGCTTCGCAGATACGCTACTAACACTGTGGGAATCACCCGACGCGGTGACCGGCTGCCGTCCCGGCCGCCGGCGAAGCCCCGAATGCATCCCATTATTATCACATATATGTATCCAATGCAAGCATGTCATATCATTAAACAAACGAATCAAACATATTTAATCTCGTCAATTCTTACTAAACGACCCCAACAACTAAATAGACACAAAGCAACGCCAGCACCGATTTTTAAGTAATATTACTTCCTATGGAGGTCGCCTCCTCAGATGATGCCGGCCGTGTCGGGGTCTTGCACAGGTTTGGTTGAGGCCTTGACGCGCACTTTTATTTCATATATGTGGCAAGGAGGGTGCCTCCACAAAACGCCCCTTGTATCTTGCAAGGAGAGATATCATCGGAAAGAGTGGAGGAGTGAGGGTCGTTCTCGTAGAGGACACCCTTCACTCCTTGGTAGCGTTCCGGGTTTGCATTTCCGAATGTCAACCATATAAATAACATCCATGATGGCAGGTCTCGTAGACCGGATGCTGGTTAACGTATCACCATGGTTGTATTCTTGATCGAGGCTGACGGCGTCTGCGTACCCTGTCCTCCAAATTCTTCTTATTCACGTGGGTCGCAATAGGCACAAAATGCAACTACTGTACGATGGTGTTGAGTGTCGCATGTCGCCATGTCGCATCGTGCAATAGACACTTCGATGTGTATAGCACACTTGCTGGTAACGTAGACTGCCTACGTTTTACCACTACAACTCGTACGCTATTGCACCAGAGTGGATTGATAACACTCTGCAACACCAGCACTAACCTGGGTGGACACGGCAATACCGTACGATAAGCATGCATCCAAACATCAGCGTTGATTTTCTAACACGGTAGTATCATGTATGTACTGCTGTAGAATCAAGCTATCCAACCCAACGTAGGCGCCAGCACTTGAGGACATGATTTTCGTTCGATTGTACCGGGATATCTGTCAGCGGGTAGCTAAGCCTACGGCCACGCTTCTTCTTGGTGTGTTCCGTTGCACATCGGGCGTTTAGTTCTTCAGTACATGATGCTGGCCGTAATGTCGTCGGCAACCTGTAAGGTGTCGATCTTCTTTAACCCCCGGTATAGCTGCCTGTAGAAAGAACTCTTGCAGCACCTGAACACGGCACAGCACAACGGCGGAGGG
The DNA here is from genome assembly GCA_008828725.1 of Saccharina japonica. Lineage (NCBI taxonomy): Eukaryota > Phaeophyceae > Laminariales > Laminariaceae > Saccharina > Saccharina japonica. The sequence goes on along the minus strand of MEHQ01000763.1, from coordinate 329,719 downwards.
AGAGTTATGTCCTTGGATACAAATTGCTACCCACCATTCGGCATCTGCATACATAAAACGCATTGTTATCGTCGGTGGCGTTGTTGTTGTTGTTGTTATTGTTGTTGTTATTGTTGTTGTTGTTGTTGTTGTTGTTGTTGTTGTTGTTGTTGTTGTTGTTGTTGTTGTTGTTGTTGTTGTTGTTGTTGTTGTTGTTGTTGTTGTTGTTGTTGTTGTTGTTGTTGTTGTTGTTGTTGTTGTTGTTGTTGTTGTTGTTGTTGTTGTTGTTGTTGTTGTTGTTGTTGTTGTTGTTGTTGTTGTTGTTGTTGTTGTTGTTGTTGTTGTTGTTGTTGTTGTTGTTGTTGTTGTTGTTGTTGTTGTTGTTGTTGTTGTTGTTGTTGTTGTTGTTGTTGTTGTTGTTGTTGTTGTTGTTGTTGTTGTTGTTGTTGTTGTTGTTGTTGTTGTTGTTGTTGTTGTTGTTGTTGTTGTTGTTGTCAAAGCGCGAAGCGCCGTGAGGTATTGGGCAAGTCGCATAAAGGGTGATCTTCATCCTCCTAAGAACCGCCTGTGAGGCGGATTTGCATGTGGACGACAGCCTCCAATCAACTGCTTTAATTTCTGGTGTGGCCACTTCCAGAGACAGCCGTGGGTATTACTTTGTATCTGCCTCGTGGGTGCCTTACCACATACACACTACGGGATACGACCATTCCCCTTGTGCGGAGTTGAGGCTCTCAACCCGCACAAATGGTCTAACAAGACCGCCAGCCTTGGTGACCGCAAAAAGCAAACCGAAAAGGGTACCCTGGTTGTCTAGTTCACGCAGTGAGAGGCGCGTTTAACAGCGTCGTCGCCAACCGACGCTAACCTAACCTATATATGGGGGGGGGGGGCGTACTCATTTGTTGCTTGCCTTAGTCATTTGACCATTGACCACGCATCCCTTTCGAGACGGAGCACATATAGTGTACTCATGTCGTGCACGGCCGTAGTCATATGACCATAGACCCTCGCATCCCTAGAATACCGGGACGGAGCACGTTGGGTTTTCACCAACCAGGCAGGGGCAAAGGGGGAAAGTCGCCGTTTGGCACAGCGCCATCCCGCGCTCTTCGCTGAGCAAGCGCGGAAGGGCGGAGACCTGGCGCGAGGTAATTCCACACTTTTATTGAAGATAGAGGGGTTGTCTTTCTTTGCATCACGTGGAAGCGTTCAGCTTCGCGTCATCAGTGCGGGCGAGCGTGTGGCGGATTCCAGCGGGTGAAGGCAGTGCGAAGCAAGGAGATAGGAGAGCAGCTACTGTTTTCGTGCCCCGCCATTGCGTGGTGGTCGATGGAAAAGCAAAAAATAACCATGACCCGAGGGGAACATTTGACCGTGTTTACATGCTTTGGGAAGAAACCCAGTATTCGTACGGTGGCATCGAGCCGCAAAACGGGCGTCGCTGGGCACGGTAGCTGCTGCGCACGGTCGGTGTGAGGCAGAGACTACAAGATGCTTGGCCCCGATTGAATTGGATGCGTCTACGACAAGGGGCAATTGCTCTGCGTTGGCGTAAAATCGCGAGAGTTACACCACATACATGAGCAGGGTAGGAGTATACTTGCTTTACGAACGCTTTATTTTCACGAAACGTTCTATTTTCGCGCGTATGACGTACACGTGTATTTTCACTAACAACCTCATAACGTTCGGAGGCGCTGTTCTGCGCACGGATCCCAGTGATAGTTTCTTGAAGTTTCCATGGGATTTTGTTGTAAAGAAGGCGAATATGATGAGTAGTTCATTCGCAAACAGCAATGTAGGAGATCAAGTCACAAGAAGGGATTATGGAGATGCTGAGACCCCTGATGTTCATACAAGACCAGCGATTCCAGGGGCTGGACGAGCGCCTGGCCACAGGTGGTTCCCGAGAAGAGAGCGAGTCCAACTCTGACAGGAAGTATTACCATGGAGTCCTAACCGATGGGATTTCGCCAGCCCCTGTGGGGTACGCATGGACGAAGCTAGAGAGGAAATCTTAGAGACTTCAGGCGTGAATATAGGCCCTCGCGAGTTCAGTAGCATTCAACAAGCTGTTCCCAAGTATAGCGGACAAGATTTCCGAGTTTGGAGCGAGCGCTTCAAAGCTTTTGTTTCGATATGTGGATGTCTGGGTTCTCTGCACGAGACACGACCAAAGACACGCAGTATTTCCCGTCTCCATGTTTGAGCCTTCCAAACGTCAGAAATCCTGGCACTGATGCGATACTGTAAGATATCTGGTAAAGTGTTTGCTACACCATCGTCAAGGGGCGCTTGGGGAACGCTTCGTGTCTGGTTTCAGCCAGATCGATTGTTCTACAGGTCAAATGGCCGGATGGGTTCGACACAGTGCAGGTGAAGTAGCATGAACAACCCATGCAATTCGTCAGTCGTGCAGACGAGAGGGAAGCGAATTAACGGAAACCCACGTAAAAGTAGCAGAAGCGGTAGTGAAAACAGCAACAACAGGAGCAGCAACAGTAGCAGCAGTATTATCGGCAACAGCAGTGATAGCAGTGACATTGCGCAGTCAGCGTACGACTTAGTGAGAGGAAAGTGTATTCGTTGCTTGGAGCCCGGGCACCGTTGGCGGGAGTGCACCGCCTACGTTCCCTCAGTGACAAAGAGTGTGCCTGACGTATATACTAATAGGCGAAGCAGGGGCCGTGATGAGCTGTGCTCCCTTTCGAGTGTGCTGCTGAGAATGAGTATTTGTTCGTGTGAGGAGGATCCTATCGAGAGCACAGAAGATAGTGGGGCTGCAGATAGCGGTGCAACGTATCGCATGGCTCGATCGGCTGGTATCCTACGCACCATCCGACCAACGAACGACGAGGTTGGTATAGGCGACAGTCTCGTAATTCGTATTTTGGGATACGGCACGCTCACTATTGTATTACCAGGGAACCTTACTGTTAAGCTGTTAGATGTAGCTGGCGTGCCAGATCGATCGTGCAGTCTGTTCGAACTGATGGCTGCCCACAGGGGTGGTGTGGGTTTTAGGACCGAGGAGATCGACATGTTAAGTTATATATTTCATGCCAGGCCCAGGTTAGAAAGGAGATGAATCGAGTCATTCTGGCCTCGGTAGTAGAGTTGAGCTTGACGACGACTGCTGCGTACCACCCCCCAATGTTACCCCCAACCCTTCAGTTTTGACCACCAACCCTGCTGTAAACGAAGTAGACGTGGCTTGCGATTGGCCGCAGACGTTCCCCGTGATAGCCCCTGATAGTAAAGATTCGAGTAAGAAGGCAGTAGAGGCAGTAAGGGAGGTTTCAGCTCATTTTTCTGCAGTAGGTTCAACCCCGGAGGATGATATGTTGAGGTCTGTCAACGGTCGGAGGTCTGCAGCGGGGAGTTTAGGGAGTTCGGTGCACAGGTTTGCAGGACGGGGGACGGTGTTACCAGGAGTGCTGCGGACATCGGCTACACGCGTGACACTTGGCAGTGGCAAGCGCAGCCCAACAAGGTGGTGGGAAAGAGGGGCGAGACCTAACAGGCGTCGCCGAGTGTATGAGAAACGCCTACACTTCCGGAGCTGCCTGATCTGGAAGGGACACTAACGCTTGGAGACGCGCCTGAGCCGAGAGGGACGCTAGTGCTTGGAGACGCATCGGAGCGGACGCAAGATCTTGTGGACACGCTTAAGCCGGGAAAGGCGCTAGACTTTGCAGACGCGCCGGAGCCTGGAGGAACGGATGAGTGTGTGTCCGCCCCGACGATCCCACTACCGGTTTTTGAGGAGATAATTCCCCACCGGCACCTTATCGGCGTCCAGTGGCCGAGAACAAGGACCGTGCGGTGGTTGCGAGATTCGGGAGAGGATAATGAAAGTGGCATACAAACATCTCGAATGTTTAGTGGGGATTGGGGGTATACGTTTTCCGTCCCAATATGATCCTGGTACAGTTGCAAATGGTATTCGAGGCTTGTTATGAACAATTGATCATGCGCCAGGGAGGGCGTTCGATATGATTCTTGCCTGGCCGAAGAGAGCAGGAACAAACGAGGTTTGCCTCAAATTACCGTATTACTCTGCGGGGTATGGTGGAATATGATAGTACCGAAATGATCCGTGGAACATTTATGAAGGTCATTGCAGACTGTTCCTGGAACCAATCTACTGTAGGAACAGCAGAAAATCTAGGAATTAAGGTGTTTAGGCAATGGCACCTGGGGGAAAACGTGATGTCTTCCCGGACCAACTCACTCCATCTACTTCCCCCCGTGCGCCTGTTTGCCAGCTTCCGGCGACACCTAATAAACACACACACATCTACCATATTACTGGCACTGTGTGTTGCAGTGAAGCTCGCAGCCTGGGACTAGACTTCTTTGAGCACACTCTCACTTCTTGCGAAGGTCCGTTCAACAACGCAAGCCCATGGCCCCGCACGAAACGAGACAACAACATTCATACGAACCAGAGCTTAGTTTGTTAACTCAGGTGGGGTATCGGAATGACGGAAAATTGGCGACGGGAAGGCTACAGAGCCAATCGTTATACGTTGTAAGTCGGATGAAATAACGCCTAGATGTTTGATGGGCTACAAGGCCAACTTGCGTGTTAAGTTGGACCAAACACAGTAGTAGGGGGTGGCTAACACATCCCGGGCATGGGTTTGTAGGTGAACATGGAGTCGAAGAGAAGGGGGTTTGACGATTTCAATTATTTGTCTGGCAGACCCCGTAAACTAAAGTCACTGGGAAGATACTCCAAGCATGTACGAGTACTACTAGCGCTGCTGCGGGCCGCTTGCGTTCCACTCCCCTCCCCGTTCTATAAAATGTGCTGTGCTACATAACGTGTGTTGGGGTGGAGTTATACTGCTGAACAACAGCTTGCTTTTCTGTTGTGTTCGTGTAAAGGGAACGAATGCGTAGTACTACATACCTGGTACTGTATAGTGCAACTGCTCACTATTGTTTAAAACTTAAGGATGCACATATATACGTACGGGTTGCACAACACAAACAACAAATAAAGGTATGTTATCATTAGTAGTAACAGCACCATCGTTCTCTCGCGCCGTCGGTTCAATGGCGGACCGCCGTCAATCTGTTCGCAAGCGTCGCGCGGTCGATCGTACCATCCGCTCGGACGTGGTCGCTCGGTATTTTGTTGGCGTCCTCTGGTTGCCATTGTCGATCGCGCGCCATCACTCGCTAGCCCGGTCTCGGTCGTTCTGTCACTCGTGCCATAACTCGCACTGCCGCTTTTGCCGCCTCTGTTCAATGTATTATAAGGCATAAAAACCGGTCGGATACGCCCACGACTCGTTCCCCTTGCACCATCTGCACTATTGATTCTGGCGTCAACCCAAGCAGGGTTGTGCGGAATTTGAGCGGTGTTTATCATGTACCCTCACCTTATTTTGTTGTGGTAGAAGGGGTTCAGCGTCGGTGTCACCCACATGAAGATCCAGGCAGCGCTTTCGCGTTGGTCTCCCCTTGACGATAAAACGACATTGGGAAACAGGAAAATGCGTGGATGTCAAAGAGAAGCACGACGAAGGCCTTGTTCAGTGTAGTAGACGAAAACTCCAGGCATTTCTTCCAGCGTTGACCTACCGCAACTTTGGAGTCCTCAACGCTGCGCAGGCTTGAAAAGGCGACTCTGTTCTTGCCAATGTAAAGTCTTGAGTTTGTTTCCGTCCACCCACCCTTCTATTTGAATAGTTTTGAATAGTTTGTTTCTGTCCACCCACCCTTCTATTTGAATGAGGTAGAATGCATGTTAGCAAAATGTTCGGGAAAACTGCCCAACTACTCGTGCTGCTGGCAACAGTCGAAACTCACCACGTTTTATGTTCGCTGTTGTAATCGAACTTGAACTTGATCCCCCAAAGAATTCTGTCGGCGATGATGTGGTCTACGGCATGCATGATGCAAGACAGGAAGAGACCTTCTTGTAGGTCCAGAGGGATGGCATTGTCTCTCATGGTCCTAGGGGTGGCATGGCATAACAATTTGAAGAAACGTCTTGCCCGTAAGCACAGTTCGTGCACATCTGTTACGTGTTGTTCATGCGGTTTGTTCTCATGTTTTACGTATCGATTCTAGCCACACAGGCACAACGATGTTGGCAACATCCGCCTAAAAGTGAAGCCATTCACAGATACAGTACTCAACTCATGATTTCTTGTCTTCATAGCCGTATCTTCTCGGCAATTAAATGCCACATTCACATCGTCGCGATTACACGGGAAAACGGCATGTCGCATCGTCTCGGCTAGACTGGATATACGCATGTATCCTGTGAGACGCGCGGGGGTTCAGTGTCTGCCTTTCATGTATGCATGTATATCGCGCACGGGTCCAGCCTTGGCATGTTCTCCCCGGGGATACTACATGACTCGCTTATCCTGTACAATACAGACGATATTATAGGGTCACGGGTGGAAGTGTCTGACCTGCGCAGGACCTGTCGTGCCCTCAGCATGAAGTCCACAAGAGGAAGCTCCAGCTCACTCCAACGCTCCGCGCGTCCGTGATCCGCACCCCCAAGGGGCGACATGTTACGCGTTTCCGCCACAAGGGACTGGCGTATGACTGGTGCACCCAGTCCCAATCCCTTTTTTCTCTCGGTCCTGGCGTAGTACGTGGCATGAAGCTTCAGTCAGTGTGAGGTGATACCAATACAAAAGCGTGTAGGCGAGTGCCACGTCGAAAAGTGAGCTATTTCCTGTGACGTACACCCCGCGAGTGGTGTCAGTGGGACCAGTGGGACACGCCTAGGCTGAGATACCCGTTCCCGGGTATACGCGGAACAGCGGTCAATGCTGTGGCACAGATAGTTGCTGTTTCTGTTGTTCTGGCAGACATTCGTCGACATGAGCTAGTCTGTGGTCACAAGCCATAAACATTCTTCATTAGTCTCAGGGGTGGAAAAATACCCGTCCCCAAACATAAGAGGAACCAGCGATCAGTGCTGTTGGCGGGGGCTTTTGGGATCCCGTAGGTTGTGCTCTGTCTACAACGGCAACACAATTGAGGGGATGTTTTAGGAGATTCCCCGTTTTAGGTGTCATAGCAGTGTATACAGCCGTAGTGTTAATAAGAACGCGACGTCATCGCTCAATCAGAAAACAGGAGCCCTACGGCACACGTTTCGTATCAAGAGCCAAGCGACAGCAGAACAAAATGTAATTTAGTGCATTGCCAATGGTATGTATTGCCGTGCTATTCCCTAGGTGAAAATTGTTTCGGTTGGAAGACGTGGAAATGTTTGGGAGTGTTCGGACTTCAAGTGGGATAGCGGCTTCAACCAGGTACATCTGGTCATTTGGAAGATACAAAAACAGATGCATTATGGATACGAGAGAAAACCACATAGCAGCAGCGACTAAAGAACGTCCAACCCGGGTAACACGTTGCGTTCACCTCCTATGCAAACCTAGGGGGTTTCGGCAAACAAGCACAACACGTTCGGGGGCACCTCCAAATTTGTACCCTGTCGGCGGCACAGAGGGATTGCTACACTGCGCCTGCATCGTAGTATTGCTGGCTCGTGCTACAACAAGCATACCTCATTTTGGCCAAAGAGGTTTTTGGCTGGTGGGCTCTTTAACTCCAGGAACCAGCCAAGCGTTGGGCTGCCGATATAGGTTTGGCATTATTCTTGGTGGTTTATCTTGGTCATGGGATTGTTGGTCCGGTCGCACTTTCTCGTTTTCTAAAAGTCGGGCTTTGACTGAGGAACAGATTCCCTCAAGTGAAAAGCCTCAGAAAATTGTGGAACGCCCCTACCGTAGCGTGTATACTCCTTGAATTTCGAGGAGCAGGGGTGGGATGCTTAAGGTGGTATGCATTCTCTGTATCCACCTTCTCGTGGTCAGGGGTCCCAGAGTCCCATAAAGAAGTCCATGATGCAGCCACCGCGTCGTCCACGTCGATTCATACAGCTTGGTCTTCAGAGCGTCATCTGAAGCGATGCGCTCGGCCAGTGCGTTGCCAAGCACATGGCACTTACCATGAGTACCCCCCGTCCAGTACGTGTGAACGAAAGAAAACTGACTTTCAGGGTCAGTGAGCTCCTCTCCGTTGACCACAAACGACTGGATTTTGTTTTCCCACTTCGCGTCTCGGCCACCCGATCTAATCTTGATGTACCTCATGCTCCACGATCTCATGGGGGTGACCACCCCTTCGCCGCACTTGCTGCCGCGTTCGCAGGTGATGTGTTCCAGCAGGCAAGTCTTGACATCTACGTACAGGTGACGCTCCTCGTACGAGAGCAGTGGGGGGTGGGTGGCCCGTGCACACAGTGCAGCGCGCTCGGCCGCTCGATCGCGGCGAAGAACTGTTACGACAGTCGTTCCTTCGACTACCATTACCACATCGTCGGTCGTAGGCGTACGCCAGACGAGTGCGCTCCAAATCCCCAACAGTACTGCAAAGGGAAACTTGATGAAGTACCTGAGGACACACGGGCGACGAGGGGAGAAATATGCTGATGTGATCACCTTTTAGGGTGTTCAGCATCGTTGGCGCAGGTACCCGCCACATCTTACGTGCACGATCAATGTTGGAAAATCGCGCACGTACGTTCCATATACGGCAAGGAATTTGGCTACCAATATCAGAGGATCGGCCGCGGCTTCTCGCGTTCTCATCGCCAGCTCTCTCTGTTGGCGGACGACTTGGTGAGTAAGCACCGATACAAACAATATCGTTGTTGCTGCGCTAGCATTCCTATGAAGCACACAAGTGCGTAAAATGCTCTAGCACTAAATACATATCCCCCTCAGTTATTACTGCCGATGTGTGGGTGCAGTAAACAGATATTTTCCACGTGGATCAGGCAACAAAGCGTCAACTACGTCAAGGGATCTCCACGCAAACCAGCGCGAGACGGCGGGAAGAATTCGTGGCGGCTGCGGTGTGACCTGATATCAACACGGTACAATGGTGCACTCGCCACGAAGTGAACGGTATGTTTTTCTTTGGCTGAGAACGCTCGGTAAACACAGAAGTTTCAACACAGGAATGAACACCAACATACATGGTACATACATGGGAATTTGTAGGCAGTAGTGGGCCAAATATCGCAGCAGCGGCTGTCTGAAGCTTTTCAGATCAGGATCGAGGTCGGCGCTGGTGGACTTGAAGGGAGACTTCTTCGTGTTAGAGACCTGTGGCGGCGTCGTTAACGAGCGAGGGTTTTTTTTAACGGCGGGGGATACAACGGCTTCCTGTTGTGGCGAAGCCTCTCTGGAAAACATTACCAGCAGTTGGCCTACACCTAATAGTGTACACCCGTGTATTTAATTGTTCAATTAAAGTGCTTCCCAGGTTCCATGCTATTGCACCCCCTACACTCGGCTGGTAGAATTGAATCCAACCTTTTTCAGGCCATGATAGCATGACAACACATTCGGCCTATCATTGGACACAACTCAAGTAAGTGGCGTTCGGTTCGCCAAGCGCCGTAGCGTCTGTTTGTGCTACATGAAAGAATGGCTAAGCATACTGATGGTCGATGGTCAGACCGGGCTCATAGAGAGGAGTTAAGAAGCGCGACAAATATTTTGTGCTGAAATAGGATCCTCTTATAAGATCGTCGTGTGCGGGGGTGGGGGGGGCGCACGAACAGACACAAACGGAGGAGCCTGTCAGTAAAGACGATCCAAGGGTGGAGCAATGATTGGTTTCGACGTTGTGGCCTTTGTACGTCCTTCCTGTGATTGCTTGCCGGCCCTGCATTAGCTTGTAGCGGGTGGGGGTGCTCAGGGCCGCTTAGCAGCAACCAGCAAATTATCCGAAAAGGTGTCCACGTATTTCTATCTTACTTTATGTTGACGGGAGGCCATCGAAGAGGTCGCCACAACTATGTGACCGGCGTATTTGTGCGATACTATATTCGTCGTAGGATAAGTCATACTATCCCCAGCTTTAGCCACACACAGTCACAAGTAGTCAGCGAGCAGGGATTGGTGGTAGCAGCAGTACATTATTGAGATAGCTACCAAACGTTGCTACCTGTGGTACAATGTTGTATAGTCAGTACGTAACCCATCAGTTCGATGTCTTGGATAGAGTCGTATTATGATATAGTTCGTAGAGCACTGCAGCAGTACAGTAAGCTGCCATATACAAGAGTAGAAAAGTATTCAGAATGCGGGATTAGGTCCCACGGTTCAGTAAGCGGTGGAACCGCAGACCAAGTGAAGTGGGAGTTTACGCGAAGGGTGTCTGCCGTAGTTTATAGGCTACACTGCAGATCGTGGGCGCGGGGTCCTTTGTGTTTGTTCCAGGTTGAGATGCGGCACTCATGCGCCACGCACACTGGCAAACGCCAACATCCCCCGCTCGTTTCGTCTCCTCTCCGCTACCGCTGTCAAGTCATGCACAATTACCCTTGGGGCGTCTTTCTTGTACGAGCTCTGCGCGGCGCAGCTCATGCTGTACATGCTGTACCCGTCGGGTAGCACCGAACGAAGAAGTGCTTACCTCTGCTGTGTAGTAGACACTTATGAAGCAAACTCAACAGCAATATCATGTGACACATGGATGGCTACGCGAAGTGCCCCCACTATGTTCGGCCTATGCGTGGTCTCACTGCAGACACATAAACAAGATTTTACTACCAGGTACTCGGGTACTTACTAAAGAGCAATAGTTTATGTCGGTATAGACTATAATAAATACATACTTCGAAGTATTGTAGCACTGATGTGCTCACAATAGCGGCGTATCAAGCCACGCCGCGACAAGGCTAACACGGGGAAGCATAGTAAATAGGACCAAATTTTTTGGTAAAAATAGGTAAATGTATTGTTTTTTTGGTGTACGGTAGGTCTTATTTACTATGCCCCCTCGTAATAGCGGGTGGTGCTAATATATACCCAACGAGTCCCGCTTGTTTACTGTAGTATTATTGTACGCTTTCTACGATCATTTAAAGTAAGTATTGGATTAGTTGAGGCCTCCTGCCCCGAAGCGGGGGGGGCTCGCCCGGGATAAATAACCCCCGTGCTGAGTGCATACTCAGCGCGGTGGCGATCCCGGCCGTTGAAGATTACAAACGCAGAAACTACTGTTAATTGCATGTCAGCTGGGAGGGTGGGATGGTCAGAATTGTTTATCAAAAGCCTCGATGGTTTTTGGTCATATTGGAAGAGAATGATCTCGTGTGCTACATTATGACCCAGTAGTTTCGGCTTCTACTAGTGGAACCACATCCCTACGATCACGTGGTTCCATTTGGTTGACTCCCGATTTTACTACTGCGGAGTGTACGCGGAAAAGCCTTCGTGAAAGGCTGGGCAGTGGTAAATCAGAATTGTTTATCAAAAGCCTCGATGGTTTGGCTTTTGGTCATATTGGAAGAGAATGATCTCGTGTGCTACATTATGACCCAGTAGTTTCGGTTTCTACTAGTGGAACCACATCCCTACGATCACGTGGTTCCATTTGGTTGACTCCCGATTTTACTGCTGTATATAGTTTCTCCACCCCAAGGTTGTGCCTTATAGTGGTCACGGCTTCAAATGAGACAATACTATACACCACGTACTAGGGCTGTGAGTCGGCACGACTTAAGTCGCCGACTAGTTATTAGTCGGACTAATAGTCAGTCGTGAAACGGAGGTGCCGATTTTCCGACTTATTGGGTTTCCTTAACTGTAGGAAGGCTTTTTTAATGCGGAGTACAGTTTTTAACGTGAATTGCTGCGGGCTGCGGATACCCTCACATGCCCTGTGACACTGCAGCGCACAGCGGGAGATCCACACACACGCATACATGGCAGAACAGCCCATCTCTCTCGACGGTGCCGACGGCGTCAGCCCTGGCGCACCCAATGCCAACGCTGAGGGCGGAGATCCCGTCGGCGAAGTTGTGGCCATTATCGGCCCGCGGGCCACCTTGGCAAGTGCACGCGACCCTGAAACGGTGCTCTACCGCGTGACGCATGAGCAGAGGCGCAGCAAGCCGCTCAAATCCAATAACCCGCTGTGGAAGTATAGGACTTGCCGTCGTCATCGACGCGCGCGTTTCGCGCAAGGTTGGGAGAGACGTTAATAAACGAATAACATCACTGAGGGATCCAAGACCTTTTCTTCTGGGGATAAGTTCTACACCGCTATCTTGGTGATGAGTTCGCTTTTTCGCTCGTAAAATGAAGCCAAATAGCGTATTTCTGCTTCCGGCGGGGCCTTCAGCGGGATCCTCCGGAGCCGCCTCCGGCGGGCCCTCCGGGGCGCCTCCAGCGGGGCCCCCTCGGCCGGGGGTGACTTTTTTGGTTCGCTTCGCTCGCCTGATTTTAGTCGGCAAGTCGGCTGGCTTCGTCAGCCGACTTACCGACTAAAGTCAGCTAGTCGGCGTGTGATGAAACCGACGCACAGCCCTACCAAGTACAGTACAAAGACACCTACTAGTAAGAAAGCCAGGCTGAGATTTAGAGGAAAATAAGAAATTCGGGAGTCTCTATCTTGAAATTAGTGTAGAAAGCTCCCTCTCTCAAATAAGAACCCCAGCCTGGACCAGATTTCCTGTTTCTTATTAGCAATAGGTGTCCTGTACTGTATACCTAATAATCAGTATTAATATGTACACATGCCCGTGCTGTTTATACTACCGACCCACTGATGAGAAAGATGCCCACAACAAGCTCAGGGGGCTATTATATTAATACGCGCGTACCACGTATATAATTCCGCGGAGATAGCACAATCAGTAACGGTTTTATACGGTACTGAAATTACTATATATTTATTTGTTTATTTCATATATGCATATGATATATACACCGTATAACTAACTCTGCTTATTACATATATACGGTATAGGGAGTTAAATCAAACTTAATAAGGCGTTATCATCTGCCCGAGGATGACACAAGACTTAAAAACCTCGCACATACCTGGTGTTAAAGAGGAAAGGGTGTTCGTCCAAAGTGAAGTTTTCATGAGTGAAAACGCTAACTTAAATGAGTGACCCCGTGTTAATAAGTAATCAATACGACGTAGTGAATACACGCAACCCCTTTCTTCCCCCCTCGATATTCCGGAGCGCACAGGGCATAGCGACGCATACATTTTGAGCAATATTTACGCAATAGATTGTTCGCCTCATGCGGCCCTCCGGGGGACCTCCGGGGGGGGCTCCGAGAGCCCCCGAGGGACCCCTCTGCGGGGGACACCTCGCCTGTGGCTCGTGATGCGTGGGCCGCTCCATGGACCAGAGCGCGCACCACGCCCCGGACGCCTGATTATAAATAACTCTGATACGCACCAGACCGTTGGTGATCGTTCATAAAAAGGATTCGTTTGGCGTTCGTCAGGGAGGGTCGAAGTCGCCGAAAAAAGGAGAAAAAATGGTAAAACGAATCTGGAGAAGGAAAAACAAGTCCATCGCGCAGTCGTTTCGCATTGTCATGGCGTATAACCCTGCCAAAGTTCGTTATCGTACCCGGTACGTTGGCATTTCATTTGTACTTAACCGTATTGTACATCTGCGATTATTTCGTTTTGGTTTATATCTGACTCACAGCAGTCTGTGACCACAGAATTCGTTTTATATCTAGGATGAGGAATCAGGACGGACACTAGGTGTACTGATGATGATGTACAGTACAGGACACATAATAAGAAACAGGAAATCCAGCCTTCTGGCCCAGGCTGGATTTCTCATCTGAGAGAGGGTGTTTTCTACACTGGTTTTAAGATAACGACTCTCGGTTTTCTTATTTTCCTTCAAATATCAGCCTGGCTTTCTTATTAGTCTGTTTCTTATTAGGTGTCCTGTACTGTCGTTGAGTAGAAAGAACAGTTTAATCTGAAGGCAACACATTGATGACGGCATACCATGATACAGCTGCATGCACTCTCACAAGAAATCTAAAATCGGGCTCAGGCCGCTTTTCTTATTCTGGGAGCGGGCGAAATCTCAGTTTCATGTGTTTTTGCGCTCGCTTATTGTGTTTCTCGACGAGGAGACGCGTTCCCTACGTACGTACTGTAGACTAACTACTGTAGTATTAGATAGTGCACAATGGGTGGTGGGGCTGTCAGGTCATCAGGCCAACCACAGGAGGAATAAGGGATCAACTTTATCAAAGCTTAGTTAGGCACTGACTACGTAGTTAGCTGAGAGAGCTGTCTTGTTTGTTTTTATTCAATTTTTCAGTCTAACCAACAGTACCATAACAGTCAGGTATCATCGTGAGTTACTTTCTCATAAGCGGGCCGCGGTACTCTGTATGAATTCGACGCGGCGAGTCGACGAGGGAAGAGAGTGCTGAAATCTTCTCGCGATAAAAATGCAAGGCAAGTACCGTAGTGGGGAGGGGGGAGAAGAGTCTACTTAGTGACCCCGGATCTGAGTTACGACTAAAGAGGGAGAGAGAAAAGAAGGGCGAAGATAATAAACGGGATGGATAAAAAAAAAAAAGTGAGCATAAAAACATAAAAGTACGACATACCTCCTTCTCTGTCTGCGCGTTCCTCTCGCCATCATCTTGATCCTCAAGCTCTACGAGGAGGGCGTCGAACGTGGTGCTCGAAACCTGAGAGGGCGATACCCACTTTGCTCTGCACTGCTGCTGCTGCTGCTGCTGCTGCTGCTGCTGCTGCTGCTGCTGCTGCTGCTGCTGCTGCTGCTGCTGCTGCTGCTGCTGCTGCTTCTGCTTCTGCCGCCGCATATTTGTGGTGTTCGTGTCAACCCCAACATTCCGTGGGGGCATTGCTACTCTCGGATAACCGGAGTCGCCTTCAGGTTGAGGGGAAGAGTGGGAGGGGGGCGATTCTCGGGCAGACGGACAACAACAACAACAACAACAGTAGTTGGTACGTACGTAGTGTGGCGTTGGTGGGGGTGGCGTGAAGGAGAAGAGGAGGGAATCCGAAGTTCTTCACTTCAGCTCCGGCAAAGCTGTTACGGTTCGATGGTGCCAAGGGTGGGTTACAAGTATTAAACGATGCCTTAAAGAGTGAAGAGCGGAGAGGGATAGCAACCACCACGTCGACGGTCGGTCACGGAGTATCACGCGCACCCCCACATACAGATGTGTGGATTAGGGACACGGATAGACATGGCCGATAGGGTTATTAATATCGTTAGTGCATCAGTGGTGGGGGGGAATTAACGCGAAGAAGTTTACTGGCGAAAAATGAAAACACGCGTATTTGTAATACGTAGGGCAAACTGGAGGCGAGGAACTCAATTAAGGTACTTCGTATACGGCAATACGGTACGTACGTATGATACAATATTGTAGCTGGTGTCTTTAGAATATTAAAAATAAAATAAAAAATAAAACACAGCTGTGAGATCGAGGGTGTGTGATACGTATGTATGGTCCGGGTAGGGGAGGGGGGGGATACCAGATTTTCCACAACGCTACTCGTAAGGTACATGTTTCTCCTGGTGATAGTGACAACCGACCAGAGTCACTACTGCTGCTGTGTGTGGTCGTCTAATCCTGTAATTCGTCGTGTTTCAAAAAGTCTCCACCGAAAACAGGTTGAACAAGTAACAAATACCGTAGTCTTGCACGGACTGCAAGCACTACTATGTGTGTTGTCTTCACATTAAACCGTTATTTCTACCCAGCTACATCATCAATCAGTACACCCAGTGTCCGTCCTGTGCCCTGTGCCCGTCCTGATTCGCCATCCTGGAGAGATAACTATTAATAATTAATAATTAGTATACTCAAGGGTATGCGCGGATCTGAATCCCAGATACCCCACTACCCCCCCCCTATATTGGAGGGAAGAACCGGACCGTTGTGATCCCAGAAAACGATAAGTCGACTTTTTTGTATTACCCCCCCCCCCCACCAGCGAAAAAAAAATAGGGGGATCTCTAAAACCAAGTTAAAAAAAGGGAACAAAAAACGAAAAAAAAAATGGTTTTCGCTCATTTCGTCCTGTGATCACAGTAGTAGTGATCCGGTTTGTTTTTCATTCTGACCTTCCTACAAGTGTGGTGTCGTTTTCTCTTTCTTTTTTTACACCCTTGGTATACTGTATGTGGTCACAGACTGTGAGGCAGAGTACATGTATAATATGATACAGCGCACAGCGCACTACTGTAATATTGAAAGAGTACATCCATCCGCATATGGCCGATAACGGGCACCTTGATCTTGTTTACTACAAAACACACAGGACACCTACTCGTACGAGTACGTGCAGTACTGTCGTATTCATAGAGAGAAACAGGAAAGTTGGCTCAGGTTGGGTGTCTTATTTGGGAGAGGGCGCTTTCTACGCTAATTTCAAAATATCGAATATCGAATTTCTTCATTTCCTCTACAGTAAATATCAACCTGGCTTGTTTTGCCTGTTTCTTATTGTTGGTGTCCTGTCCTGTACTGATAGGGGATCATCAATCATCGGGCGTCTAAGAGTAAGCATGCCCTTACAGCACAGGCAGCACTCCGGAGTGTTGTTGCAGTGTTCGGAGAGAATATTCGATTGTTTTTAAATCGATTTCGATGAAGCCGGTCAATCGTGTTTCGACCAACCAATCGGCTACGTAGCTTGATGAGTTTCATGTACGATATTTGGGTGGATGCAACTAATTCATGAATAAAAACTTTACCGGCTTGGGTTAGTGTGAGATCAATAAATTCGTAATTATTTTTAAATATATTTAAAATAATGTATGACCAATCCTATAGCCATGCATCGGCAAGAAAGAACTTACCTTGTCAGCCTTTGTATCGGAATCTCGACACTTCAATATCTCGAGGGTTTTTCCCTTTCTTCGAGCGCTTTCTTCGAGAATCGGCATCGACGCCCCTCGCCCTTCGTTCCCTCTGCTTACCTCGCCGCGAACGCGTGCGGGGGCTGAGAGAGAGAAGCGAGAAGTAGGCCCGATCTTGGAGTTTGGGTGGCATGCTCGAGCATTTTTTTTTATCTTGGCAGGGGGGGTGGTATAATAGTACGCAAATACAAAGGGGTATCTGTTTTAAACAAAAATTGTGCATTTAATGCAGTAAGTAGTACGTAGCCCTTTGCATCTTCTGCTCCGAAGAGCCGCTGTCCATGTTTCTTCGCGGTCCATCCTCGAGTGGGTGCCTATCGTAGGTGCACTCTACATTTCACAATGTTGCTGTGGCGAGAGGGTCGACTGCAACGCCCCTCGCCCTTTGTACTTCGTTAAATGCCTCCCCGTGAACCGTGAACACGTGCGGGATGTTTTTGAGGATCGAGTTATATTTGAGGATGGAAAAGGAGTTTTTTTTCCAACGAAAACGCCAAATATATTCGTCAAGTACCCAAATTATTCCAAGAGTGTTGTGCCTCCCCCATGTCAGGTTGGCCTCTTTACGTGCATATAAGCATGCGCGGGATGTATTCCCGTCACGGAAATCAAGGATAACGCCGAATCGCCACAAACAAACAACACGAAAAATAAATCAAGACAAATATTTTTGGTTTGTTTATGCGTACGTACAACTTCGGGAACACTGACGACGGGCACGGATATACGAGAGTGCGCTTTGTCAAGCATGGACTGGTGTCTGGCGGCCTTTCACATATACATGTACTGGAGAGGAAGTAAGACTGGGTGCTTACAGCTACAGTATATATATATATATATATGGATACAGCTGCAGTAGTAGTAGTTTTACTGCTGCTCTGCTGTGGTGTAGAGGCAGAACAAAGGAATGCCGTCGTAGCTTTTTGAGTCCAAGAATACGGAATGACTTCCGTTTTCGTCCCAGGTTGTGAATAATGACCAACGTCATACCAGGCATAGGAGGTATGTATGTGATTGTCTACTTGTTCGGTTGCCCCTCTGTCGTTCCCCTTTTATGTTCGGTTGTCCTTCTCTGGTGGTGTCTGCATTGTTCTAATCTTCTTTGTTGTCCTTCTCTTTTGCTGTGTCCTTCTGTTTTGCTGTGTTTCTCTACTGCTGTGTGTGGTTCTTCTCTTTCGACTTGTTTTCTTGCCCCTCTACTTTTCGACTTTCTGTCTGGTTATATAGATGTGTTGTTGTCCTTCTCTAGGATGGTGTGGCAAGGCTTGCTCGTAGTAGATATTTCTTGTTGGCGGGCCCATACTGCAACCCGGGCTGGTCCGTGTGTTTTATCACATTTTTGCGGCACTTTCTCTCCTTACCTTCAAGTCCCAAAGGGGTTAAGGAGGTTAGGACGGAATGTTACAAGTCTGACTTAGCGCAGTATATACATAACGGCGACAGGTAGCTTACGCTATTAATAGTAGACCCGCTACTATCACGTCAACTCGTCGGAATACTACGTATAGTATGTTTATTTCAGACTATTTAATTTGTATGTGTTTATTATATTAATTTATTTATTTTGTCCCCCACAAATAGACACATGCTCCCTGGATTCTACAGTCTCAGATTGTGTCCCCCTCGTACGGGATGTACATCCTGCATGATGACATATAAAACCCGTAAGTACGCGCGATCGAAGTATATCACTCAGCTACGTAGCAAATATATAGGAGTTTCGACTAAATCTTCGACCTCACAGCTGTCGTTTTTTATTTTTTTATATACGAGTATATACTCTCCAACTGAGGACTTTCTGGCGACGCCTCAAATTGTTTTGTGTGATCGACTCTTACGTCCTAAATACTGAATACAGTTTTGACCCTCTTGTCAAACAACTGAACTCAGACGTTAGGCTAACATGTCATGTCATGCATGGGCGAGAAGGCGGTAGATTTTCTTACAATTTCCTGTAGACGCCGGGCGAGCGACCAGGCTACATGCTTTCTTAAGTTTGTAGTGTTTCTATTAATAGTCTAATTTTCTTGAAAAAAATGTTTTCTTTTTTGAGAGAACCGATACTGAATGTTACTCCGCCTCATCTCAACCCACCGCCGAGGACGCCAAGATGGGGTCTCTTCGTGCCTACGAGAATTCGTATGCCGTCTCTGAAAAGTATTGTATCTGGTACTCGTTTAGCGCTTTCAGACAAACGAGGTGTAAGCCGGCAAGTACCCGTGCACGACATGATAGAAAGCATAACGTCTCGCTTAGTGTTTTGGCACTGTGCTTTTCTGGACGCTCCAACTTGTGGTTGGAAGGATGGGTACGTACAAGCGCACGAACTATTGATTTTTCGAAACGAAAATAGTAACTACGAAAAAAACATCAAAACAGGGAACAAAGAAAGGTTGTAGAGCTTAACCCTCACGCGATCCAGTTGCAGCAACAACAACTGAGAGAGAACCGTGGTATCACCAACCTGCTAGAATGGGAACAGCGTGCGCTACTTCTCCAGGCTTTAGACGGGAGTCTCATCTTCCAGCGATATTTTATGAGGCAAATGTCTAGCATCACTCGTGAACCATCAGCATGACACTCCGGGATACCCCTTACCCGCTTGACTCTCACAGCCCGTTCTCCGGCTATATACAGCAGCAGTAGCGCCACATTGTTTGCATACCTCGACAGCCTCGCACATATCATCGGCCAAGGTGTAATAAGTGGCGCCATTCTGCGCGGACGTGGTTTAGCTCCTTACGGTGTTCTTCGGATGCATCGGTGTTCCCCATAAAGACTGGTGCCACGATAGGGAGAGTACCCCCATTTTCACTACCGGGTTTTGGCCACTCGGACGAGTGGCTCCGAATCTATCTGAAAGTTGGACCTAAACATAGTGTGTTCGCGTTTCGCAACAACACCTCCAATGGCGGTGCATATAAAACAGCAAAAACAAACAAAAAAGGAATGAGTACAACGCAGTAAAGCAGTCACTCGGCCGAGTGGCTATGTGCAGATGAAAACCAAGCACCTACACATGACCCCCCTACCGTAGCACCAGTCGCCATGCTGTAGTTGCCATACTGTATCGACGGTTTTTCCCCCTCTCGAGCCCCAAATGTGAACATCGGCAACTGACATGCACGCGCCGTTCGGGGGTTTCTCGGTGCCGATGAGGGAGACAAGCAGGCATGGAAAATGATAAAGGACACTCGAGACACGCTACGAAGGCACATATTATGGCACGAAAATAACATACCCACTAGAAGCAGACGAACCTGCTCAACTGTGCTTTGATGACTCTGCGCATATATTGCCGCTGGACACCACAGGAAAGCAGAAAGAGGGCCACTCCTTATCCCAACAGCAACACCATCATGTTCTACCCAACTCGTTATATCGCCTCTTGGTCATTTTGATCGAATTTCGCTCGGCCTGGAGAAAAGTTAAGAAACCCTCCCCTGGATGCTCGGACCGGTGCCGCGCGGAGGCATTCATACTTCCCGGTTATATAGCAACATTGTCGGACGGAAGAGGGATGGAACACATTGCTGTACATCACCCTTAGAAACAATTATTAATAGTGTCCGTGCCCTTGTGGTGATACTGCAATCAGTGCACTATTTACGTACAATGCTCCTCCCCCCCCCCCGCCCCAACTGCAGCGTGCCCCCTCAATAAGGGGCTTAACGTTTAGAGCTCTGGGAGGGAACTCTGCCGTGAGACACGCGAGGGCGGTGTGATTCGCTCGTTCGCCGGTAGAAGTATGTCGACGGGTGAATGAGCCGGAGTTATTGATACTCCTGTAGTTCCTGCAAAAGGGCGTTCCGAGAGGCGTTTTTAGGCGACGGATTATTGTCGAGAACAGAATGCAGGAGGTGCATAGGGATCGCTTTCCACTAGTGTTTCGACGAGTGGGTGCGCCGACGTTGTTGGTACGGCCCCCGAAGAGGCGGTCCAAAAGGCGGTCCAAGAGAATGGGCTCTGTTCGGGGACGTTGCCGCGCAAAAAGCACGCGGGTTGTATGTGTTTCTTTGCTCAATATATTTGTCTAGGCGGTTGACTGTGTCAGAGGGGGCACGCTGCAGTTGGGGCGGGGGGGGGGGGAGGAGCATTGTACGTAAATAGTGCACTGATTGCAGTATCACCACAAGGGCACGGACACTATTAATAATTGTTTCTAAGGGTGATGTACAGCAATGTGTTCCATCCCTCTTCCGTCCGACAATGTTGCTATATAACCGGGAAGTATGAATGCCTCCGCGCGGCACCGGTCCGAGCATCCAGGGGAGGGTTTCTTAACTTTTCTCCAGGCCGAGCGAAATTCGATCAAAATGACCAAGAGGCGATATAACGAGTTGGGTAGAACATGATGGTGTTGCTGTTGGGATAAGGAGTGGCCCTCTTTCTGCTTTCCTGTGGTGTCCAGCGGCAATATATGCGCAGAGTCATCAAAGCACAGTTGAGCAGGTTCGTCTGCTTCTAGTGGGTATGTTATTTNCCCCCCTCCCCGTCGTGTACGTGATACCCAAACCACGACGGTGTCCACAACCGTGAAAATAGATTATCCGACGAAGTCTCCGCTTCATGGCGGGCCCTCCAAAATCTTGACCGTTCGTGGGTAACTTCGACAGAGGTACGATGACCCTACACCAATGAAAGGAGATCGCAACGAGTTCGAACCTATCACGTGTCAAGTCATGTTAACCCATGGGAAGCCCGCATGCACGACCGTCGACTCTATGAATATACCTACGAACTGTCGGTTGGCAGAAGAACTTAATACACACGGGAGGCGGCCTTGGAGCTTTCTACGCACAGTTGTGTGTCCTATTGGTTGCGGTTCAGACCCCGGGGAATCGGTCAGGTGAGGGTAACCTCGAAGGACTCCTACAAAGCAAAGATTGCATACACGTATAATATCCGCTCATCAGTGCGTGTACATAACATTTATTATTATATTTGCCATCCGACAATGTGCAGCATGATCTTCAGCGTTGATCACTCATAAAATTCCAAAAAGCAGAAAACCACGGAAACCAAGGAAACCTATGCGTACAGTCGAACACCCTTCTATGTCTGCTTCCCTCCAAGGTTTATTCACAATACTCCATTTGTTGTCCTTGCTCCCTCCTTCTTCCCAATATGTACATAATATTGTAACAATGTATGCCCATCTGATGAACAAGGCACCCCATGTGGCCTACCGCGCCTCCTTGTAAACACCCGCCGGCAGTCAGCAATCCCTTAGGATAGGCAACAATGTCGCGACGAAAGACAAGGTGGCAATCAAGACAGGGACGGGAAGTACATGAGTAGGAGGGAGAAGAGGAGGTGCGGAGGAGGAGGGTCATGAGGAAGAGGGGGGGGGGGGGGGGGGGGGGGGGGTGCTGCTGTTGTAGAATGGAGATTGCGGGCGTGTAGTTCAGTTTTGGACACGCATAACATGCTGTAGGGGGGGGAGAGGGGGGGGGGGGGAGAGGAGAAGGAGGAGGGGAGGGAGGAGGAGGAGGAGGAGGACGAGAAGGAGGAAGGGGAGAGGAGAAGGAGGAGGACGAAGACGATGACGAGGAGAGGGAAACAACCTCACAAACATACGCGCAGAAGTGTCCGCTACAAGAACGATATCAATGTACATACTCGCTCACAATACCAACAACAACAACAACTGCTACTTCTTTCGCACGAATCCCTCAGCTCGTCGCCTGAAACCAGCCGTACCCTGCTGCCTAACGGATACATGACTATTGCATTTAGCCCGTGATATACACGTCACACGTCAAGCCTCTCGGAACGAATGCCTCGTCGCCGGCAACATCACCAGTGCCGGCATACTCACCCCCCGAAATATAACTACCACAGTAGACATAAATTCCATGGCACCGCCTGCCTTTTTCTCTCGGCAACAACACCTTACGCAAACCGCCTCTCGGAACACCTCGTTGGTGGCAATACCAACGATGCGGGAACTCCCACCCTTCAAAAGGCCGTTTATATGCAGCTATTCCGTTGCACTGCCGTAGTGGTTATCTCGAAAACACCCCCTTGGACAAAACGCCTCTCACAACGCTTTTTGGGCAATACCACCCTACTACTATAACAACATCAGCACATCCATCCATCAAAACACCAATGTAAGTCTACTTATAGGTTCTCCTCGCATTCTTCTCACGACAACACCCCCCCCCCCCGCACAAAACGGATTTCGGAATGCATCGAGGGCGGATCCACAAACGCGTTTGTGGATCCGCCCTCGATGCATTCCGAAATCCGTTTTGTGCGGGGGGGGGGGGTGTTGTCGTGAGAAGAATGCGAGGAGAACCTATAAGTAGACTTACATTGGTGTTTTGATGGATGGATGTGCTGATGTTGTTATAGTAGTAGGGTGGTATTGCCCAAAAAGCGTTGTGAGAGGCGTTTTGTCCAAGGGGGTGTTTTCGAGATAACCACTACGGCAGTGCAACGGAATAGCTGCATATAAACGGCCTTTTGAAGGGTGGGAGTTCCCGCATCGTTGGTATTGCCACCAACGAGGTGTTCCGAGAGGCGGTTTGCGTAAGGTGTTGTTGCCGAGAGAAAAAGGCAGGCGGTGCCATGGAATTTATGTCTACTGTGGTAGTTATATTTCGGGGGGTGAGTATGCCGGCACTGGTGATGTTGCCGGCGACGAGGCATTCGTTCCGAGAGGCTTGACGTGTGACGTGTATATCACGGGCTAAATGCAATAGTCATGTATCCGTTAGGCAGCAGGGTACGGCTGGTTTCAGGCGACGAGCTGAGGGATTCGTGCGAAAGAAGTAGCAGTTGTTGTTGTTGTTGGTATTGTGAGCGAGTATGTACATTGATATCGTTCTTGTAGCGGACACTTCTGCGCGTATGTTTGTGAGGTTGTTTCCCTCTCCTCGTCATCGTCTTCGTCCTCCTCCTTCTCCTCTCCCCTTCCTCCTTCTCGTCCTCCTCCTCCTCCTCCTCCCTCCCCTCC
Source organism: Saccharina japonica (assembly GCA_008828725.1). Taxonomy (NCBI): domain Eukaryota; class Phaeophyceae; order Laminariales; family Laminariaceae; genus Saccharina; species Saccharina japonica. The sequence continues at coordinate 306,032 of MEHQ01000763.1, read as the reverse complement.
TCCTTCTCCTCTCCCCCCCCCCCCCTCTCCCCCCCCTACAGCATGTTATGCGTGTCCAAAACTGAACTACACGCCCGCAATCTCCATTCTACAACAGCAGCACCCCCCCCCCCCCCCCCCCCCCCCCCTCTTCCTCATGACCCTCCTCCTCCGCACCTCCTCTTCTCCCTCCTACTCATGTACTTCCCGTCCCTGTCTTGATTGCCACCTTGTCTTTCGTCGCGACATTGTTGCCTATCCTAAGGGATTGCTGACTGCCGGCGGGTGTTTACAAGGAGGCGCGGTAGGCCACATGGGGTGCCTTGTTCATCAGATGGGCATACATTGTTACAATATTATGTACATATTGGGAAGAAGGAGGGAGCAAGGACAACAAATGGAGTATTGTGAATAAACCTTGGAGGGAAGCAGACATAGAAGGGTGTTCGACTGTACGCATAGGTTTCCTTGGTTTCCGTGGTTTTCTGCTTTTTGGAATTTTATGAGTGATCAACGCTGAAGATCATGCTGCACATTGTCGGATGGCAAATATAATAATAAATGTTATGTACACGCACTGATGAGCGGATATTATACGTGTATGCAATCTTTGCTTTGTAGGAGTCCTTCGAGGTTACCCTCACCTGACCGATTCCCCGGGGTCTGAACCGCAACCAATAGGACACACAACTGTGCGTAGAAAGCTCCAAGGCCGCCTCCCGTGTGTATTAAGTTCTTCTGCCAACCGACAGTTCGTAGGTATATTCATAGAGTCGACGGTCGTGCATGCGGGCTTCCCATGGGTTAACATGACTTGACACGTGATAGGTTCGAACTCGTTGCGATCTCCTTTCATTGGTGTAGGGTCATCGTACCTCTGTCGAAGTTACCCACGAACGGTCAAGATTTTGGAGGGCCCGCCATGAAGCGGAGACTTCGTCGGATAATCTATTTTCACGGTTGTGGACACCGTCGTGGTTTGGGTATCACGTACACGACGGGGAGGGGGGTTTTTTTTCTTGCAGGCATAAGGATGTCACGGTCGGTCGGTCGGTCGGTCGTCGCTCACCACTTGTGCGACCAGAGCGGTGTCCCCCTTCGCCGCCACATTTTTTGTATAGTTCGGTACGTACGCGAATCTGACAGCGGTTGTCGCACCCGCCGACACCGGAAGAGGAGGAGGGGTGTCAGGAGGACAAGGAGGAGGGGAGGGAGGAGGAGGAGGAGGAGGACGAGAAGGAGGAAGGGGAGAGGAGAAGGAGGAGGACGAAGACGATGACGAGGAGAGGGAAACAACCTCACAAACATACGCGCAGAAGTGTCCGCTACAAGAACGATATCAATGTACATACTCGCTCACAATACCAACAACAACAACAACTGCTACTTCTTTCGCACGAATCCCTCAGCTCGTCGCCTGAAACCAGCCGTACCCTGCTGCCTAACGGATACATGACTATTGCATTTAGCCCGTGATATACACGTCACACGTCAAGCCTCTCGGAACGAATGCCTCGTCGCCGGCAACATCACCAGTGCCGGCATACTCACCCCCCGAAATATAACTACCACAGTAGACATAAATTCCATGGCACCGCCTGCCTTTTTCTCTCGGCAACAACACCTTACGCAAACCGCCTCTCGGAACACCTCGTTGGTGGCAATACCAACGATGCGGGAACTCCCACCCTTCAAAAGGCCGTTTATATGCAGCTATTCCGTTGCACTGCCGTAGTGGTTATCTCGAAAACACCCCCTTGGACAAAACGCCTCTCACAACGCTTTTTGGGCAATACCACCCTACTACTATAACAACATCAGCACATCCATCCATCAAAACACCAATGTAAGTCTACTTATAGGTTCTCCTCGCATTCTTCTCACGACAACACCCCCCCCCCCCCGCACAAAACGGATTTCGGAATGCATCGAGGGCGGATCCACAAACGCTGACACAGTCAACCGCCTAGACAAATATATTGAGCAAAGAAACACATACAACCCGCGTGCTTTTTGCGCGGCAACGTCCCCGAACAGAGCCCATTCTCTTGGACCGCCTTTTGGACCGCCTCTTCGGGGGCCGTACCAACAACGTCGGCGCACCCACTCGTCGAAACACTAGTGGAAAGCGATCCCTATGCACCTCCTGCATTCTGTTCTCGACAATAATCCGTCGCCTAAAAACGCCTCTCGGAACGCCCTTTTGCAGGAACTACAGGAGTATCAATAACTCCGGCTCATTCACCCGTCGACATACTTCTACCGGCGAACGAGCGAATCACACCGCCCTCGCGTGTCTCACGGCAGAGTTCCCTCCCAGAGCTCTAAACGTTAAGCCCCTTATTGCCAGCTCTACAGTACTAAGGGGGAACGAGCTCTATGCGCCCCCCTTGCTTTTTTCATGACAACACCCACTGTCATAAGACAGGTCATGTGCCTGTACCAAGGTCGGCCCATTCATCTGTCGAAATACAATTCCTGGTGAAAGATCGCTACGTGTCACCCAAGACGTTTGTCGACAATACCCCCTACTTGTCCAAAACGCCTCTAGGGGCGTCTTCAGGGCAGTAGTGCAGTACCAACAACGCCAACACGCTCAATCGATCGAACCGCAACTACTGTACCACCAGTGAACGACCCCTGCAGGCATAGCACAAAACATTTTCCTCGGCAGCATCCCCTTGCACAAAACACGCCTCATTTGCCGCGCTACTGTAACAACATTTGGGGTACATTCAGCCGTCGAAGCGTAACAACTGTACCCGCCGGGAAACGAATTATTCGAAACACTACACTAGAAGTACGTACTACAGTACGAGCACCGCTAGACCATCAATTGCCATGTATCTCTCGCGCTTTTATCACGGCATCGGCCTGTTGATCGTCCTCAGCTTCAGCACTGCTACCAGAACCAGCAAATCCTCCAGTCCAAACACTCCAAACACAAATCGGTCGATATGCACCCCGCACGTTTTGTGAGCTACAACGCCCCCTATCATAGCGGAACAGTCACGTCGAAACTCCTGGTTGGCGGCACCATAGTACTAGCATCGCCGGTACATTCACCCGCCAAATCGCTATCCCCACCAGGGGAACGATCTTTACAGTAGTATGCACGCCTTTTCGCAACCAGCCTCTTTATCATAGCTCCATATGAGTGGTACCACCAACGAGGATATGTACAGTACCTGACCAGGTACGTATTAAAAGTGCAGACTAAACCAACACCCTTTACTATGCTGTTGGAAATACGGTATGTACGAGATGTACAGTATTACCCACGTAGATGCTCATCAGATAGAAATAAAATAACCACAGAAGCACAACTAAGCAAAACTTATCAGGGCAAAGCACACGAAACCCGACCGAACCTACCAGCCTGCGACCCAGCCGCGCATTGCCTCGTTTCTCTGGGGGTGGGGGGCGATGTTGATCTCCACCGTGGCACCCACCGCCGACGTCCAACGTGCGGTCATGATCATCACAAATAATCAAAAAAGAAAACATATTCGAATGTTTCGTGGCAGTGCTCTTGGCATGCCGCGACATTGCCACGGCATGAAACGGCAACCCGCGGCAGGACCCACGGCATGTCACGATATGCCAGGACATGCCATGGCATGTCGTGGCAGCCAACAACAGTTTCCATTGCACACCACGGAATGACTGCCAGGGCAAGCCCTACTTCAAGCGCCCCGGAACCCCCCACGGGACACCAGGGCAAACGGCTAGGCCCTCGGCACACCACGGCAATGTCCACACCATGGCGACCCACGGCACGCCACGGCAAAATTCACGGCAAGGCCCACGGAAATCTACACGGCAGCCTCCAAACCTGAACCCACCCGGTGAAGGAATAAAACACGTTCGGGGCGGGGTCAGCGCTGGGTGGCATCAGGGGACTGGGTGGGCCTGCAGTGGTTCTTACCGGGGGCCTATTTATATTTCTGCACATTGATGGCGGGATCAGATCCGGGTGGGATCAGGTCAGGGTGGGATCATATGTGGATGGGATCACGGGGCCGGGTGGGTCTCCGGCGGCTCCTGCGGACGGCATTGCCATGGCTTACCGTGGACATTGCCGTAGACATTGTCGTGGGGCTTGCCGTGCGGGGTTACCGCGAATATTGCCGTGGGGCTTGCCGAGGACATTCCCGTGGAGCTTATCTTGGGCATTTCCGCGGGAATTTTCGTGATGCCTTCCGTGAAGGGATTTCCGTGGCACGTACCGTGGTAATGCCGTGGGTAGACACGGTAAATCCGCGGCACGTGCCGTGGGCACAACCATAGCACGTTCCGTGGTAGCACCGTGGCCGATGGCAAACCGTGGGCATTGCCGTGGGAAGCTGCGGCTTGCCACGGTAGTGACCGCAAAAGGGCCGCGGCATACCACGGCTTGCCGTGGACGCTGCCGTTGCATGCCACTGAAAAGTCGAATGATGTGCATTCCTGTGGCAGCAGCCCTGCTGTTTGCTCTTATGTTGTTATGGTGCTGTTGCTGTTGCTGCTACTAACTTTAGCTGTCATATCTACTTCTGAGAGTGCGTTCAGAATATGATGTTGTTCTTGACCTTTGTTGTTTAAATATCCAGAAAACGGTATATACCATGGGAGTTATGCGCCGCTTGCCGGTATAGGGCGAATCCGCCACATAAAACACGATGTGCCGGCAGCGCTCGTTGACCAAAGCATCGCTGTAGCGTGGTATGGTCACAACCCCAAGGTACACCGACTGCTAACGATTCAGGTTGTGTTTTGCTGTTTTTTAGCGTTGTACGAGTTGGGGTTCTCCATGTTATGGTACAGAACACCGGCCGACACGCCCACCCGGGCAACCTCAACCCCGTCAACGTAAACCTTAAACAAGACAGCAGCATACTACGTCCTACGGGCCAACAACACATACGACCACGAGCACTACGAATGCTTCGGCAGGCATTAGCCATAAAACACCATGGAGTTAGGCTATCTAGAAGCGTCGGTGTGGCTTTGAGGGCGTCCTGCGCCCTAAGTTGACAGCGGGCCCAAAGAGCTCGGTGAGGCCGATCCCCAAAGAGCCACGGCGCACTGCGATTGGTCCCTTCTCCCTCCTTCCTTGAAGGGAGAGCGTATGCATGTCCTCACGTATATGGAACCTGTAGCCGATGGTAGTCGCTCTCGCGCTTGATGATTGTATTGTTGGCGTGTTAGCGTGCCCCGACCTCTCCAATTGTTCCGCAGGTTCGTGCACATATACCGTACACGTAGCTGCGGAGAGGGGCCGAGTAGGGAGCCAAAACGTTCCCACGTGCTCTGTTGGTTGGAAGTTGTTTCGTTATTTCCCCGTGGGACGTGTAGGTATAACGTACACCGGTACTGCTGTCGTGTCTAATTAGTCCAGCCTAGTTATATATTCGACGGGGTTGGCGTTACCCGGACCTGATGAGCCTATCGGGGAATGCTTAACGGTGAGCCGTAGGCCGTACATGGACGGAAACAACTCTGGGTAGTTAAGAGTCGGTGTACGGGTGGGACTTGTGGCCAGCTCACGGTACTGCGGTACATTGGCTTTCAGGAGATGCCGATGTAAGGTGGGTGCCGATGTAAGGTGCATTCTGCGGTGGATTTGCCCGATATCCGCATGTGGCCCAGAACACCCGCGGTATACCGTTTTATGGCCAATTAACTTTTTTTTTTAAACACGATGCCTCATTATGTGAAGTTTCGGCACCGTAGTTGGGCGTGAGCCAACGGGGTCGGTGACGTCATGAGCCAAACGTGGCGCCTCGCGCCGCGCCGGCTCGCGCTCGGCACGACAAGAGTGGTGCAAGAGATAGCCCCAAAGGGGCGCAGCCTCTTGTTTTGTTTGGTTCCACTGGTTATGACATCGTCTTTCGCCCAGCAGTGGTGTCTACTGGCGGGGTTAATACGGGAGAGAGTTGTCACTGTGGTGTTTTGGCGTGCGCAGGCAGGGAGAGGGAGTGACATACGGCTCCGGGTGGTTGGTCTCGCGTCTCGCTGTCGTGTGGTTGTCGCGGAACGATCCTGGAAGAAACACCGTTCTGGGAGATGTCCTGCGATTAGTTTGGTCAATATGTTGCATATGTTTTCACAGTTTGATCTATTCCTGAAGGAAGTATGGAGTCGTCAAATGAGTGTCACAAAGCTTGACAGAGGCCTCCGCACAGAGGCTTTCGCTTCCGCGGAGTGCGAAGCTTCCGCCGGACGAAGACAGCTGGGCGCTTGGTCTCGATCGGCTCAAATAGCGCATGAGATGTGCCGACCGCCCCCATGTTGCCCACCTGGTGATCAACCCTCGTGTTTAACCGACAGGATGTACACCCGCATCCGCCGGACCAAGCATCTGACACCTTGCCCCCTGCCCCATTTGTTTTGTCATTGTCTTCGTCCCTCTCCTCCTACTCCTCGTCATCCTCCCCCCCACCCTCCTCCTCATCCTCATCCTCCTCCTCCTCCTCCTCCTCCTCCTCCTCCTCCTCCCCATCTTCCTCCTACTCCTATACTTCCCGTTCCTGTGGTGCTTGCCATCTTATCTTTCGTTGCGACATTGCTGCCTCTCCTGAGGAATTGTTGACTGCCGGCAGGTGTTCACAAGGGGCGTGGTAGGCGACATGGGGTGCCTTCCTCACTCGGTAAGTATGAACCCAGATGGGAAAACCTTGCAACAATATTGTGTAAACGCACTGATGTGTGGGAAAAGTATGTGTATGCAGTGCTTGCTTTGTAGGGGTCGGTCGAGTCTACCCTTCCCTGATCGGTTCTCCGGGGGCTGAAGCGCAACCAATAGGGCACACCACCTTGCGTAGGAACCTCCAACATTGCCCCCGGTGAGTATGCAGTGTCTCTGCCAACCTCCGCTAGTGTCCTCATCCAGCGCAAACGAGTATGCGTATATATATGTGGAAAGTTGGCGGTTGTGCATGCGGGTCACTCCCATGGTTAAGTTAACGACATTGGCTTGACACGGGATAGGCTGGTATATTGTGTCCCACCTCCCTGCCGTTCGGCAATGTTGCGTGGTAACCGGGAAATATGTATGCCTCCGCGCAGCCCCGGTTGGAGAAGCCGGCGGGGGGGGTTCTTGACCGTTATTTTCCCCAGACGCGATCTAAATGATTTCGAGACAAGATGAGGAGTTGGGTAAGCATTATGGTATTGCCGTTGGGACAAGGAGTGGCTCTCTTCCTGCTTTCCTGTGGCATTCAGCGGCAATATAAGCGTAGAGCTAACATAGTGCAGTTGTGCCGTCTGCTTCTAGTTGCCGCATTGTTTTCATGCTGACCATATATCGTGTCTCAAATGTGTTCTACAGCTTCCCACGCCTCGGTGTGTCAGTTATTGGCACTGAGAATCTCCGATCGAACGTGTACATGATACAGTTGACGTCGGAGTTAACCTTTGGGATTTGAGAGGGGGGGGGGATAGTAAAACGTGTATGACGACTACATAAGAGCATCGGCGACAGGAAGCAGCCCGCAACGCTGGGGTAGACCGATGCACCAGAAGCGCAACGTTAGGTGCTATACGACACGCGCGAAGTACTAGGATACTTGACTTGTACCGCTGCACGCTGTTTCTTTAAGGTATGCCTAGACGGTTGAGAAGACCGCGGTTCTCTTTCGTTTGGTCGCTATAACCGGACCGCATAAGGATCAAGCTCCTCAACCTCCGTTTCCTATTTCGACGCAAAAATATATGGCATTCGTTCCGAGAAAACAGCAAATTCGTGTGCTCGCGTCTACTTCCGGTCCACAGTTTGGAGCTCCCAGTAGGGCGCAGTCCCATGAATGCTAAACACGAAACGATAAGTTGAGGCGCGCTATTATACGATAGAGGTATAGGTATACCTTTTTTTGGCTGAAACGGTTTCTGAATGATCGGGCTCCTTAACCCAAAATCGCCGTACATTTCTTCCTTCATTTTTGTGCTGCAACATTTTTCATGCTATACTTAGGTTATATGGGATTGTTCATCGAGTACGTACGTATCACTTTTTTATTTTCCTCCAAAATCTGTTTTTCGGTGAGGTGTGAAGCCCCTGTACTATAATCAAGATAACCAAGTGACCACCCTCAGAAGGCTAAAGCTTATTATTATTATTATTATTATTAACATCGTGGGGCACCTCTACCTTAAGATAGCATGCGTCAGTCAGTTATACTGCCTCTTCACGCCGTGCGTATGGGAATCCACGGCGTAAGGCCTCGTCTGCCTGCAAGGGCTGAACGAGAAATGGGTACCAAGCAAAATAATTTTGCTGGAGGGCGGCAATAAAATTACCGTGGGCATGAGGAGACTCCATCTTGGCATCCTCGGCGGTGGGCTGAGAGAGGCGGAGCAACATACGGTGTCGGCCCTCTCCTATGACAAAACAATCTAGCATAGAAAAATCGCAAACTTAAGAAAGTATGTGACCTACTCGTAGGCACTCGCCGTCTACAGGAAAAATGAAAAACATTACCGCCTTCTCGCCAATGCATGACACGAGTACACCCCCGATCTCGCTCCGCCAGAGTAACAAGGATATTAGCCCTAACATCTGAGTTCAGGTTTCTTACGAGAGGGCCCAACCTGTATTCAGTATTTAGGGCGTAAGAGCCGACCACACGCAACAATTTGAGGCGGCTCCAGAGGTCCTCAGTCGAACACTATATATTGCGCCAAGTCAGAATTTGAACATTTCGCCCTAACCTCCTTATAACCTCTTTGGGGCTTGAAGGGGGAAAAGTGCCGGCAAAAGGTGACGAACACACGAACCAGCCCGGGTCACACTGTCGGTCCGCTAACAAGAAACATCTCGCACTATGAGCAAGCCTTGCGACACCATCTTTGAAAAATATTGAGCATAGGCTAGTATATACCAGGTATCACACTGGGTAACTTCTTATTAGGTTTTTTATTTTATGCGTGGGCCTATACTGCTGTAACGCCGCAGAGGGTGCACTCGACCTACACCGCACGGAGGTCTCCGACACACGCGCAGCATAACACCAGCCGCACTACTGCGCGCCCCCACTTGGCAAAGGTTGGTAACCAAACCGCACCTGGAATATTCATAGACGGCACACCTAGCATCGAAAAGGGTTAATCGTCTTTCCCGGGGATGGCCACACCCCCACCAAATCTAGGTATCCGATCGCCACCGTTACCGCCTATTGCCTTCCCCTTGCTATCCTCGCCCTCGGACGGTGATACATCAACAACAGATGATGCATCAACAGACGATGACGCATCAACAACAGATGATGCATCAACAGGCGATGCCACAGCAACGGCCGTGGCAACGCCCCCCCCAAACTTTCGAGCGTCGTCGTCCCGAGAAGGTTTCTCGGGACCGGAGCCGCGGTCGCCATCGGAGACCACCGCAACCCCTCTCCCGAACGCCATCACGCGGGTCGCGGCAGCCTCCTCGCCAACCCCCACCTCCTTCTTATCCCCCTGGCTGGAGGCTTTTTCGACCCCAACCCCAACCCCAACCCCCCCCGATGCATCTTTATCATCCGTCCCGATCACGTTAGGCGTGCCCTCTCGGACAGGATCAGCATCCGCAGGGGCGGTAACGCTCTCCCTTCTTCCTAACACCGCCGCAACGCCGTCGGAGAACCGCGTTCCCTCCGCGCTACCACCATCGGCTGCCAAAGAAACTACCCTTTCGCCCGCTGTTTCGGGAGCGGGGGTGGCCGCGGCATCCCCGAGCGCACCTTTCCTATTTTCTCGCTGTTCCCCGGCGGCGGCGACGGCGCCCCCTCTCACACCGCTACCGCCTGCCCCACTACTGCCAAACCCCTTCCCGCCCCCTGCGACGCTGACACTAATAGCGCCCCCGGGAGGGGCTTCGCTTGAGACCGGGGAAGACGTCTTGATGCTGTTTTTCTTGCTGCTGTTCCTCTTCTTTTTGGACTTGCTAGTCTTGCCGAGCGCTTGTCGAAGGTTCTTCGCAAGTGCATCGCGATCGGACGGGTTCAGGTTTTTGAGCTTTTCCGCGTCTCCTTGCCACTGGGCGGCGAAATCTCGTTCCCTGTTGGTCTGTTCCCGCGTGGGTGGTTTGATGGTGCAAATCGACACGTGTCGGGCAGAGAACAGGACGGGTCGAAAAAACGAAAGGGGCAAGAAAGGAGAAGGACAACAAAACAGGAGGACGCAGCAAAAAGGGGACAACCACGGAAGAGCAAGACAGCACAACAGAAGAACACAGCAAAATAGAAGACAACAGAAGAGAAGGACAACGAAACAGAAAGTCGAACAACAGAGGGGCAACAAAACAAATCAAAAGAGAAGAGCCACAGTAGAGAAATACAAAAGCAAATAGGACGACACAGCAAAAGGCAAGAACGACAGAAGAGAAGGACAACAACAACAACAACAAAAGGACAACAAAACAGAAAGACGAAAAACACAGAGGGAACCAAACAAACCGGAGGACAACAAACAAAGAGGAGGACAACAAACAAACAGACAGATAAGAAATACAGAAAAAACAAAACAGCAGAAAAGAAAAACAATAGAGACTGGAGCGGGGCGGGGCAGAGAGGTTTCGTCGCTGTCAGGCCAAATTGCCCCGGTGATATTTTTACTTCAACGCTACAAGGATCATCAACGAGGGAATGGCTACAGAAATTAATTAACCCTTTGAGCGGGTGAATATCGTACTGCTCGTGGTGCTGGGGTGCGTCTGTGGCTGGAAGCTGGCAACACACGGTGCCATATACAGAAACACTTTATCTGTGCGTTCTACTCCGCGTGGGAGTGCAGATATTTTATCATTTTTTGAAGAAAATGTATACCCGTAGCTCGAAACTAACATTATTAGCCATTGCAGTGGGTCAAGCGGATGTTTTTCACCTAGCAGACAACGCGAAAGGTTTCTACCTTTGTGGGCACGACGGCGACCAATCCAGTATAAAAAAACAGCCACACTCAACAAAGTATGTACCAGGTCATAGCGCGCGAATCGAGGCCTCGCCTTTCCCCTTCACACATCACAGAGAAATACCGAAAACTCCGACAGAAGCAGAAACACAAACTGAAGCACGCCAACTCCACACCTGGAACGGGTAGAAACTACACACCAATCAGATACAGGCAGACGTTGTACTGCACTATAGTATCACACGTCAGACAAATCAGACAGATCAGGGCAGACAGATTCCTGACTACCACTCAATACGACCTACAATATCTACACCATGTGTGCCGGCTGGGGTTTGTATGATCTGTATGATCTGTATGGAACAGATCGTGATCTGCCCGAAGCGTGAAAGCCACCTGCCCGGCGCGTGAAAGCAACCATACCGTTGGAGAAAACATACCAACGTCTCGCTCACCTCTGCAAGCGTCTGACCCTTGCTCCAATCCACCGGGTCCTCTTGTCCTCCGCTCCCGGCGCCCACGTCCGTCTCCGTCACCACTAGCCCTTTGGGGACGCTCTTTGTAGCACGAACGCTACCGCCGCCAAAGCCGCGGGAGACGCTGCTGATGCTGCTGCTGCCGCTGCTGCTGCTGCTGCTGCTGCTGTTTTTCTTCTTGTTTTTCCGTTTCGATTTTCCACCGGGGACACCACCGATATCACCGCCACTCTGTGATTCCGTTGGCAAGGCGTTATACGGCGTGGCAAGGCGTGGCAAGGTGTTGCAAAACGTTAAGACGTGTTTACATGGTGTAACAAGACGTACAAGAGGCGGGGCAGGGCGTGAGTGCCAAATCGCTGCTGAAACCACATACAGTACAAGACACCTGATAAGAAACAGGCGAATAATAAAGCCAGGCTAAGAGGAAAATAAGAAATCAAGGGAGTCGTCATCTTGAAATTAGTGTAGAAAGCACCCTCTCTCAAATAAGAAATCCAGCCTGGACCAGATTTCCTGATTATTATTCGATGCCCTGTACTGTGCCCTGGTAGCTTAGTACAAGGCAACAATAGCACAGCGCGGTATATTGCACACGAACAACCAGTAGAATTTCGTGTAATGTGATATAATAGTGCTATACAGCAACAACGCAAGTAGCTGCAACAAACAGCGGAGTACCAGAAGCAACTTTAACCCTGTCGTCACCGTGTTGCACTGTCGTGTGATGTAGGTACTATAAGTAAGTTGTAACAACAGTAGAGTAAAAGGTTGGAGGGTGTAACCGTCGGGCTCAGAGCGGAAAATGCTTCATACGTTGCATGATCGAGCGGGACGCCCTGCTGGACAGGTGCTTCGTTCCGACGTCGTCGACCACGGCGCCGCTCGGCACGTGACGGGCTGTGACCTTGCCGCTCGTGTCCAGCTCGCGGATGAAATGTACCCATCGAGCGACGTGCATAGCGTGCGAGCTGTAAGATCGGTCGACAATGACTGACATTGGCCCTGTGCGGTAACATTTCACGGGCACAGTGTTGAAGGACGTGAAGCTCGGCTAAGCTCAGCTTTCCCAAGAAGTCGTTTAGATGGACCACTTCCTTCATCTCGTATTAATAGCTGACTACCATCATTTCCGCCTCCACGGTTGATTGTGCAGTCAGCGTCCGCGTTTGGGCTCCGAAGCTGATAATTCCTCTCCCCAGGAAGAGCAGGACGATCCTCGCCCCGCTTGCCCTCCGAAGCTGCTACTCCACCATGTCCCTGCAGATAGTTTCGGCTAGCGTCTTCAGGTAGATTTTTCCCCCTGTCTTCCAATGCCCAGGCTACGACAACAAACACGATTTTGCCGCTGTCGAGCTGCAACTACAGGTTCGTGGAGATCTGCCACGAACGCAAGCAATAGCATGAACCCAACCATGTTTCGGAACTCCACCGTGTTGGCGTGCCCGCTCGTCAACAAAGTGGCGTTTCGAAACACGGTTAGCTTTGTGCAATCACTTGCATCCGTGACAGACCTCCACGACCAGGAGTCAGCGGCGCATTCGATTTCCTTGTTGCAGCCTGGAGACTGGACGACTGAGGGGAAAATCTACCACAAGACGCTGCTGTAGACGAACCTTTCTGCAGGGAAAATGCCGCCGCCTTCAGCTGCTGGGAGCAGGCAGAGTGAGGATCGCACAGGGGCTCATCGTCGGTCCTTCAACCAGGGAAGCAGTCAGTCGTGCAGGAAGTGCCCCTCAGCGCTATCTCTGCGCCACATGCCACTTCACTTCAACAGGTGACTCACATCGATATGTGTACACGTGCCACACGGCAGTTCCGGGCATCGCGCCGAGTCAAGAGACGCGTCTACCCGAGCCACACTCGGCAGAAACTGGGGTCGAGACTGCTGCTCGTCGTGCAACCTCGACGGGGGCAACTACGGCAACGTGGTTGAAAAGAGTACGGTACGAGCTCTGAGGTCGAGGCTGCCGCTCGTCGTTCAACCTCGATGGAGTTAGTCACAAGAGCGTGCGTGAACGAGAAAAAGCTATGATACTACAAACCGTTACGTATGACAGCACAACCAGACAACAACAACGGAGAAGCCTTGCGTTCGGCCACCGCTTCCCCGACTTAGGGCCATTTCTATAAAAAAAAAACTGGTTTTCCCTGTTTTCCTTATATTTTCTTTTTTTAAAGATGAAAAGGAGAACATATTTCCTACAATAAATCAGGAAACTCAACAAAGGGCAACAAAAAAAGCAGGAGCGCTACGTAAGATTCCCTCTTGGAGGGACACAAAAAACAGGAAAATCAGGAAAGTTGGAGTAAAACACTCTTCGATGATAACGCCCCTTTTACCAAAAGCCTGCACACCGTGATGACAAAACAAAGCACGAAGATAATTGTCATCATCAACCATTATCAACCCCTTCGCGGGCTTCAGAAGGGACACAGAAATTTCCAAAAATAAATGGCGAATACAGCATCGGTCACGCCAAGCAGGCCCGGGCGCGCTGAGGTAGGAGGCATTTGCGAAGTGCAACGTGAGGAAAACGTGCAACACGCGAGAAGCCTGATGGTGTTCGGACTGCTGCACGTTTTTTTTACGGGCGGTGGCTAAGACCGCATTCATCGCTTTTGTCTAGGTAAGAATGGGTCCCGCGAGGATCAAAAACAATACAGTACACACCGTCATGACGGAGACAAATATCGTAAAAATAAACGCAACACCAGGCACCGACATGAATGCAGCCACTAACTACGAAGATTAAGTTCAGGCGCTTGCCCCGCCCTAAAAACGCACGAATATATATTTGGCGTGCTGTCTCTTTTCCCACGGGACTCTTTTGTAGCCTGTCTGCCAGAACACCACATGACCATCAAAAGCAATAACAGATACCGCCATCATATAGCGAGCAACTCCCCGGGAATATACTACGAGTACTTATCTCGGATTTGACTCGACTTAAGTCTACTGTTGTAGAGGGGGAAAACGTCGGGAAAAGGTGACTGATCAAAGCGTCGGGCACGCGAAGCAACCTGTGTAGGGTGTCATAGATGGGGTTCCCGCACCCCAACGCAAGGAGCTGGACGACATGAGTACTGCATGACGCCACTGCTACCGCACGCTCACAACATGAATTAAAAAGGACGCTTGGTAAGACCACACCACTTGGCATTTATTTTTCGTCGGAAGATCAGGTTCCTAAAGGGGTTCGAATATAAAAGTACCTGAAACTCGCGTCCTGGTGACTCTCCCCCTTCGCCGGACTCGGCCTCCCACTGCTTCACCAGCCTGTCAGCTTTTCCGCCGGGGTCTTCACGCCACTCCCGCGCCCACTCCCCCCAGTCCTGCCCGTCCACCGTCTTCTCGGGCAGCATCCCCGGAACGGCGTCAATGGAAACGCCTCGAGCAGGAGATACAACGCCCGTAGCGCCAGAACCCTGTTCGAAACGTTCGTTGTTGTTGTTGTTTTTTTCATTTTTAAACACCAAAATTAACAATAATCGAAAAGCAGGTTCAGGCATGCATCGTTGTTTTTTGTTAGTTTTTGTTGTTGGTGCGGTGTTTGCTGTGTTTGCTGATATTTTGTCTTGGGGGGACGGGAAGCGATGTTGTTTTGTTTTTTCCGGGTATTGACGAGTCATTTTTTTTTTTTTTTTTACTACTACAATACCAGGTAACGCTCATGCTGGTAGTATACGCGTGCGTAGGCAGTTCTAATATATCAGCTGTGAGTTGGACATTGTTTTTTTTTGTCGCGATGGCGATCGTTATTTTATTGTCGACAGGGTGTTGGTTATCTGTTGTCGGGGTGTTCGTTATTTTGTTGGGATTGGTTGTGTTTGCGTGTGTATTTGCTTGTCAGTTTGTATGTTTGTCTGTGTGTTTATTTGTCTGTTTGTCTGTCTGTGTGTTCGTTTGTCTGTTTGTCTATGTGCTTGTTAGTTTGTTTTTCAACCTCAGATAAATTTCGGTCGAAATTCAACTTTTCAAGTTGCGTGTGATACTTGGGTTGCGCGTAACACGAGACCCTGGTACGTGGGGTCGACCTTGCGAAGGATGTGTGACTCCCCTGGATGACACTTCGAGTAGCACAGCAGTACCAGGGTCAACAGGGAGATTAAAACATACTTCGGTAGTATACCTGTCGCTAGGAACTCACGCAGCAGGATATATGATATGTATAACTGTCGTCAACTTGTGCACGTTGGTGGATTGTGGACAGTGGAGAAGTGTTGTTGTTGATGTTGTTGTTGCATCGTCGCCATCATCTACAGTAGTGTAGTCCACGGTCAGCATACAATCGTCCTGCGCACGGAGACTACGAATACCACCCCTCATTGAGGGGGGCAAAATATGGCAGTTTTTGGTACGTCCCCGGTGGAATGACACGTGAATCTCGTCCCTGTTTGAGTCAAGGTCGCAATGTGTAATTGCCGGTGGGGTCGAATTCGGAATTCACGACATACCGGTACTACTACTGTACCTGTTATGAAGTACGATACAATATGGTACAGCGTGGGAGGCTACTGAACCCTCTAACTTGTGCGTGAATTAGCACGGATCGGAGCAAGATCGGAGGTTACAAAAGTAGGAGGGGGAAAAAGCAATCCCACTGCCCACCGCACATGGAGGCGTAAACGACGTACGAGTATTACCTACCAGGTAGAGCAGTCGATGCCCCGATTAAAGAGCGCCCCGCGTGACAAAACAAAACAAGCGCTCTTAACCCATTCAGAACTGAAAAACTTTCCCACACTATTTCCAAGTTGTTTGTCCCCAAAAACGGGGGACCGGTTCTTAAGGGGTTAACCCCTACCACTCTGTCCCGAAATATAAGCACATTTTGTGCACTAATTTGAATGAACACGGTGCTTATATTTCGAGACAAAGTGGTATAGTATTAGCGTTTCGTCCGGCAGGATATTTCTGGGAATTTTCCACGTCACTAATAGTGTGGTCAAGTTTGGGGTAAGGGTCAGGGTTAGGGGTTCTACGCCCGTACATTGATCCAAGATGTTACCGGACGATTTGTTAATAGTCCTCCTTTAAGAACTGGTCCCCCATTTTTGGGGACAAACTACTTGGAATTAGTGTGGGATGCGTTTTTCAGTTCTGAATGAAATACGCATTACTCTTATCTGTAGTGGGCAATATATAGCGTTTAGTATAGGCGGGACATGCCGATTTGACCGCTCTTAAATCCCGAATGCTCTTATCCTGGGTGCTCTTAAATCGGGGTACCCACTGTCGTACTGGCGTACTGGTGGGTGTGTACCGTACGATTGAAGGATGCCCGTTTTCTCGTAGAGTGGATGGATGCATGAAGCGGAGGACAAGAACGACCACGCTGAGTAACACTTTCAGCCACGATATTGCTTGCGTCCCTCGTGTCTGTTTACCGATCCACCGTATGATACGCGTGGAGCACTACTGTAGACTACCGCAGTAACATCGGGCAACATACCTTGGATTATCGACCTTGCCGGTATATAGGAAGACATGATGAGTGACTGGCATCACGATATCATGCGATACGATACGACATGACGTTGATGCTGGAGCGGTCCAATCTGAGCCGTCAGCACAGCCAAAACGCACACAATACACGTGCAACAACCGGGCAGCCTCACCTCGCCAGATACGACTTGCCAGTCCCCGTCCAGCCCCATACCCGCCCCTGCACCGTCTTCCTTGGCCCCATCCTCGGGAGCCGGTTGGGGCGCACACTGCTGTCGTGGTAACTGTTGTTGTTGCAGCAAACGACTTCGGCTTGTAATAGGCGAGGCAACAGCGACGCCCAGAGATGAAGGGGGTGCTATCGACGCAGAGCTTCTGGCCAGAGGGCAAACAAAAGCACACGACGAGTAGATAAGCGTCAGAGGCGCTAAAAGCACAAGGGCCCGCCTCGTTTCCGTGGCGGCTCCCATCCTGTGCCTCGTATGGCTGTGCTTTGTAGCTGCTGCTGCTGCTGCTGCGCGCTGCGCGCTGTGTGCTGTGTTTGAAGGAAAATGGGGTTTCATATACGAAAGGCATTACGGTACGCAGTACTGTCAGAATAGGCCAATGAAAATGGGACTTCAAGTGACGTGGTCACGGCAGCTGTCGCCGAACCCAAAAATCTGGAAATCCCCCGTCTGCAACCGGGCTGCTGGCTGCTGGCTGCTAATGACACAGAAGGTGTCATTTTCTTCAATAGAGACAAAGACGAAGGCGAAGGGCGAGGCAAGCACCCGCCGCGCGAGCAACCGCACGCAGCACTCCCCCCAAGACCAAGACGCGGCAGCAGACGTCGGAATCGAACCTAAGGAAAGGTGTTTCCTGGTTGACTGCACACCGAGTACACGGAACAACCTCTCAATAAGTTATCCCTAATTTGAAGGCGAAAAACTAACAGAAGCGTGCCGGGGTCGTCCAAGGTTGCTCGGGATCATGAGGCTTCGAGCGTCTCCTGTGTTGTTAGGGGGCGCTTCCCTCTTGTCCATGGGCATGCCAGGGACCCGGGGTCTTCTGCCGGGGCCCTCGGTGCCGCATCGACTAGAGCGGGTGCCTTCGTCGTCGTCGCGATCGCAGCACCGCAGAAGCTCGGCCGGCTGCCTTTGCAGGCGACATATGGCCGTGGGTTGTGGTTGCTTCTCCAACACCAAAACTCAGACCAACACTAACGCTCACGGCGGTGGCGACGGAGGGGCAACGACAGCACCAGCAGCAACAGCAGCCGCAGCAGTTGCGCCCAGCATGCGAGAGACCCGCGATCCCCACCTCCAACACCACAAGAACCGCCTCCACCACCTGGAAGAATCTGCCGCTGCAGCACCAGCCTCGAAAACAAGCAGCGTTCTCCGAAGAAAACAGGCAGAGCCACAGCACCAGCTGCACCACCAACACCACCAACAGCAGCGTCCCTCGAAGCCTAGGTCCGAGCAATTTTCCCGACCGAGAGCGGTCAGCCGCAGACACACAGGGCGGGGTGTTGTAGAAACCTCGACATCGGTAAGCGGAGGCGGCGGGGGCGGGGACGGGAAGGCAGCAGCGAAGGCGCTAGCATCAGCCTCTAGGGCGAGGCGAGGGGGAAGCCGAGCTGTGAGGGGAGGGGGGGTCGAGCTTGAGGTTGGGGGGGGTGGCCACGAGGAGGAGACAGGAGGGGGAGACAGGAGGATGGGCGGGGTGGTGGGGGTGGGGAGTCATTCGGCGTTTCAGAACTTGAGAGATGTGAGTGCGGGATTTACAGCAGTACTACCAGTAGTGTACCTGGTCCATAACTGGTACCAGGTTCAGCAGTATCATGAGTAGTTGAGGGATCGAGTTATTTAGTACGAAGCTGTTGGTCGTTGTGGGGTTTGTTATCATGTTTGGCGTGCTTGGGGCGTCTTTCAGTCGTGGTGCGTGTTGAATGTCTTGGACCTGACCCGTTTGAGCCTTCTGCGAGAAGCGAATGCCGTCCGCACAGCAGGTTGCCTGGAGCAGCAACTTGTATTAAGACTTCGACGTGCACTCACTCGTTCACTCGTGTTATTATATCAGTACCGTACAGCAGTTACATGTTGGGTGGGACATATACCACTCACATATACCCGAACACGTGACTGGTAGACTGCTGCTGTGTTGTGCTGTTACCGTAGTTTGTAACGTAAAATTGAAGTATAATAGCTACGTACGAGGCTGGAGGTGTACGAAAACTAATCCAGACGGACCCAAGGTGCACTGAACTGACTTGTAGACGCGTCAGCAGCAGCAGCAGCAGCAGTTCAAACCACTCACCACCAGCAGCAGCGGTAGCAGTAGCAGCGGCGGCAACACCAGTGTGGAAGCCAATCCAACCCACCTTGCGCGAAAACGGTATACTTCAAGTAGACAAACATCGCGGCAGACCTCCTTTGTGGCGGTGCCCACCTTTTGTCTCTAACCCCTATTATGCAAGGTAAAACGAATCACACATTCGCTCCGCGATTCGGCCAAAGCTCAAGCTCAAAGCTACTCAGACGCCAACCGCGTCACAACACCAACAGAGCAACGAACACACACCCGGCCAGCTCCCTACAAGAACATGCCTCCTGGCCTACGAGCATGCCTACGGGTAGCTACGTTACTCGTACAATGTTGTGCAAGGAGGTGCTCTAAAAACCTTCATCCCGCGGCACTACCGTCACCGCCACCACCCTGTACAAAACTCCCCGTGTACGTACGTGCCTCATCAGAGTTGCCGAATAATCTTGTAAGATTGTGCCCTAACCCTCCATTCCCGCCACCACCCTTGCCACCACCGCCACCACTCTGTACAACTCCCTGTGTACGTGGTAACCTCATCAGAGCGTGCCGGGATTAGAGATTGCCGCGCCTCAGTTACTCGTATAAAACTCACCAGTAACTGCTGTGCTTTAAAACCCTTCATTCCCAACATGATCACCCCCGCCGCCACCGGCAGCACTCTGTACAACTCCCTGTGTGCGTACCTCATATTTCGTGGCGGGATTTGGCCTTGACGAGGCTCAGTTACTCTTGTAAGGTTATGCTGTAACCCTCCATCTCCACCACCGCCACCGCCACCACTCTGTACAACTCCCTGTACACGTTACTTTTTCAGAGCTTGGCGGGATAGCCTTGTGCTCCTACCTACCTGACCTCCGTACCTTACCTACGCTTATCGTATAAGGTTGTGCCCTAACCGTCTATTTATCCCCACCACAAACCCCTGCCGCCACCGCCACCGCCACCACTCTTTACAAGTCCCTTGTTTGTACGTACCCCACCACCCCATCAAAATGGAACGGAATTGCCGAGGCTCAGTTCCTCGTACGAGCAACTCGTACAAATTGTTGCTCTAACCCTACATCCCCACCACCCCCACCGCCACCGCCACAACTATGTGGAACTCCCTATGTTCGTACCTCATCAGAGTGTGGCGGGGTTGCCAAGGCTCAGTCGACAGGAAGAAACGAGCCTGGCCAACGACGTGCGGCGATGGCGACGCCTGGAGCGAGTGCGCGAGGAGGTTTCTCAGCAGGGGACGGGGGGCAGGGGCGGGGGGGTCGGAGTGGAAGCTTGGGCCATGGCCGCGGGCATGAGCGTAACGGTGGGTAACTGGGTAACCGTACGCAATTGTTCGTACATGTGTACCGACGGTCTGTTTGGTTTTCTTGGAAAAAGTGGTTGATTGGTGCGACAATATGTGTGTACGACTCACTGACCGTCAGCGTTATATGTTGTTGGCTTTTTATTGTTTTTATTTTGATGCGAAACACTCTTGCAGATATTTGAAGTCATCTGTAATCCGGCCTACTTGGTTTGGCGTGTTGATGCTCACGTATACGACTATTCTCGCCGACAGCCAGCTTCCTGTATCGTTGGTGTTTGCCGCAGTTGACTTTGACGCAAAATTAAACTTTATACGCGCAGCTGTAAGTTGCGCCTATTAATAATTGGTTTGATAAGTTGATGCTACGGTTTCACAAGTCAGGCAGAGCATGATCTAGATCATCTACAGATACATCATTATCTAGGTATTGCGATCAATCCGATCCAGCTCATATTGCAGGGTGGGAGCCGTATAGCCTGCATGATCTAGCACATAATTCCTGTTTTGGAGCTGTGCTGTACAGATCCTGCACAACTCGTTGAACCCGTTTGATTTCGTCGTAAAATCCGGGTTACCCGCGACGGGTTCGGGTTTCACTTTCAGAATTATCCGAGTACCCGTTTGTGACGGGTAATCGCCGGGGTACACCTCTAGCGTACATCTGGCATGAGGCCACCACAGAACATATAAAACCCATAGTACGCGCAATCGAAGTGTAAAACACAGCTTGCAAAGATTACCTTCGACGAAAAACCTCGATCTCACAGCTGTTGTTTTTTATTTTAGTAGATATGGAGTATGACGATTCGAGTTGAGTTGATGAGGGCGCTTGCCTCCAGTTTGTTATTTTTAGCGTTCAACACCAGCTGTTGATCGTCATTATTATGGTCTGAGCCTAAAGGTGACGAAGTCAACCCCCCCTCCGCCCCCCTTCCGTCTCGAAAGGGATGCGCGGTCAATGGTCAAATGACTCATGCAAGCAAAAAATGAATACGTGCCCCCCCCCCCCCCCCGGTGCTAATCTGCCATGAAATATCTAGACCTTGAAGAGGGGATCGGTGTTCTACCCTGTGCGTGAAAGCCTCCTTTAACTCTCATTTCCTGGCACTTGTCTCTGTGCTTGCGCAGGACCTCCGACACCGGGTGGAGAAGGGAGCGGGAGCGCGCGAGCGGTTAGTGCTGTCGCACGTCCGGCTAGTCATGTACCTCGCCAGGCGAAGGGGGTGGTCAACGGCTCTTTCTCCCATGGACCTCGTTCAGGTACGTACTGAAAAGCTACGGTCACTCTCTTTTTTTTGTTCGCGGGTGCCTATCAATAGTGCGATTGTGGCGTTTTTTTTTGCCGATAACATTTTTGCTGGTATTTTCATTGGGGTGGGATGGGTATATTTAAACAATTAAAAACAAAAAACTGCTGTGAGCTCGAGGATTTCGTCATGGGTATATGGTGTGCTTTGATATGATTATCTTGGTAGTGGTGGTGGTGTAGCTGCGTTGATGGTGGTGGTGTTGGTGGTGGTGGTGGTGGTAGTGGTGCTGCGCTGATTTTGATGGTATTAGTGATGGTGACAGAATCGGTAGTGCCGTTTAGAGGGTAATCTTGGCGCTTTCGCGTCTCACATCGAAGGGGGGGGGGGTATGACATAATATGGTATGGTATGGTATGCCATGGCGTGGCATAGCATGGTGGGGATGATGGTGGGGGTGGTGATAAGTGTGGAAGTGGTGGTGCTGGTAGTGGAGACTTTGGTGATGGTGATGATGGTGGTGGCGGTGGGAGGGGTAGGAGTCGTTGTGGCGGGGCGAGGAGGGAGAGGTAATGGTAGTGGTGGTGCTAGTGGTGGTGTATAGCGGAGGTAGTAGTGGTGCTATATAGTAGTGGCGTTTTTTGAGGATTTAGTAGTGATACCGGTGGCGATGTAGGCGTGGTGTTGGCGGTGCAGTACTGTTCGTGGTAGTAGTGGTGGGTGATGGTGATACTGGTAAGGATAATGCCGTTTCATGTGTAACCGTCGCGATGTTCCGTCGGTATCGGGATCGGAGTTCGGGGCCGCGCCCCTTTTACCGTTTTTCGGCCGGGGTTCGTTGGTGTGTTTTCGGGCACCGATCATCGCGTAGCTCGACTTGGGAAGGACCGATCGCACTGCACGGGGTTGGGATGGTGATAATGGCAGTGTGTTGGTGGTCGTTGTAGTAGTGATGGTGATGTAGCGGTGGTGGTATTGGTGGTGGTGGTAGCAGTGGCGGTAGTGGTAGTCGTGGTGATATTGGTGGTGGTGGTTTAGCGATTTTGGTGACTGTATTGTTGGTGGTGATGGTGGTGATGGTGGTAGTCGTGGTGTTGCGGTGACGGTTGTGGTATTAATGATGACGACTAACGGATTCGGTAGTGCCGTTTAGAGGGTATTCTTGGCGCTCTCCCATCGAGGTCCGGCTCGAAGCGACACACAACCCCCTCTTAATTTACCACTTTACCGCACGGTCTCCTTTTCCTGCTCTTGGGGCGCCCATCAAATCATACCGTCACCATATGTTCGACGCAGGAGGGAACGATCGCGCTCCACGCGGCTGTGGACAAGTACGACCCTACCAGGGGGGTGCGTTTCTTTACCTACGCCGACTGGGCGCTAAAGGCGGCCTTCGAGCAAGCGGTGAGACTCATTAAGACACCTACTACGAATATAATAGGGTTTACGTAAAGTTTTTTTTTGCCTCAGCATTTCTGACGGCCGTGACTCCTTACGCCTTTTAGTACTGCACTAATCTACTGTGCCGTGTTGAGTTGTACTATCAATAGTAGTGCAGCAGCATTCGATGCGACGCTATTATATATCGCAGGGAGTTACACATATTGGTAGGCATTTTTTGCCCAACTGGCGTTACTCTCAAGCAGATCGAGGAGCGCTTCGGTGTGAAATACCGAAACTTCCATCTGGCTATATTTCCAAGCGAACGTGTGTCCAGAACAGCATTGCCGCCCTGAAGGGGCTAACTGTGAGGAACTCCCGAATGAGGCATGCCTTGTCGTGGTAACGCCATTCTTGGTTCACGTGTCATTCGTTGTATACCTACTTGAGGCCATCGAGTTACGCTCTCATGTTTTCTAAAAAAATAGTTTCTGGGTGACTTACTACTGTAGTAGTACGAGGGGACCATAGTAAATAGGGACCTATACAGGGTATACACGAAAAACTATACCATAGTAAATACTAGTAAATAGGCCCTACGGTATACACGAAAAACTATACTATACCTGGTACCGTAATAAATAGGCCCTATGGTATACACAAAAAAAAAAACTACGAGTATACATTTCCCTGTTTCTACGAACAACATTTGGTCCTATTTACGAGTGTTTACTATGGTCCCCCAGTATAGTACAGAGGTCCCCTACTAGTAGTTATCCAAGCAGTTTTTGTATTTTAGAGAGATGGCTAGCGTTGCGTGGTAACGGATGCGGTAAATGTCGCCCAGCGTTGCCTTTTCACAGAACAACTCTCTGACTACTGTGATGCACTGCTGTATACGATTGGACACGAAGATTGAAATATATATGCCGTTTGTCCAACTACATCAGTGTTAACTGCTGTGTGAAATATCGTACGGGGGTACTGGTGGCCCTGGTCACTTAGGCATCTCCGTACATAGAGCTCTGGTTCACTACAATGTGGTCCCCGTACCATTCAGGGTACACATTCATAGCTACAACGTAGACTATTCTTCACACACCCCGTGATAGTGCGGTACCGCACTGTTTAGGCACACCTTACAGTGCGGTACCGCACTATCCCGGGCTGGGTCTCGCAATAGTGCGGTCACAGTCGTTTGGCGACACACCGCACTATCGCGGGGGACGACGGCTGTATCCCCTTAAACGGGGCCGTAGTATTCAGCCCCCGTACGGGATAGTGCGGTACCACAATAGTGCGGTCACAGTTGTTTGACAACCCACCGCACTATCGCGGGGGACGACGACTGTATCCCCTTAAACGGGGCCGTAGTATTCAGCCCCCGTACTACGCAGGGCAGCTGCAACGTACACTATTCCCCATATACCCGGTGATAGTGCGGTACCGCACTATTTAGGCACCTTATACAGTGCGGTCTAATACAGTGCGGTACCGCACTATCCCGGGATAGTGCGTATCCCTTAAACGGGGCCGTAGTGCTCAGAACCCCCGACGTATCCAAAAAGCAGGTTTCCCCCTGTAGGTTTAGAGAGAGACCATTCATGGCATACATATTTGGTTTTGGTTACTAGTTTCCCTCGTAATACGTACCCCTCTGTCCATAAATATAAGCACCGTTATTATCGAATATTTATGTACAAACGGTGCTTATATTTCTGGACAGAGTGGTAATAGAAAGAACGTGAAACAGAGTGCAAGTGCCACTGACTGTTGCTGTGCCGCGCACGCGTGTCGTGTCGGGTACACCTCTTTTACATTGTACTGCAGACACACACACACCCCGGACGGAGCGGAGCAACAGCCACACTAAATAGTGTCGGGGTGCGTCCTGTTGGGAAATGCTGTACTGCTGTAATCGTCGCTTTTTCTTCGGACAGATAATAACATAGAGCATCTACAGATACATCACCATCTACTACTGTAGATGATTTAGATCATCTACAGATCCTAGCCTGCCGGTGTGAGATGTTCTGCAAGATCTGTGAAGTACACATCCACTCGAGGGTACATGTGCTACCACTCTGTCCCGAAACATAAGAACCGTTTACATAGCAACACCGAATACAAACCGTTTACATAGCAACATCGAATACAAACGGTTCTTGTATTTCGGGACAGAGTAGTGCGTAGATCATGCAGATTATACAGCTATGATACCACCCGGCAACATGATGAGCTAGATTATCACAACCGTAACTAGCTAGAGTATCATAGTAGTACCAGTAAAGCCGCTGTGTTTGTATTCAGTATCGAGCGTATCGGAGATACCGCACAGATGCGGGGGGGGGGGGCGTAAAAATAGCAGCAGGACAGTAGTATTCCAATCGATTTTTCCGCACAGGTATTGGAATTATCGCACACACAGCAGCAGCGGTGCACGAACAAAATTCTCAGAAAAAAAAACAAAAAAAATGCATCCTCTCTGCGACAACTCGCATTCTCTCGGTAGTTCGGTGTGTGTTTTGTGGTAGTTTGGTGTGTGTTTTGTGGTTATTTACCAGGTACCTCGTACTGGTACGATTCTACCGTAGATTGTTTGCTGGGTTTTTGTTTCTTGTTTTTTTTGTTGAAGTGGTTTTATTTGTTGCAGTTGCGTTTTTTCGTTGTAGTTGGGTCCGTCGTTGCCGTCGGGTTTCTTGTAACGCATAATATGTATGTACTTCCAAATAGTAGATGGGTTTTTGTTCAAGTTGTCGTTTGTTGTTGTGGGCTTTTTGTCCGTTTTACTTGAATATATCTTTTTAGTACTATGAATAGAGTAAGTTTTGCTCCAGCGGCAGTTGGGTTTTTTTTTCTTCCTTTTTTTTCCTTGTCTGTCGTCGTTTTTTGTGATGTTCCAGAAGTCACCGCTATTACACCCTCTTGTTACAGAAATTACCGCTATTACACCCTTTGGAACCTATATATACGAGGGGAAACATTAACACTAGCAGGGCACATCTCGGATAGATTCTGACTTTATTGTGTAGACAGTTCAGAGGAGATGTGTTCCTGATCTGTACTATTAATACTGCTGTATACAGGACCCGCGTGCATTTCAATTACAAGCGGGTACCCCGATTTAAGAGCATTCGGGATGTTAACTCTTTTAGAACTGCACTGTCGAGAACTAAACATTTCCCTCTAATTCCAAGTGTTTTGTCCCCACATCGGGGCTGCAGCCGTAAATGGGTTAAGAGCGGTCAGATCGGCTCATCCCGCCTGTACTAAAAAGCTAGACATTGCCCACTACAGATAAGAGCACTGTGCAGCTAAGAGTTGCGGCGTCTGCGACATCCGTGGGTATCCTCTACAGCAGGGTTGCAATAGATATGTAGGCATACATCAGACTGTTACGTGTAACCGTCATAGAGGCCTCTGGGATCGTCACCGTCCACGACGCGCATAATACCACTCTGTTTTTATCTCTCATTGATTTGAGTCCACCTATTTAAGCCGGGTGCACGGCAGTGCTGGCCCCGGGCTCCTGCTGAGTTCAGGGGTATAGGTGTGGAGGTGTGAGCGACCGCTTCTTTCCGTGCCTCATATAGTACACGAGCGCTTGTTTTGGTTTTTAATATTGTCACGGGGCGCTCTTAATTCGGATCACCCACTGTATAGTGCCTGGTATACCGTTTACCGATTCACTGAAAATAGCTTTTGCTCATTGCTACGTTCGCACCGCCACACGGTGCCAAATTCATGGAGCAGCAGCAGTGGAGTCTCGATGCTAAATACCGCGATAAAAAAAAAAGCACTGTCTGCGACTGCTGTCCGTTGCAGCCCAAATAAGCGTCCCGGATCCGCTCCGCTCGCGGTAGCCGCGCAACCTCACGCCCGAAGTGCGTGTTGATTGTTTTCTCGGAGTTTTCGCACCCCCTGTGCGATAACTCCACTATGCCTGTGCGGAAATCGAAATTAAATAGTTTCGTCCAGTGGGGCGGAACCCCCCCCAGGGCAGGTTGTCTCTTGTGTGGGTTTGGTGTTGAGGACACATTGAGGTGGATCAGCATATATACTTCTTTTTTTTTTTTAAACAGCTGTGAGATCCGAGGATTTCGTCGAAACTCATCTTTGCTAGCTGAGTGTATACCTCGGGTCTGCGCGGAACGGATTGACAAAACCTTGGGTGTTACCTTGAACTTGTGTGTGTAATGAGGCGGTGCTATCTAGGGGAAGGGGTCCTGGTATCGACAGCAGTAGCTCTTGTTTTTTAACGCACCCCTCTGCGATTTCTCCGATATGTGCGGTAATTCGCATTCGTATGTACGGTACGAGACAAACAACGAACTGCAATAACCCCTGAGCGATAACTCCGATACTTGTGCGGAAATCGAAATCAAATAATACCCCTGTGCGATTTCTCCGATATTCTTCTCCCTCTTTCGTGAAATTAATTAATTATTATTACACACATACACACACTCCCTAATATACACACACTCCCTAATATAATTTGTGTATGTTATGGATCCTGCTTTTTACCCGAGGGTCCCTCGTAATAACTCCAACATGCTTATTTATGAAAACGTCTGGGGGCCCCTATACTATAGTCAAGTGATCATCGTAACCTCATTAAACATTAGGTAGTACTATACGGTAGTAGTGGTGGTCCCTACATCGTGTCGGTCGAGTATAGCACCACCGGCTGCCTTATATAGGGCCGGGGTGAAATTATGTGCGATAATTCGCATCCTTCCGGTATGAGAAAAACAACGAACTGCGATAACCCCTGTGCGATAACTCCGATACCTGTGCGGATATCGAAATCAAACAATGTAGTTCTTACTTTTTAACGCACACCTGTGCGGAAATCGAAGTTAACTAACTTCGTTCGTACTTTTTTTAGCGCACACCTGTGCGATAAGTCCGATGTGTGATGTGGGATTACTCGCCTTCTCTCGGTTCGAAACATCCTTCGGCGGAAAAGGCGTGTTGTCCTACTCGTACTGTAGTACAGGAGGTCCTACGTATTGTACACCAGTAGGTTCCCTATTGTACAGCAAGTAGGTCTATTGTTTGACTGTCTGGTCGTTTCGCGTTTAGCTGAATAAATGTTTCACACGTTGGACAGAGCATCTACATATCATACAGATCATCTACAGATATATCACCATCTAGATCATCAACAGATAAATCATTATCTAGATCATTCACAGATAGATCATCATCTAGATCATCTACATGCCTGGTATACGAAGTAGGTCATCATGTGGACCATCTACAGACAGATCATCATCTAGATCATCTACGGATAGATCATCTACATTAAATAGATCATCTACCTATAGATCATCGTCTAGATCATCTACAAATTGACCATCTAGATCATCTACAAATAGATCATCACCTAGATCATCTACAGATAGATCGTCATATAAATCCTAAGCTGCCGCTGTGACATGTTGTGCAGAATCTGTGTATTAAATAGTACAGATCAAACCCAGGAAATGTGTACTATATATTAATAGACCAAGCAGATTATAACGAGAGCTATATATCATACGTACAGCATGTTTTTTTTAATGATTTTGAGTGTCGCCCTTTCAGTCAATGTGTAGATGGGGGTGTACCCCTTTTAGTCATGTTTTGGGTAGTTGTCTGTCTGCCTGTCTGTCTGCCTGTTTTTCTGTCTACCGTTACATGTACCTGTGTCTGTCTGTCTGTCTCTAAAAATCTGTCTACCGTATACATGTACTTGTGTATTTCTGACTGTATGCCTCGTTGTGTCTAGTATATGTGTGTCTCCGTGTGTGGTTTGTTCGCTGATCCATTTCTTTTTTTTTATGTGTTTTTCAGGAGGCGGACCAATCAGGAGCCGTGCCACTGCCGCGCTACGTGCACGTGCAGAAACGGCGCCTTAAAGCGGTCATCCGCCAGGAGACCGCCCTCCGATTAAGGTCTCCCACACGAGAGGTGAGGAGGGGGGGGCGTACCCACTTGCTGCTTGCCTTAGTCAATAATATTCCAAAAACGAAACCCTATCGAGACGGAGCACCGGAGGTGGAGGGGGGGGCGTACTCGTTTGTTGCTCGCCTAAGTCATTCGACCTCTGACCACGCATCCCTTTCTAGACGTAGCACCGGAGGTGGAGATGGGGGGGCGTACTCATTTGCTGCTAACCTTAGTAATTTGACCATTGACCGCGCATTCCTTTCGAGTCGGAGCTCCAGAGGTGGCGGGGAGGGGGCGTACTCATTGTTTGCGTGCCTTAGTCATTTGGCCATTGACCACGCTTTCCTTTCGAGACGGAGCACCAAAAGTGGCGGGGGGGGGGGGCACTCATTTGTTGCTTGCCTTACTCATTGTACCGTTGACCACGCATGTTTTCGAGACGGAGCACCGTTCCTACTCCTAATACAGACACCCCCAACGTTTGGGCGCTCACTTCATTTCCCCCCATTGAATGCATTAAAAAAAGGCACACTGCTTACCTCATCCCTTTCCTGTTTTGCCCTTCGTGGCCATCGTCTTGCTTCGACTTTCTTTTTCTTCTCCGTTTTGCCACACTATATATATATCTACTATGGGTGATATTATTTTGTTTTGTCCCATAATTTATCGCCTGAAAAGACCGTTTGATTCGAGTATCTGCTTGGATTCCTCCTAAAGGCGATTTGAGTTTCTTCCTCATTTATAGATACGCATAGTTTCTTCCTCGTATATAGCATGAGGACATATAAAACCCGTAAGTACACGCGATCGAAGCATTGCATATATAGATATGCATAGTTTATTCCTCGTAAATAGCATGAGGACGTATAAAACCCATAAGTACACACGATCGAAGCATCACACTCAGCTAGCAAAGATGAGTTTCGACGAAATCCTCGATGTCACAGCTGTTGTTTTTTATTTTTTTTAATATAGAAACCTTGTATCATGTATCATACGTACCAGGTCTTGTTTTCTCTGTTTTGTTCCCTCAGTCTATGCGGCTAGAGCCACAGGAGCGTCGTCGGTGTCAATGGGTACCTTGTATCATGCCAGGCCCCTCGTGTTCAGGGCCGCAGGCTATACCACTTGGTTTTTTTTTCTCGTCTTGCCTACAATGCTCCTTGGGACACATGAGGAGATTAACACTACTTTTAACCGCTCTCTCTCCGGCCTATTTATCGCCTCCCCTCCCCCCCCCCTCTCCCTCCCCCTCCTCTTCTTTCTTTCACAATTATGTTTCGTGTTGGCCTTTATGTGCTTGATTGATGTTTTTTTTGTTTTTTTTTCAACTGCCAGGAGCTCGCAACAGCTCTCGACATCACCGAGGCGCAGGTGGCGCGGCTGCTGCGGTGGCTGGATGGGTGCGACTCTACGGATAGGCCGCTCGCCACCGGGGGCAGTTTGGGGGAGATGATTCCGTGAGTTGACTTATGAGTTTGTTTTTTTTCCCCAACTTGCGTTCCTCCCCCCCCCCCCTCCCTCGAGGCCAATTGCTGTTTCGATTCTTATTGTTTTCCCCCGCTGTTTTTGCGTACGATTGCTACTACTTATACCACTGCTATTAATTCTACTCAAGTACCAGGTGGACAGTAGGGGTCCACCAGTAAGGTGGTGGTTATGCCAGCCAGAGCGATATGACCGCCTTATAGAGGGAAGGCGCCTTATTCATTCCTGCTTAGGAGGGCGGTTCCCCAGTAGCGCCAAGCGATTTTGACCGCCTTGTATCGGGATACCGCCTTATCATACTCAGACCCATCCAACCCAGGAAACGTGTCCTAGACCTTGCAGATTTTACGGCTCCCACCCGGCAACGTGAACTAGATCATATAGATCGTACAGATCATACAGATCATACAGATCAGGAATATATCTGCCTCAGACGATGTACGCGTAGATCATCGAGAGGTGATCGGTGTGATCTGTCCCAAAGGGATTAGCCGCCCCCCCTACCCCCCCCCTCGGTCCCTCGGGGCCAAGCGTCTTGGTCGATTGTTATTTTGGTTTTTGTGTTGTGGCACCACCACATTACGAAAACATATTTCGGCTCGGGTCGGGCGGGTTCTTTTATTGTTTTTTTCACTATTAATAGTACGGGGGACCATAGTCAAAATCATATAATAGGACCAAATACTGTTATTATAGTAAAAATAGGTAAATGTATAGGCTTTAGTGTACACCGTAGGTTCTATTTACTATGCTCCTCCGTAATACTATTAACAGTACTGGTGTTGCCCATGGACCATCACATGGCGCAATTTTTCTGTACTATTAATAGTATGATAGACGTCGGGTACGGTCGGTTCTTTTTTGCGCTTTTATGCACGAAAAGTCCACGCCTCGAGCCACCAATTCGAGTCGTGCGTCATGAAATATTTAGGTGTGTGTGCCGGCTGCAGGCTGCAGGCACGTTCTTGCCACCACGCTATATACGAGTACTGGTATTAATAGTAGAAATGACGCCATGCGATATATTAACACGATAATACTTCGTATTACGAGTAATAGTAATGACGTTCGACTGCTCAGACTTTTTTTATACCGTGAGGATTGATTGACAGCGTATTATTTTTGTGTATTCGTATATATTAAAATACCAGGTATAACTTTACACAGCACGCTGTAGTATTCTTACATTTGCAGTCCCAACATTAATAGTTCCACCATATAAAGCAATACCAAGTATGTACGTATTCAGAGCCAAAGGGTAGTATTTAATAGTCTAAAAAAATGACCAATCAGAAAACTGCTGGCACGAAATCCCTTTCTGTAGTACGTACCAGTATAATATTTCCTGTTTGTAATCTGATTTCACATGTACTCGTACATACAGTACAACCGTATTTATACATATAATATGTGTAAGTCTGTTATTAAGAATAGTCTGATACCCTCGTACAGCAGTAGAATGTAGCTATAAAAAAAAAGAATATAGTACGTATCATATGTATTATGCAGACCTCGAGCAGGTCATCAACATTCCCCGAAAATAAGAAAACCGAGGGAAAACCAGGTCTCAGACCTATGCCAATGGGAAAGCAAAGTTGGAAATCGATCTTTGAAATATTTGCCTGGAATTTTCAGGCTGAAGATCCGCTCGTACCGCCGCAAAAGGAAAAAATGTTTTATTTTTTCTTATTTTTTTTCAAACGGCTGCAGGCGGCGCAATTTGCCGTTTCTCGTTGTAAATCGTCAACACCCTGATGAAAATCAGCTCGTGCGACGATAGACCTTTGATCTCGACATAGACTCAGCCCACGGTCAACCCGCTTCGGGTCGGGCAAGGCCAACGAGTGTAGATGACGGCCTCGAAGGTATAAGGTGGATCCATGGTCTAGGAGTCGAGAGATTGCCGGCGGCGTCCTACGCTCTTCTCCCAAACCCGAAAAAAAACTTTTTTTTGCCATTTGAGACGGATCGAGAAATGTTGTCATCTGTTTTATGCACACCAGCAGCCAATTATTTGTTTATCAGACGCCTGGCCCGCGCCCGCTTATCAGACGCCTGGCCCGCGCCCGCCACGTATCACAGGCCATCCTGTGAACACGGTGACCCTAGGATGGGTCGGAGCCCGTAACGAGCGCACCGCGTTCAGAATTCATGACGCAGTCGTTGGTTTCGTCGATCCATGTCTGTCGAGGACTCGGAATCTCGCCGCTTCGAACTAGCATCCGCCTGAGTTTTTCTCAAGGCGATCTTGCCCCAACATCGGCCTGAGAATTGCCTTTTTCGGGCTTTTCCAAAAGTTGGGAATATTCCGTTTTAAGAATCGGTTCCATAGCAAGCTTGTTCTGGAAAAATCTGGTGGAGATCTTAGGAATTCAATTTTTTTTAGGGTAAGTTTGCTTTCCCATTGGCATAGGTCTTACTCTTTTCTGTGTACGTATATACCAATTTCCTGCTCAACCTCTTAAGAACTGGTCCCACGTTTTTGTGGACAAACTACTTGGAATTAGTGTGGGACTTTTTTCGGTTCTGAACGGGTTAACCTCCATGTCTCTGATTCAATTGCTCTCCTTACTCCTTCCTTCCTCGCTGCATGCTCTATATTCCGATATTCTGGTATTTACCGCTCGATATTCTGGTATTTTCCGTTCGATATTCTGATATTCTGATATTTTCCGTTCGCAAACATCGATGGATGGCGCCTCAAAAACTGTGCTGTTGTGCTGTTCCTCAGGGGGCCCAATGCTTTCGAGTCCGACATGCGCCGCTTAGATGCGGAGGCAGAACTGGGGCGGCTGCTGGGGGAGCTCAAACCTCAGGAGGAACAAGTGGTGAGTTTTACATTTTCGTGCCACTCTATTTAATGCGTGCCACTATGTCCCTAATAATATGGATTATGTCGCTAAATTTAAGGGCTATTTTAGTAAAATGTTAATATACAAACTGTTCCTTACATTCGGGACCTTTGTTGGCAGATTAAGAGAAGATATAGTGTATATATATAGCTCTCGCTATTACAAAGGAACACACTACTATTGATAGTAGTATACGCATTTAATAAGATAGTAGTCGTATAAGTATTTAATATTAATATTAATAGTAGCAATCAGAACTGAACTTGGGTGTGTAAACATTTTGGGTATACCGGTATTTGGTTTTTGGGGCGACCTTGGGTTCTGATCACTACCAGGTATGCGAGTACAGTACAGGACACCTGATGAGAGACAGGACGTCTGGTCCACCCTGGATTTCTCATGTGGGATAAATTGTTTTCTACACTATTTTCAAGATAACGACTCCCGAATTTCTGATTTTCCTCCTAACTATCAGCCTGGCTTTCTTATCAGCCTTGATTCTTATCAGCTGTCCTGTCCTGTACTGTAGCCCCTCGCATTGTTTTGCGCAACTCGGGCAGATCATAAAGAGATAATTCCCGCGTGATGACCTAGACCTTCCAGGGCAAATGTATTCCTGATCTGTATGCTCTGTATGATCTGTATGATCTGTATGATCTGTATGATCTGTATGATCTGTATGATCTGTATGATCTGTATGATCTGTATGATATGTATGATATGTATGATATGTATGATATGTATGATATGTATGATCTGTATGATCTGTATGATCTGTATGATCTGTATGATCTGTATGATCTGCATAATCTGTATGATCTAGCTCATGTTGTCGGGTGGGAGCCGTACAACCTGCATGGTCTAGGACATGTTTCCTGGGTTAGATCTGTACTATACAGATCCTGCACAAATTACATAATGGCAGATTATCAGGATCTAGATGGTCCACAGTAAATGATCTATCTGTGGATAATGTATCTGATCTATCTGATCTGTTCTGCGTGTGGAGTACCAGGTATACAAACTTAATATACGAGGGTACGTGGAACTCTCGCTACGAACTCGCCCGGGTTTGTCTTGTTATTTGTAACTGCTGTCTTGGGTGGGCATAGATGGAAGGATCCAGGAGGTTTACTGAGGGTAAAACTCCCCCACCAATTGAGCTACGAAGAACGCAAAAAACGTGGCCGGAAACTCTACTGGCACATCATTGGCGTCCTTTTTTTTGTGGGGTGTGGGCAGCACTTTCGGCGTGTTCTCTCACATGAATCCTACAGACGTGTATCATACTACTGTAGTAGACGAACCAAGGAGCAGTAGCCGTAAATCTGCCCGCGCAGGCGAACTTCTCAGACGTGCCCGCGTAAAATGATGATGTTTCTAATGAGGTAGGGTTTTGTCACGAAGCTCCAAGGTATTCGTTCCGGACGGTGAGCTTATTCTTGGCTTCGACTAACGGCGGCCACCACCCCGACCCTAACCCTAACCCTAAGGAGAGGCATGCCTGGTTGGTGTGCCACCTGGTCGTTGTGCTTGGGAAGGCTCTATTTTCAGTGCGGGCACATCTAAGGAAGTTCGCCTGCGCGGGCAGATTTACGCGAGCCCATAAAGGAGATGTCGACCGAAAAAAAACGATGAGTTTGCCCTCATCAGTCGTTTCCATTTTTTATTTTTATTTTATTATCTCCGATTGCAGTCTGCATAGAATGCTTGATTGACTGACTATTGTATTTTTGGGAGGCACAGCTAGCGACCAAAAGCCTTTGTGGGTTTATGGGACTTCACTGCTAATATCGACCGAAAAAAACGAGGAGTTTGGCCCCCTTCAGTCGTTTCCATGATTATGTTTATTGTTTTATCTCCGCTTGCAACCTGCGTAGACATGTAGAAATGCTTGCATTGACTGACGACATTTTGGGGGACATAGCTAGCGACCAAGAACCTTGTGGGTTTATGGGATTTACTGCTGCTGCTGCAAGACTGCTGCTGCTGCTGCTGCTGCTGCAAGACTGCTGCTGCTACTGCAAGACTGCTACTGCTGTTAGACTGCTACTGCTGTAAACTGCTACTTCCAGACTGATGCTGGAGACAGCCACTGAAGCCAGTTGCAGACTAGGCGTAGAGAGGGAAAGCATGGAAAGTGACGACAAAAAAACGACGAATACAGATCTATTCGGTCACCGCCTAGTAATAGTTGGGGGTGGAGAAGTGTGCTATCCGAAGCAAAAAAATTCGACTGGGTCGTACCCGTAGTTGTCCTTCTATAGTGCCAGTAGTGGTCCCTATATAGTGCCAGTAGTGGTCCCTCTATATGATAGTGCCGGTACAGCAGTATGCGCCAGCCAACAATACAGGCACAATATGCTCCGCACACTGACACACTGGTGAATCCCATCTGTGCCAACCGATTCCACAGGCACTATAGCGGGCAACCAGCCG
Organism: Saccharina japonica; assembly: GCA_008828725.1. Lineage (NCBI taxonomy): Eukaryota > Phaeophyceae > Laminariales > Laminariaceae > Saccharina > Saccharina japonica. Next base: position 270,300 of record MEHQ01000763.1, on the reverse strand, counting down.
ATACTATAAAGGGACCGCTGGTGTAGTGGCAGTATGGTGTTAGACTACTCGTACTGCTACGCTCACACGGCTGATAAGACCAAACTTGCCGTTTTTGGCTGCTATGCCCCATACAAACCTCACAACCGCTATGTGGTGGAATTAGGGTTTAGAAGGGTCAATTCCACGTTGATTCGCGTTACGTAACTTAAGGGAATGGATTGGGAAGCCATTGTGATTTCACGCGCAGGTTCGTGTCCTGCCGACGACGCCAAATGTGGTAGAAACGTGGACTAAAATGTTACGTAAAAATCTTGAAAACACCATCAACGCCTTAATTGGTCGAACTCGCAGCTGACGTAATTGTAGTTGTAATAATTGTACGTGGATAACATAAACAGCTGTAGTACCGCTGAGTGTATATATTTGGTATCAAATAGTATGATAATATCATGTGTGAACGAGTCGCTACAAAAGTACGAAGTGCTACTCGTACTGCTGTGGACTGCTGCTGGGCAGAGGGGGAGGGGCTCTTTAATCTGTTTTTCACCCATCAGGAATTCGGAGGGAAATATTGTCGAAAAAACAAATATCTTTATTATTCGTATTGATAGTAGAGTAAAGAGATGCGCCAGAAGTGTATTAACGCAAAATGACAACTGGCAAGATGTTTTTTGTTTTGTTTCATGTTACGATGTACTCGTAGATTTCTGGTTGTCTTCGCCATCTTCCTGGTAGTGTTTTTTTTTCGTTTGTTTTTGTGCCTTTTTATGCGATGATTTTTGTGTGACGGGTTACTTTACACCCGCTTTAGGACCTCGAGAGAGAACGACCATTTTTTTTTGCTAAATGTGTTGTTGTCAGCCGCCTATATATATACGAGCTACGGTACGAGGGCTACTCCCCTTTCACTCGTACCGTATTTGGGCAGCTCCGGCGAGTGGCCCTGTACGTGAATCGCCCTCTTTAGTGCAGTTGGTGTACGTAGCGGAAAAACGAATCCCATGGGGATGAATATAACGAAACCCCAAAAACACAAACAGCTCGGGATTTAAAAAAAAAAATAGGGTAGGCACGCAGACACTCGGCGGAATGGCTGGCTCTGAGCGGCTGAAACTAGTGGACCTTACGTTAACCCATTCAAAACTGAAAAATCATCCCACACTAATTCCAAGTAGTGTGTCCCCAACTATGTGTGGGACCAGTTCTTAAGGGGTTAACGTGTCCTCTCTCTCTACCTTGGTGGCACCAGTCACCAGCAGAGTAGCAGAGTACGGGTAGGATGATGTCACACGCCCGTGCCGCACTCGACTCCTTGCACTGCATCAACCATTGTGACTCGGACAGCAACCATTGTATAATACCATCCCCTAACCCTGCGGTGGCCATTGCTGCCGTAAAGTCGTCTTGTTTTAGCGTCAGGTTTCCCCTGTGAAGTGCCAACAACGATGTGTTTTTGGTGTTTTTGGTATTTTTGGTGTTTTTGATTATTATTTTTTTTGTTCAATGTTTTTTTTTTCAAGTCTTTTGTGGGGGATAAGAGATTCGCGTCAGGAGTCAGGAGTCCAACGCAAGAATATGTTGTAAAAATTGTAAAATGTTACACCCAGTGGCATGATGGTTTTCGTGTTGATTTCGTGTATCTTTCTTTATACCTTTATGTGATCTTTTTTTGTGTTGCGATGGTATCGTGTTCTGATGTTCTTGCGTATTTTTGTATTTTTGTATTCCAGATTCTGACGTTTTTTTCGTTCGTGTGCTTTCTTTGTGTGTTATCTGTGTTTTTTTCTTTGCGTGTGTGTTTCTGTGTTTTTCGATGATTCGATGTTTCGATGAGATCGTGTTTTGATGTTGTTGCGCTTTTTGTACGTTTGTGTTCCAGATTCTGACGTTTTTTCGTTCGTGTGTCTGTTTTTTTTGCTTATGTGTGTGTGTTTTTGGTGCCTCCGCTTGCAGATTCTTCACCGATACGGGCTGTTCGGGAGAGGGAGGAAGTCCACCCTAGCCATCGCAGCCGTCATGGGGGTCAGCCGGCAGTACGTCGGTCGCGTCCACCAGTCTGCCCTCGTCAAGTGAGTGAACCCCAAACTAATAATACTAATATTAGTGTCCTATGAGTACGGCTTTATTGTACCTGGTGTATTACGTGTAAAAAAAGCAAAGCCGAAATATCAAAAATTCGATATATCGTATTGGATTTTCGATATATGACATATCGTGCCCAGGTATCGTATTGGATTTTCGATATGTGATATATATCGTGTCCAGCGCGATATGTCGATGAATTGGTTACTCGATATACGACATCTCGATATACGACATCGTGTCCAAACATCCTATCGGATTTTCGATATATGATATATCGTATCCAGCGCGATGTATCGAAACCTTGGATTTTCGATATCGTGTCCAACGCGTTTGGTCCTGTGTGTGTTCTTCATATGATACCGTTATTTCTACCCGTCGACATCCAGCACACCCAGTGTCTATGCCGACCCCCTGGCACCGCCGTATTTTTTGCGATTATGCAACTAATTTTCTTCAACGTATCGGCTCTATGATATCGAAATGTCATCGATTTGATATGTTCGGTTATCTGTATAGAGCCGAACTCGATTGTCGTGCGATAGTTTGTCGGGTCCCTATTTTGCGAAATTGGTGAGAATTGACTTCGTTCTTGCTAAATAGTACGACTTTTTTAAGTTCTTCGTGAACCATGTTTGAGTTGAATCTTCAGAGCCTTAGGGGGCACGTACTTACTAAAATTGGGCGTCAACCGTGTCCACCTAACTCATTATTATATGATTTGCCTTCCGACAATGTGCAGGGCATTATCCATTCAGACTGAAAAAGCTGACACCATTCATCGAATACCACAAATCTCACCCAAGCAATTCTCCTTCCCTGCGTCTACTCAATTGGATACGCACTACCACCCTTTACCCAAACATTGTATCATACCTGCTCTATATCTATTCGCCGTGCGTCTTACTCCGGATCTACATTCCACCCCCACGCCATGGGAAGCAATCCTCCCTCCTCCTCCTCCTCCTCCTCCTCCTCCTCCCTTCTCCCCCTGAACTCATCAAATCACGGAGTTCATTATTTAATCCATCGCTCGTCCGTCTGTTCGCCCATGAATGATGCGTTCGGTTTGTTCGTGTGCTCTTCGCAGGATGCGAGTTTCCTTCGAAAAGAAATCTAGCAACAGCAACAGCGGCAGCAGCAGCAACAGCGGCATCAGCATCGACAACCTCTTCAGCAGCAACACCATCAACAGAGAGGATGTATTAAACATCTACACCCAATCATCCGACCACCAACAACAGTCGCAGTTGCAGCTCGAGCCTGAACTGGGACGATGACCCCAAACCCCCCAACACCAGTACATATGTAGCAGATGCTGCTATGTATGGACATGTACAGCAACCGTTCGCGCTGTCACCTAGCAGTCGTCAACGGTAGATGCGTAGTCATCCTAAATCATAAGCGTAAAACATGCTCGGATCACAGCCGCGATGATTTTGACGACTCGTAGGAGGCCTAGTCATCATAGGTCATATGCATAAACCATGCTTGGATCACAGCCGCGATGATTGGATGATTCGTCGGTATCAGATGGGGCCCTCGGTAAACGGGCCTCTCTGTCTCAGTTTTGTCTCTAGTAAATGGGTCCCTCGCCCCCCCTCCCCCCCCCCCTCTCAATGACGCAGCGCGGCTTATACGGGGGGTTCCCGGGTTAGACCACCGTGCGGATGTATGCATGGAAGGTGTTTGGTACGGGGGGGTGGGGTGGGGTGCACTCATGTGTACGGCTTGTAGTCGTGGGGGGGGGGGGGGGGGGGGGCACAGCTTAGGGATGCGATTGATAATATTAATATTTATATTATTCGAGGGTGGTGAATAGTCTACCTGGTATAGACTACCAGGGGCCCCGCTGGATGGGTGTGGGGTGGGCGTGGGGTTATCAGGTGGGGTACGTACGTGTTTTTTGTGTTCATTTTTTGTGTGCTGGGTTGCGAGTTCCCCCAGGTTGTTACAGTACGTAATTTATACTGGTATTTTTTTACTGAATTTATTTGCTTCTTTTTTTTCTTCACTCCAGAATTGCTGGAGCCTGTCGCGTATGTGACCGCATTAATTTTGGCGATGAATGAAATTGCGAACACTCCAACAATATGCTTTGATTTTTTCCGCCTTCTCCGGTGTACTTGAGGGGTGGAATACTCGTATTGGTCCCAAAGCTTTTGTACTGATTGATGTGCAGCAGAAAGTGTGGGTGAGAGTCTTGATTTGGACGGTCTCGGGCCTTTGGTGTCGCTCGTGTCATTCTTCGGACAGATCACGATAACATGTTTCATCTGGATGATCACCTACCGTTGTCTTGACCTTTTGTGCACAAGCTGTCTAAAATAGTAAAGATCCAACCCCGGAAACACCTGCTAGGTCTTGCAGTTTGTACAGCTCCCGCCCGGCAACATGAACTACAGCTGGTAGATCATACCAGGTACTAATCAGGAATATATCTGCCCTCGAGAGCATGACGTGGGTATGGGTGATCTGCTGCTTGCTCTGCTGCTTGCTATGCTGCTGCTCTGCTGCTGTCATACTGCTGCCATGCTGCTGCCATGCTGCTGCCATGCTGCTGCCATGCTGCTGCCATGCTGCTGCCATGCTGCTTGCCACGCTGCTGCTGCTACTGCTGGGGATGCCGAACGATTGAGTGGTGATTTTGTCTATCCCAGTATTTGTCCTGTGGAGAAACCACTTTCTTTACTATTCGATGTGTTGGTTCTCTCGCGCGCGGAATTTGTCAAGCGTCGACGTTGGTTTCAGGGCGATCTTTTTTTTGTTGTGCTTGCCAAAGAAGGCAGAGTAGTAGTGCGGGCAGAGCAAAGAGAAAAAAGATCACGTTGCCTGCATTGCTTCCGATTGGTCAAGCAGAAATCCCTCTGTTGATATTTGACGGTTACCCTCATTTTTTTCAACAGCAGCAGCTATTTATAGCTGCATGTTATCGAACCATCAATGCTTTGACTTTGAGGACTCACTGCTGAGCTGCTGCCTTCTGTGTTCGTTTATTTGTGTGTGCGCGTGCGTGTCTTTCGGGTTATTAGAGCCATCACGTATTATTTCATTTGCTACAACAAACCAAAATAGCCCTTCCCTCGTTGCGCACGTGTAAGACTTTTATCTTTTTGGACCTATTGCGTTACACCGAGCGCCGCGACGCAAGTCTCGCGGTTCGATCCTACAGCACAACAGTATGCATATTGCGATTCTTGCCGAAACATGAGCTTTCGTGAGTTTCGACCTCGGACTGCCTCGCTCGAGTCACGTTTTTTGGACGCTCCTCCGTCTACAACCGCACGATGGCGGCAACCGGACCCTTCTGCTACGTTCTCTCGCCGCCTGCGCCCGCCAAAAACTGCGGAGGCCACGCCCTCCCCTTACCTGGCGACGCGCGAAGAGTAATTTTGGGTCGAACGCCAAAGCGAGCCCCCTCTATCTGTGAGTGAATTGAGAGCTTTGAGCCATCGCCGATCGAGAGGAGGACGAGGAGAGGAGGGAGGCCGAGGAAAAGATGGCCACGGTTGGTTCTGCGCTTGCCGTTTTCTCGCTGTCACGAGCGCGGGCCGGCGCGTTTTAAGACGACGACGCTTTTCACCCATTGTGCATCCGCTCACCACAGTTGCAACGATGGGGCGCTGAGAAAGAGCGGGGGTCCGTTATACGGAAGGCGCACGTTGTTCCCCGGCCGTGACCGGAATGTCCGTTTTGCGCCGACGATAGTTATGCGTCGGGTAGGGGGGTGCTGCAACGACGAGGAATAATGGGTAAACCGTTGCACGCAAGACGCGCGCTGTTACCGGGCTGTGAGCGGAAGGCTCGTTTTGCGCCAACGATAGTTATGCGTCGTGCAGGGGGGTGTTGCAGTACCGTGCGCCAGGATTCAGTACGACGAAGGATAGGGACTGTCCGAACCAGCGCTAAGCGGACTGCCAATTTCTATGAGCAAGGATCAAGTTTTCAGAAGCCCCTGCTGAAACAACAGGGATAAGGAGGAGTGTCCCCGGCGGGTTGGAGGCTTACATGTGTGGTGGCGTGTGGCACACATGGCCTGGTACTTTCCGGTGCGACCCAAGGAACAAATAAAAACAGTAAAATACTCTACCCACGTGTCTAACGATATGTGCCAACTATCCCATCCACCTGTCACGCATAACACATCGTGTATCCATATCGCCCGTGAACGTACTCGACGCCTCGTCAACCAACCGCGCTGCCCGTTTCAACAATTTTATATGCCTGACATATGAGGACTCCGAGGATCCGACGAACATAACTTTGGTAGGATCCCGTTGGAGCTCACAACATCAACGCTAGATGCCGTAAATGTGTCGATCATGGCCTTCTTGAGGCCTGAAGGTTTGAACTTGCGGTAACATGGTGAACCCAGGGAGCATTCCCGCTGGGGACACTCCTTACGTCTTACGTACTGTTTCAGCAGGGAACTGCCGAAAGCTTGGCCCCTGCTCACACAAGTAGGCCCTCCGCTCAGGACTGGTTCGGACAGTCTCTTTGCTTCATCGTACTAAATAAATTGTGGCGCACGGTGCTGCAACACTCCGCCTGCCCGACGCATAGCTGTTGTCGGCTCAAAGTGGGCACTCCGGTCACGGCCCGGTAACAGCGCGCGCCTTCCATCTGGCGGATTCCCCGTTCTTTCTCGGCGCTTCGTCGCTGCACCACCCCCCGGACCCGTTTCGAAAACTTTGACCAAAACGTCGAAGAAGGACGGCGCACCTGTAAGACCGCAGTGATCCAGCTACGACAACAAGGAGGTTCCGCATCGTCAACATCATCATCACTATTCCGGTTTATTTACACAGCAGCATGGGCCCGCCATCAAGATAATCCCTGCGCAATCTAGACAAGGTTTGAATTGAAACATTTGTGTGGTACCATCCTCGAGCAACCATTGTGACTCGGGCGGGTGGGTTGGAAAAATAACACTCTCCTGAACACCTCCCCACACTGCTTGACGGCTTGGAAGCCCCTTGCTTGATGTCTGCTCGTCAGCGCAACCCCCAACTATCTCAGGGAGGTGTTCCTTAGGTACTGCTGCTGTACCTGGTCAATTCGCCCAATGTACGTATGAAGGTAGGATTTGGTGTGGCGCTCGCCGTTGAGCACGATATCTAAAAATAATAATCAAAATCCCGTGGGTAGAGCCCAAGAAAGTGAGTATTACGTACGTATTAGTCCATTCGTTGCTCGTGGGCCTATACATTATACAGAAAAAAAAACATGTTTGCAGTCCAGCACGGGTTTCAGGACCGGGGTGGGGGGGGTGGGGGCGTTGAGTCATTCCCATTATGTGTTGCTCTAAGATCTCGCCTCTTTCTAAACTATGTCACGGTGGTTTCTTGTCTGGCTCTGGATTATTATTAATACGTTTCTGATTCCTGTGCAGAAAGCACAAGAAATGTTGGGAGACCGCGGCGTGATCTCTTGACTGCACTCTACACCAAAACCAGCATAATAAGGGCAAAATAGGTCTTCCACACGCCCACAAAGACCGGCCTCTTTTGCTGCATATTGAGTGGCGGACTCAAAACCTCTTGTTGAGACTTTTCGAGATGTGAGAGGGAACAAGGCGAGACAAGAAAACAAAAAAAGACGATTAAAATAACGGCGAATGCGCGGTTGGGGGGTGACAAGATCTATCTGGTGTCTGCACTACAAAGCACGGACTCGTATATACGACACCGGCAAAGCGTGATCCTACTCGTGCTGCTGCGCAATCACAACAGTTAGTGCTCGTAAAAAAACAACGTTTGTGGTCGCTATCCTTGGACTCCAAATGGGTTAGCTGCGTTTTTGAGAGCGTTGGCGGGGGGAGGGGGGGGGGGGGGGGCCGC